>CP092874.1:70919979-70932810 GCA_030710605.1 Cordylochernes scorpioides
GCTTTGTTCTTATGCATACCTCTGGTGAATCCTGTATAGGGTCAGTGACCCTAAATAAAGGCTTTTTTGTTGTTGTTGTAAATTATCAGTTTCTTAAAAGATATACATTTTAATTTGGTGGTTCCCTGGTAGAAATAGTACTGCATTCAATATAGTAGGATTGTTTGCATTCTGTACCGGGAAAGATGGTGTTCTAAAAGGGAGGTAGTTGAGAGACTAGTGAAAAGCTCTCTCTCTCTATATATATATAAGATCAAAGTACAAATGTACCAAGGTATAGTACCAAAGTACCTCATATATCTATATTAATAAAATGGAAATTTCATAAGTGTTGTTCACTAAAAACTTTCGTTACAATGCATCAATTTCGACCAAATTTTCAACATTTATGTAAAACGAGATGGAGCAGGTTTTGCTTAACATCAAAATATTTTCCCTAACTTTAACATGCGTAACTTCGCTGTTATCGATTAAATACAAAAATCAACAGAGTTAATTTTATTTATATATAATTCATTCAACTCAATCTAAAAAAAAATATTCAAAACAAGCAATTTTAAGATAACACCATATGTAAAACAGTCGGCCAAGAAAACAACAACGATATTACATCTTTCTCACATATTCACACACAATCTTGATTAATAATTAAAACTAATCTTTAACATTGTTTATTATACTTCATAATATATAATATTCGTTAGGCAAACTTTCACTCGGATAAAACCCGGGCGAAGCCGGGTACACATCCGTAATAACTAATATAATTGAAATTATATTGCCACGTGGAAAATTACGGAAGACAAAAACTTCAGGAGGAAACAAAGTTTATTTCAGGGAAGGACAAACTAAGAAGGTAAACAAAAGATAAGCCACGAGGGAAATTTACAGAGTCGCAAGATATAAAAATGACCACTCTGTTAATAAAAAATAATAAAATTAATAAATACTATGTTACAATATTTTAACTCGGCAACACAGTTCAGTTCTGTACATAGAAGATAAACAATCGAACCTACGTTATCTATCACTAACAGCAACCTTTAAGTAAATAAATCATCTAATACCAAAACAAAAATATATCTTATAATACGTTTGTTAATTATATAACGTAAACAAGGATTTTACAATAACAAATATACTTGACAGTATCAATGTACACAACAATCCTTTTAAAACAAAGTTATCAATATCCAAAAATGCCGGAGAGAAATTTTCTATATAGTAGTAAAGGTTTTTTTTTTTTGCTTATCTCTAGTATACGTGGTACAGGCCATGATAATCATGGTGGGTAAAATAATGCGACTGATTTTACTGTAAGTGCACCACATGTCTACATATGTGAAAAGCAGTTCGACTTTGCACTTACAAATGTGCCAGAGCCCCGTTTGTTTACTTGCACTCGCTGGTGGGGTTGGACTTTTGCAAGAATCGGGGGTCATTGGAGCATATTTTTTTTTTATCAGAAAGTGCCCAATGCGGGAATTGAACCCAGGTCTAAGCGGTCGAAAACCAACGGTTTAGACCATCTTTTCACCGACCCCCCCGTAGTAAAGCTAAATTAAAAAAAAGTAATTTCATCTATTTTTTAAAAATTACATTAACAATTTTTAAAATTTTTATTTTAATATAAAGCCCTATGTCCCCCTAGGACAAGCATGTCAAACTCAAATCCTAACACGGGCCAAATAAAAAGTAATAAGATTATGTGGGCCGCAAAAAAAGAAAACAAGTAATTAAATTTTTATAGTAACATTTATGTAGGTTTATTTTAAAAAATACTAATAAGAAAAAAGAAAGTAAAGTTAATATTTTCTCCCTGATATTTGGCATCTCTTTTCTGCTACCATCTTTCCTACTTCGGGGGAAATCTTGTTCGCAGTGATTAATTTTAAAACTGACCCAAGGTGAACGTCAGTAATTCTCGATCTGATTGGAGACTTATTTCCTTTCATAAGTGAAAATAACTGCTCGCACCGATAAGTACTTCCAAACATGGACATAATTTCATATGCTAATTTTCGAGTGTTTTCAAATCTGGCTGGCAAATATTTGTAAAATTCAGAAACGCCAACTTCAATGAATTTTGCCTTTAAATCTGAATCGCACTGGATATCTATTACCTCCATTTGCATATGATTAGGTACTGATTCTATATTTATCGAGAAAATCGAAGAAAACAAAGTAAACTTGCCTTCCAAAGATTTGAAATAAGAAAACCTTGTTTCAAATTCATTTCTAAGACTTAAAATTTTTTCCGCATATTTTTGATATGATGCAGTTTCACCTAAACTTGATTTGTACATGTTGCATGTCGGAAAGTGCATTAAATCTTCGTTTTTCAACTGCTTTTCCCAAAGAACTAGCTTACATTTGAATGCATTAACTTGGTCACACATGTTGGTAATGATCTGATCCTTTCCTTGCAGTTTCAAATTTAAATCCGACAAGTGTTTTGTTATGTCAACCATGAAGGAAAAATCTTGCAACCATACTGAACATATTGAATACAAAGGTCTGAAAAAAATTAGTAATCGCTAACACAAAATAATAAAACGTTTTAATTAATATTTTAATTTTTTTTTTTTTAATTAATATTTTTTCGTTGTGGGCCGCATGAGGCCCGCGAGTTTGACATGCTTGCCCTAGGGACACTTGCGCCGTCATATATGTATGCCTTTACATTGGTCTATACCAGTGTCGGGCAACCTTTTTCGAGTTGCGGCGCACTAAGCTTAATTTCTTTTTTTCGCGGCGCACCTGTGGTTCTCACTATAAATTTCCTCGTGTAGGTAATTAAAATACAACAATAAATACTAAAAAAAAATTAAACATATATATCACATTTTATTAATTTTCAATATTAAATTAACATAATCAATGCGAGCATTGCGATTGTTTTTGAGAGCATATCAAATCAATACGGGGATAAATACGGTTTTATATAAAATGAAATTTGCTTTTTTTAATTTCATTTTTTATATGAAAATTTTTGAAAAAAATTATTAAAATTGAATAAAAATTATAAAAAATATTTTTTGAAACATTATTTTTAAATTTAACCAAAAGTTCTAAATACCTACAAAAATGTTCGCGGCACACCTAGAATTCTTCGCGGCACACCAGTGTGCCACGGCACACCGGTTGCCCGACACTGGTCTATACATATATATACAATAATTTTAGGCCGTAAATAGAATAGTCATATGATGTTAACAATGGATACAAATATATACGTTTCAACTACCGTAAAAAAGCAAGCCGCAATATATTTATTTTGTTTGATGAAGTACACTACCGCCATCTATACACAAATTTTATAACTATTTATACTAGAGCTCTTTGTAAAAAAAAAAACTATTTTTATAATACGTTTTCTATACTATTTTTACAAATTTAAAGAATAGTTAAAAGAATAAATAAATATTTTCAAATGATTATATTTCATTTTACTATTTTTTTCCCTGTAAATTGCATTAAGCGATGTTGAAATATCATCTATATAAATACGAAATGTCTGTTTGAATAGATCAAAAATTCATGTTTCTAGCACAAACCTACTTGGAATTACAAATAATACTACTTTGATCAAAAAGTTTCGACACTTTGCTCATAAGTTTAAAAAAAACTTTATTATTCTACCAAATTCAAATTGTCCCTTTCAAAGTAGTCCCCGTTGGCCGCGATGCACTTCAGCCACCTTTTTTTCCAGTCGGCAAAACACCTCTGGTAGTCTGTTTTCGGGATCGCCTTCATGGCCTTCTTCGATTCCACTTTGATCTCTTCTATGCTCAGAAATTTCCGACCCTTTAACTTTTTTTGAGCTTTCAAAAAAGGAAGAAGTCTCAGGGGGCCAAATCGGGACTGTAGGGGGGTTGGGGGAACACAGAGGTTGAGTGGTCCTGCAGGAACTTCGAGATTTTGAGGGCTGTGTGCGCCGGCGCGTTATCGTAGTGGAGGATCCACGACTTGCTCCTCCACAGCTCCGTCCGTTTTTGCCTGATCGCTTCCCTCAATCGCCTCAAAACTCCCAGGTAGGAGTCATCAGTTATTGTAGAGCCTTGTTGTTGAAACTCATGATGAACGATGCCCTGGTAGTCGAAGAACACCGTCAACATGACCTAGACTTTGCTGGGAGCCTTCCTCGCTTTCTTTGGTCTCGGCTCATTTTTGAAGCGCCACTCCGATACCTGTAGGGTAGTTTCCGAATCAAAGCCGTAAATCCATGTTTCGTCTCCAGTAATGACCCTCTTCAGTAATTCGGGGTTGTCGGTTGTCACTTCGAGATTGAGACTGGCTGTTTCTTTCCGGGCGTTCGTTTGATCAAAAGTCAAATCTTTGGGAACGAGAACGGCGTTGAGTCTTCTCACTCCCAAAATGTCCTTCATTATCGATTGAGTCGACCCGAATGATATCCCAGCTTCTTCGGCGACCTCTCTGACAGTTATTCGTCGGTCTTCACGCACCAGTTCCAACACCTTGTCCACTTTTTCAGGCGTGGTTGATGTGGACGGTCTCCCGGAACGCTCGTTGTCGGCGGTCTCTTCCCGACCCTCCTTGAAGGGCTTGTACCACTCGAAAACTCGTCTTCGGCTCATGACGGCATCCCCGTAGGCTGTTTGAAACATCCAAAAATTTCGGCACCCTTGAATCCGTTTTTCACACAGAACTTGATGCAAATTCGTTGATCCTCCATTTCGGTGACTAACGAAATCGAAGCACGGGCAAAATGGCTTCACTTCGAACAGCCGCTGCTTGCGCTGTTTTGGCGCGTGATTTTTGAAAATTGGCAGGTCTCCAAAGCAAGGGCGACGCTTGCGTTTGCCACAAACCGGGAGAAAATATAATGAGTTTTCAGGATTTTATGAGCAAATTGTCGAAACCTTTTGATCGGAGTAATATAAATAAAATAATACAATCAAGGCTTGCATATACATTGACTCTAAAGCAGCCATTTATGCTCTTAAAAACTGTTACAATAGCCATGACGCCCTGCTTAAAAATATAGCAAAAGCTATGAATGACCTCAATCCTGAAAGCTCCATAACCTTCCAATGGATCCCATCACATGTGGGAGTACTTGGCAATGAAAGGGCTGACTCACTGGCTAAAGCAGGAGCATCTAAAGAAAATAACCCAAAAATATCCTCAACCCTTCCAACAGCAAATGATCACTCTAACAGACTGAAAATCAAATTTAATCAAGATTGGCAAAATAACATCAAACACCGCTGGTTCTATGGGAAAACTCCCCTCCTGAAGACCAGCTCACAACTTAACAGATCAGACTTCACCATGTTTCCCCGTCTTACAACAGGCCATCTACGTCCAATGATTTTCACAAGTGGATCCAAAACCTTTCCGAATTGCACCGAATGTCAGGATTCTCCAGCGAGCCCAGAACACATCATGCAATGCATCGGGCATTGCCGAACAGACATCTACACTGACCCAGCTGTGGTCATCGAGGCGATAAAGAGACATGGCCCTCAGGATCTGGTCTAGACTTGAAGTCCAGACCTGGGACAAGAAAAAAAAAAAAAAGTTTAGCTCTCCCCCGTTATTGAATAATCATATTTATATGAGTAAAAATAAAATCGTCGGGGGACAATCATACACTGGTGCCCAAAATTAAGGTAACAAACACTTAATGTTAGTTTTCTAAAAAAATACATAATTGTTTTGAACGAAAATTTGTAGTTGGATAGACAAAACTATAACAAATGGAGTTGACAAAATAAATTTATTGTTTTGAAATATATTTTACAGAATTATGTAAATTTATGTTAATTAGTCCAAAAGTCAGGTAGATGTTGACCAATATTTGATGACTTAATAGGGCGTGTGATCGTCTCTAACAGCTAGACAGCTGTCACAATGCCGTCTCAGCTCCGCGCTCTTCAGCATCGGAATTGGACCTCTACTACGCCGCCTCGAGAGTATCTTGGGCCGCAGCAGCGTGGTCGCCTATGCGGATGACATCGCACTCTTCATCAGGAACGACGCTCAGTTTGAGCTCGTGCCCCTGATCTCGAAGAGTTCCGCATGGTCTCCGGGGTGGCTGTCAACTTCACGAAGAGCTTCGGGCTCTGGTGCGGTTCCCGGAAGCACCGGACGGATTCTCCTCTGAGAATCTCCTGGACGTCCGAGTCGCTGACCGTCCTGGGCTGCACAATCTTTGCCAGGAATACAGTCGCCTCTAAGGCTTCCCACCTGATGGGGCTGCTGGAGCGAGCCATCGCGAGGTGGTCACCCTTCACACACGTCCTGTCGTTGGTGTGTCCTTTCCGAGCGGCTAACTGCCTGGTCCTGGGTTCCATCCTGCACCACCTCCACGGCTCGTTCCATCTGAAACCACCATCGGCCGACTGCTGGCGCGGTTCGTGTAGGTTACGAGCCGAATCCATTCTCCGAGGGTGGTGTCGCCCTGCTTGACATCATTGGCCAGCTTCAGCTCACCTGCCTGAAATGGGCCCAGGCTTCAATGCGCGGCGCCGCCAACGGCTACTCTTTGCTGGTCCGCAGCCGGGCGTGGGTGACACCGCTGGCGCCTGACGTCTGGCTCTCGCCTAGGAGAAGGAGACTGTTGAGCCTCTGGAAGGCCGCGGCCAGCGTCCTTTAGCTTGACCACAGTCTTCTTCAGCCAGCCAGCCTGCCTAACGTCTCTGCGTTTTCGAGGCGACAACAGGTTCTTGCGGCCGCCAGACCTGTTGGCTCCCGAGCGCTGGCTACAGGCGACTGTCGGTGACTTCTCCGATGGCGCCCCTGCCCTTACACGCTCAACGCGCAGCACCTGGGGGCCTTTTGCCAGCATCTCCTGCAGGAAAACCCTAGCACCAGCTATTATGTGGAGTACAAGGCGGAGACCATCGTCCTGCGGGGATCGGCTACACCCATTACCCGCCTCACCAGCCACAGCGCGCGCTGGGCACTGGACTCGGCACGGTTGCAGGCGCATCCTATTGTCGAGATGGCTGCCCGGTGGACCCCCACCGTGGAAGTGCCCCGCTCCATCCCCTGGGCCGACCTGCGTCGCAACTGCTTCTTGAGGCATGACGCAGATGTCTCTCTACGACTGGCCCTTCATGCCTCACCTCATCCTGACCATCCTGCCTCGAAGCGTGCCACCTGTGCCGCTTGTGGCCCCAGTGACGGGTCGCTGGATTGATGAATGTCCAAGACATACTAGATCATTCCATTTCGACCAGACCCATTTCCCGTCGATTGGTTGCCAATTGCTTGCATTCATGTCTTCCAGTAAGGACTTTATATACGAACTAAAGTAACTTTACGCTAATGGCATGTCATGACCAGACACTCCCCTACCTTTTTCAGCAGGATAACGCCTGACCGCACACAAGCCAACAAGCTCTGAAAGATGTACATATGCTTCCTTGGTCACCGTACTCTCCTGATCTCTCACCAATCAAGCACGTATTGGACGCCGTTTGCATGCCTTGACCAATGCTAGACGAACTTGGCAAATGGTTGAAAGGGAATGGAGAGCCATTCCTTAGTACATTTTCTGTAGTCTGATTGACTCTCTACCTAGACGTCTTGCTGCGTGCATAGCATTTCATTCAAAATCAGGTCCTCCTGAACCGAAAGATCCTTTCTTAATTAGTACTTATTTACTGCATAGACTCATCACGCCATGGTTTCATCGGTTGCTATTTTAAAATCAATAATTTTGGTAGGGCATAGTGAACATTCTCTCAGGAATTATTATTCACTGATAGCGAACATGTCCTGATTGATCAATGCAATGAGTCCAACTTTACCATCATAGTTCTCAAAGATGATAGCGATGATCTGGAGAGATACTCAAGTAACACGTTATCTTTTCCCTTTTTGATTTCGATGTTGTAATCAAAGTTCGTGATCCTGGCTGACCATCTTGCAATTATCAGTCCTGCCTTATCGTTGCCTTTAGTTGTAAGTAATGTCGTAGAGAGAATTGATCCGTTCTCAGAGTGATGAACTCCCTACCACAGACCCATCTTCCAAAGTCCACACACAAGCTAGGGCTTCTTTTTCAACGATTTAATACTTCCTCTTAGCATCAGAAAATTTTCTTGAGACACACGCCAAAATTTACTCAATCACCTTTTTCTGACAACTATGAGACTACGAATCCTATGCAGCTATGAGATGCATCAGTTTTAATAACCGTAATTTTGGACAAAATATATAAAAACATATCCCTTTTTAAGAAAGTCCTTCGTTGATTAAAAAAATGCTTTTGTTTGTTCTTCTCCCCATTTAAATAATTGTACACGCTTGTTTGGCGGTACATATACTGGAATTGGAACGATACAGAGAAGATTAGCATGGCCCCTGCACGGGGATGACACGCAAAATCGTGAAGCGTTCCCCATTTAAAACCGAAGGTCTTTCTTCAGCAACTTTTGGAGAGGTTCCAAAATTGTACTTTTGTTGGGAATGTATTTCTGGAAGGAGTTTATCATTATGACTAAGGATCTAAGACTGTCTTATCTTTCGGAGGAGGGGCCTATAAGAGAGGCTTCACCAACTCCCCATCCAGATGAAAACCCCTTTATCATTAATTATGTGTCCTTAAAAAAATTCATAAGGACTTCTTTCTGTAAATTAACTTTGCATCATTTAACGTAAGGTTGACTTCTCTAAGTCTAAACAGAACTTGGATTAACTTTTCATCATGATCTTTCGTGCTGCTTCCACCAATTATTATGTCATCGAGGTAACAACGTATATCTTTAATGTCCATCAGAAGTTCACTTGAATACCTTTGAAAAGTACCTGGTGTTGAACTCGGACCATAGACCAACCTTTTAAACTGGTAAATCCCTATATGAGTAATGAAAGCAGTGATGTACAGTTGTCAGGGTAAAGTCTGATCTGGTGGTACGCCTGGGAAACGGCGGGTAGGTGACTGGGATTTTCTTTGGGCTGGCGACCTTGAAGGGCTTGGATGTGAAAAGAGCTCTGGTAGAAGTACGTTGAGGTTTGGGGCTTTACATAGTTGTCGTTGGCGTAATACAACTGCATTCCGGGAGTCGACTCGAAATCGGCGATTTCTTCCTTGTTCGTCATTCCTCAACCTGGTGCCAGTGAAGAATACCATAACGAACGACTTATCCGGGTCGTCCATAGTGGAAGCAAATGGGTTTGTTGTCGTAGGTTCTCCATTGCTTCATCTTCCTGGGTTGGGTAGTCGATTGAGATTATAAGGTGAGCTCGGTTGTGGTACAAAGTTAATAGGAGAGAACGGTTAACTTCTTTTACAGTCTGTTCTAGGGTGTTCGCTTCTCGGAGAGAATTGGCCACTTCATGTGCAGGGAAGGCCTTTTGAATTCCCCCCCTCACGATGCAGCGAATTTAGCTGGCCAAGTCGTCTGTGTCATCAACACATATGATAGGCATCGCGTTTGACAGCCTGGCAAATTTCGTGCGTCCAGTCCATCGCTGTTTGATGGTTGCTAGATTACGGCAAAACTTCGGGATCTTCTATTTGTCTTATATATATCTATAATTATCTTTCGCCAACAATACCTAATATGTGTCTTAATAAAGTCCTTTTATAATTGGAGAAACCAGAAGAAAAATGAGAGTCTAGCGAGATCAGAAAAATATTCTGAATCCGATAGTTATGCCCAAAGTTAAAAATATAGACCACAAAAAGGACCTTTTACGGGAATCATAATATTTTTAATTAAAATTCACAAAATTCACGGCGACCAGTCAATGAAAATAAAGTGACACGGTAAAAGTATATATTAAGTAGAGATTTAGGTTTCAGATAAAAGGAGATTAAATCAAGTGAAGATCCAAACTTTCCTCAGGACTCTCGGCTAAATGGACGTAGTGTTATTTTAAGATGGGATATATCGTTAGTTGGGTGAGTATTGAGGTCGGGAAGCTGGCAATGGACCATTTATATCTCCTTGTGGCTGACTTGGGTGGAGCTTAGATGTCGGGGGATTATTTCCTGGCTGGATCTGTCTATGTCCAAGTTGAAGCAGGTTATAAAATGTAACAGAATATCGCCACGTGGAAAATTAGGAAAGACAAACTTTCAGGATGACACAGCAATTTATTTGAGGCAAAAACAAACTATGAATGATAAACAAAAGATAAGCAACGAGGGAAGTTTACAGAGTAGCAAAATATAAACATAAAAATGATTCTCTGTTAATAAAATAATAAATACTTTGCTACATAGCTTCTTCCCTATTGGAGATGCGACCCACAGCTAACAATAATTGTAGTTACTGACATGGATATGGCGTGCTTCTGCCAAGGATTCCATCGAAGTCTTGGAACATTGTCCCTAGTTCCTTTGCGTCCTTTTTCTTGCGGCGTGAAGAGCGGCTTTGTCGTCGTATCGTCTATAGGGACATCGTCATCTTGGAAGGAAGTCTTGGCTTTGACACGACGGTGGAATCCTGGAGCCAGTCTCTGAAAATGTAGATCACAGCACTCATTTCCTTAAGGTCTTCTCGGTGATCTTCAGTTTGTCTTCCCTAATTTACCCGGCATCTCCACCAAAATGTTACGTGGAAAATTAGGAAAGACAAACTTCAAGATGACACAGCAGTTTATTTGAGTCAAGAACAAACTATGAATAATAAACAATAGATAAGCAAAGAGGGAAGCTTACAAAGTAGAAAAATATAAAAATAAAAAATGATACTCTGTCAATAAAATAATAAATACTTTTCTACAATATATTTGGATACTATGCCTATAATCATACTATTATAAGCAATGGTGCTTACTCAACTTCTCTATCAATTGCATATATATTAGATACTATATATTATAGAGCAACCAATTATTATTTCTGTCAGATCACGAGGATAATTTCAAGACCTCAAGGTTATGTTACATGGATGACAAGGCCAAGATACTAAAGTTGGGGAAAGAGGGGTGGACTCCAGCTGCCCCCGCTGCCATGTGGCAGACGCCACATGTGGGGGAGTGTTCAGGAACAGAACTCGCTCAAAATTAAAATTTCCACATAATCCAATAGTCACAAATACAATAAGGATGTTGTCAGCGTAGTGTAAGCTGCTTAATGTAAACTAATGTGGTCTCAAAAAACTTTTTTTTTATAGATCATTGAAAATGTATGTTTAACCAATATACGTTAATATTAAGCCAACAATAAGAATTACAGAGTTAAAAAATAAAGATACAACCTTTCGCAATGAGTTTCTTTTATTATAATATACGCGAGCTTTCGGGCTGGAGCCGCCCTTCTACAGATTTTTGCCTGTAGAAGGGCGGCTCCAGCCCGAAAGCTCGCGTATATTATAATAAAATAAACTCATAGCGAAAGGTTTTTTTTTATCTTTATTTTTTAATATTTGCAGCGCAATTATTCGTTTACTTTAATTACAGAGTTCTATGAATTTCTCTCCATAATTCGAGACATAGAAACAGCAAGTGTTGTGGGGAGAAATAGTGGGGTCATAGTTGTTGTCATGGAAAATGTTGATCTTCATTGATTGCCCATGGTGCTCCGCGCCACCATTGTATGGCCAATTCAGCAGATGACATTGTCACACCAGGGACGATGACTAATCTAGATTCCTGAATGATACTACTGACTTTGGCTATTTATTCCTATATCTTACCTGTTTTTTAAGAGTACTTAACCGATTTTTGTTATTATGCTTATTTTTACCAAATATAACCGATTTCGAATTTATTCAACCAATTTGTTATTTTATCTTCCAACTGTGTCTATAGTCTTGCGAACATCCCCCTTCTCACAGATTATATTGAATCTAAAATAATAAAATGTGATTTGGATCATCTTTCGATAGAGGATCAAAATGCTTATAGACCACATCCTCCAAGTATAATTAGATCATTTTAAAGTGTGAAAATATATTTATGATTATCTTTCTAACCTGAAAGTTTCAGGCTCCTAATATTTATTATTGTTTCACTCTTTTTTATTATTGATTACTTTACTTGTATAGTATGTTTATAACTGCTTCTGTTAAAAAAATAAATCGACGCAATTATCCCTAGCTGGGATATCGCGTTTTGTGTGTTGAAATAAAATAATTTTGTTATTAAAAAAAAAAATCCATAGAATAAATTCTTCATAAAAGTCAAACTCCAATACCAAGATTTGAATGTTCGCCGGTGGTGTAATATCTAATGAAGACGTTATGAGCACGATGAGTCAAGCCTTTCTAGTTTTTTTTTTTTTTACGTTGCGTTTGAAAGAATACTATTTTTAAAAATTAGAATAATAGCGCTCTAAGACACAATATTCTTGACGTCTTAGTGACGACGTTGTAGATTCTATCTACAATATAACTTGTCATTTTTAGCACATAACAGGCATTTAGAATATAATATTCAAATATTATATTGCTTATAATATAAGAGAGAAATAAAACTATAAAACACGATTTTTCATTTTTCCAGAAAAGGTTTTCTATTGTTCATAACCCGAAATTTTTGAAAAGTGTTGGCTTATTAGCGTGTGTGGTGAAACCTCCGAGCGGGTTTTCCATTTTAATCAATAGAACGCTTTTTAGAGCTATAATACTGTATTGAACGATTTTGCTTGTACATACGACAATGGTACTCAGAATATTAGTCATAGTATTTTGGTCAGTTGAATCGCTTGGTGGGTTCATCACTTATTAGAAAGCCTTTCCAATATTTTCCATCGCAGTAAAGATGGTAGATATTTGTTTTATTTAGGAAAATTCGTTCATTGTTGTTTTATTATCTATATATAAATAACAGATATGAACATTTTTAGCATTATTGTTATTGAACAAAAAATCCAACAAATTAACAATGCATAATAATAATATTAAA
>CP092874.1:70932910-70960592 GCA_030710605.1 Cordylochernes scorpioides
GTTGAAGCTTTCACTTCGTCGAAAATGGGATTGATTCTCCCCTGAGGACCTGCGACCCATAACCGAAAATTTCGAATCTCGTTTGGACATCTGTATCGCCGCCAAGGTAGGTCACTTTGAAATTGTATGAATAAATTGTTATTTAATATTATTATTATGCATTGTTAATTTGTTGGATTTTTTTTGTTTAATAACAATAATGCTAAAAATATTCAAATCTGTTATTTATATATAGAAAATAAAACAACAATGCACGAATTTTCTAAATAAAACAAATATCTACAATCTTTACTGCGATGAAAAATATTGGAAAGGCTTTCTAATAAGTGATGAACCCTCCAAGTGATTCAACTGAACAAAATACTATGACTAATTTTCTGAGTACCATTGTCGTATGTACAAGCAAAATCGTTCATTACAGTATTATAGCTCTAAAAAGCGTTCTATTGATTAAAATGGAAAACTCGCTCGGAGGTTTCACCACACACGCTAATAAGCCAACACTTCCAAAATTTCGGATTATGAACAATAGAAAACCTTTTTTGGAAAAATGAAAAATAATGTGTTTTATAGTTTTATTTCTTATATTATAAGCAATATAATATTTGAATATTATATTCTAAATGCCTGTTATGTGTTAAAAATGACAAGTTGTATTGTTGATAGAATCTACAACGTCGTCACTAAGACGTCAAGAATATTGTGTCTTAGAGCGCTATTATTCTAATTTTTTAAAATAGTATTCTTTCAAACACAACGTGAAAAAAAAAACTAGAAAGGCTTGACTCATCGTGCTCATAACGTCTTCATTAGATATTACACCACCGGCGAACATTCAAATCTTGGTATTGGAGTTTGACTTTTATGAAGAATTTATTCTATGGAAATTTTTTTTTTTTTAATAACAAAATTATTTTATTTCAACACACAAAACGCGATATCCCAGCTAGGGATAATTGCGTCGATTTAATTTTTTTAACAGAAGCAGTTATAAACATACTATACAAGAGAAATAATCGAAATAAAAAGAGAGAAACAATAATATATATTAGGAACCTGAACCTTTCAGGTTAGAAAGATAATCATAAATATATTTTTACACTTAAAAATGATCTAATTATACTTGGAGGATGTGGTCTATAAGCATTTTGATCCTCTATCGAAAGATGATCCAAATCACATTTTATTATTTTAGATTCAATATAATCTGTGAGAAGGGGGATGTTCGCAAGACTATAGACACAGTTGGAAGATAAAATAACAAATTGGTTGAATAAGTTCGAAATCGGTTATATTTGGTAAAAATAAGCATAATGACAAAAATCGGTTAAGTACTCTGAAAAAACAGGTAAGATATAGAAAAAATTAGCCAAAGTCAGTAGTATCATTCAGGAATCTAGATTAGTCGTCCCTGGGGGGGTGTGACAATGTCATCTGCTGAATTGGCCATACAATGGTGGCGCGGAGCACCATGGGCAATCAATGAAGATCAACATTTTCCATGACAACAACTATGACCCCACTATTTCTCCCCACAACACTTGCTGTTTCTATGTCTCGAATTATGGAGAGAAATTCATATAACTCTGTAATTCTTGTTGTTGGATTAATATTAAAGTGTGTTGGTCAAACATACATTTTCAATGATCTATAAAAAAAAAGTTTTTTGAGACCACATTAGTTTACATTAAGCAGCCTATACTACGCTGACAACATCCTTATTGTATTTGTGACTATTGGATTATGTGTGAATTTTAATTTTGAACGAGTTCTGTTCCTGAACACTCCCCCACATGTGGCGTCTGCCACATGGCAGCTGGAGTCCACCCCTCTTTCCCCAACATTAGTATCGTGGCCTTGTCATCCATGTAACATAACCTTGAGGTCTTGAAATTATACTCGTGATCTGATAGAAATAATAATTAGTTTCTCTTTAATATATAGTATCGAATTAATGCAATTGATAGAGAAGTTGAGTAAGCATCATTGCTTATAATAGTATGATTATAGACATAGTATCTAAATATATTGTAGCAAAGTATTTATTATTTTATTAACAGAGTATCATTTTTTATTTTTCTACTTTGTAAGCTTCCCTCGTTGCTTATCTTTTGTTTATTATTCATAGTTTGTTCTTGACTCAAATAAACTGCTGTGTCATCCTGAAGTTTGTCTTTCCTAATTTTCCACGTAGCATTTTGGTGGAGATGCCGGGTAAATTAGGGAAGACAAACTGAAGATCACCGAGAAGACCTTAAGGAAATGAGTGCTGTGATCTACATTTTCAGAGACTGGCTCCAGGATTCCACCGTCGTGTCAAAGCCAAGACTTCCTTCCAAGAAGACGATGTCCCTATAGACGATACGACGACAAAGCCGCTCTTCACGCCGCAAGAAAAAGGACGCAAAGGAACTAGGGACAATGTTCCAAGACTTCGATGGAATCCTTGGCAGAAGCACGCCATATCCATGTCAGTAACTACAATTATTGTTAGCTGTGGGTCGCAGCTCCAATAGGGAAGAAGCTATGTAGCAAAGTATTTATTATTTTATTAACAGAGAATCATTTTTATGTTTATATTTTGATACTCTGTAAACTTCCCTCGTTGCTTATCTTTTGTTTATCATTCATAGTTTGTTCTTGCCTCAAATAAATTGCTGTGTCATCCTGAAAGTTTGTCTTTCCTAATTTTCCACGTGGCGATATTCTGTTACATTTTATAACCTGCTTCAACTTGGACATAGACAGATCCAGCCAGGAAATAATCCCCCGACATCTAAGCTCCACCCAAGTCAGCCACAAGGAGATATAAATGGTCCATTGCCAGCTTCCCGACCTCAATACTCACCCAACTAACGATATATCCCATCTTAAAATAACACTACGTCCATTTAGCCGAGAGTCCTGAGGAAAGTTTGGATCTTCACTTGATTTAATCTCCTTTTATCTGAAACCTAAATCTCTACTTAATATATACTTTTACCGTGTCACTTTATTTTCATTGGGTGGTCGCCGTGAATTTTGTGAATTTTAATAAAAAATATTATGATTCCTGTAAAATGTCCATTTTGTGGTCCATATTTTTAACTTTGGGCATAACTATCGGATTCAGAATTTTTTTCTGATCTCTTAGACTCTCATTTTTCTTCTGGTTTCTCCAATTATAATTGGTTCCCTCGGTAATTGGAGTTAAAGGAATAGTATCTTGCCTTGGAATTGCATTATTATTGCGGGTTTTACCCGAGTAAAGGTTTGTGTCTAACGAATCTCTCGATAAAGTGAACATTTTTTCCGGGTCCCTTGAAAAATACTCGATAAGTTAAATAAAATCAATATTTATTGGTTCCCTCGGTAATTGGAAGTTAAAGGAATAGTATCTTGCCTTGGAATTGTATCATTATTCTTGTCTCAAATAAATTGCCGTGTCATCCTGAATTTTGTCTTTCCTAATTGTCTACATTACAAAATCATCGTATCATCATGATAATATTTAGAGCAGATTGTTGAATTATAACAAATAAATTAGAATATTTATCTTGATTATTTTTATGCGAAAAGTTATTTCAAAAATTTTATTTGCTAGAAACCTTCCCAGTACTATACTAAATAACTTCCCAAAGTTTCATGGCGTTCCAATGAGTGGTTTGGTCAGGCATAATGGACACACACACACATACATTCATTTATATATAGATAGATAAGACAAATAGAAGATCCCGAAGTTTTGCCGTAATCTAGCAACCATCAAACAGCGATGGACTGGACGCACGAAATTTGCCAGGCTGTCAAACGCGATGCCTATCATATGTGTTGATGACACAGACGACTTGGCCAGCTAAATTCGCTGCATCGTGAGGGGAAAAATTCAAAAAGCCTTCCCTGCACATGAAGTGGCCAATCCTCTCCGAGAAGCGAACACCCTAGAACAGACTGTAAAAGAAGTTAACCGTTCTCTCCAATTAACGTTGTACCACAACCAAGCTCACCTTATAATCTCAATCGACGACCCAATCCAGGAAGATGAAGCAATGGAGAACCTACGACAACAAACCCATTTGCTCCGCTATGGACGACCCGGATAAGTCGTTCGTTGTGGTGTTCTTCACTGACGCCAGGTTGAGGAATGACGAACAAGGAAGAAATCGTGGATTTTCGAATCGACCCCCGAAATGCAGTTGTTTTACTCCAACGACAACTATGTAAAGCCCCAAACCTCAACGTACTTCTACCAGAGCCCTTTTCACATCCAAGCCCTTCAAGGTCGCCAGCCCAAAGAAAATCCCAGTCACCTACCCGCCGTTTCCCAGGCGTACCACCAGATCAGACTTTACCCTGAAACTGTACATCATTGCTTTCATTACTCATATAGGGATTTACCAGTTTAAAAGGTTGGTCTATGGTCCGAGTTCAACACCAGGTACTTTTCAAAGGTATTCAAGTGAACTTCTGATGGACATTAAAGATATACGTTGTTACCTCGATGACATAATAATTGGTGGAAGCAGCACGAAAGATCATGATGAAAAGTTAATCCAAGTTCTGTTTAGACTTAGAGAAGTCAACCTTGCGTTAAATGATGCAAATTTAATTTACAGAAAGAAGTCCTTATGAATTTTTTTTAGGACACATAATTAATGATAAAGGGGTTTTCATCTGGATGGGGAGTTGGTGAAGCCTCTCTTAGAGGCCCCTCCTCCGAAAGATAAGACAGTCTTAGATCTTTAATCAGAATGATAAACTCGTTCCAGAAATACATTCCTAACAAAAGTACAATTTTGGAACCTCTCCAAAAGTTGCTGAAGAAAGACGTTCGATTTAAAAGAGGAACGCTTCATGATTTTGCGTGTCATCCCCGCGCAGGGGCCATGCTAATCTTCTCTGTATCGTTCCAATTCTAGTATATGTATCGCCGAACAAGCGTGTACAATAGCTTAAATGGGGAGAAGAACAAACAAAAGAATATTTTTTAATCAACGAATATATTTTGTCCAAAATTACGGTTATTAAAACTGATGCATCTCATAGCTGCATAGGATTCATAGTCTCATAGTTGTCAGAAAAAGGTGATTGAGTAAATTTTGGCGTGTGTCTCAAGAAAATTTTCTGATGCTAAGAGGAAGTATTAAATCGTTGAAAAAGAAGCCCTAGCTTGTGTGTGGGCTTTTGAAGATGGGTCTGTGGTAGGGAGTTCATCACTCTGAGAACGGATCAATTCTCTCTACGACATTACTTACAACTAAAGGCAACGATAAAGCAGGACTGATAATTGCAAGATGGTCAGCCAGGATCACGAACTTTGATTACAACATCGAAATCAAAAAGGGAAAAGATAACGTGTTACTTGAGTATCTCTCCAGATCATCGCTATCATCTTTGAGAACTATGATGGTAAAGTTGGACTCATTGCATTGATCAATCAGGACATGTTCGCTATCAGTGAATAATAATTCCTGAGAGAATGTTCACTATGCCCTACCAAAATTATTGATTTAAAAATAGCAACCGATGAAACCATGGCGTGATGAGTCTATGCAGTAAATAAGCACTAATTAAGAAAGGATCTTTCGGTTCAGGAGGAGCTGATTTTGAATGAAATGCTATGCACGCAGCAAGACGTCTAGGTAGAGAGTCAATCAGACTACAGAAAACGTACTAAGGAATGGCTCTACATTCCCTTTCAACCATTTGCCAAGTTCGTCTGGCATTGGTCAAGGCATGCAAACGGCGTCCAATACGTGCTTGATTGGTGAGAGATCAGGAGAGTACGGTGACCAAGGAAGCATATGTACATCTTTCAGAGCTTGTTGGCTTGTGTGCGGTCAGGCGTTATCCTGCTGAAAAAGGTAGGGGAGTGTCTGGTCATGACATGCCATTAGCGTAAAGTTACTTTAGTTCGTATATAAAGTCCTTACTGGAAGACATGAATGCAAGCAATTGGCAACCAATCGACGGGAAATGGGTCTGGTCGAAATGGAATGATCTAGTATGTCTTGCACATTCATCAATCCAGCGACCCGTCACTGGGGCCACAAGCGGCACAGGTGGCACGCTTCGAGGCATGATGGTCAGAATGAGGTGAGGCATGAAGGGCCAGTCGTAGGGAGACATCTGCGTCATGCCTCAAGAAGCAGTTGCGACTCAGGTCGGCCCAGGGGATGGAGCGGGGCACTTCCACGGTGGGGGTCCACCGGGCAGCCATCTCGACAATAGGATGCGCCTGCAACCGTGCCGAGTCCAGTGCCCAGCGCGCGCTGTGGCTGGTGAGGCGGGTAATGGGTGTAGCCGATCCCCGCAGGACGATGGTCTCCGCCTTGTACTCCACATAAAAGCTGGCGCTGGCGTTTTCCTGCAGGAGATGCTGGCAGAAGGTCCTCAGGTGCTGCGCGTCCAGGAGCGCGGGCCGCGTTGGGCGCGTAAGGGCAGGGGCGCCATCGGAGAAGTCACCGACAGTCGCCTGTAGCCAGCGCTCGGGAGCCAGCTGGTCTGGCGGCCGCAGGAACCTGTTGTGGCCTCGAAAACGCAGAGACCTTAGACAGGCTGGTTGGCTGCAGAACACTGTGGTCAAGCTCAAGGACGCTGGCCGCGGCCACCCAGAGGCTCAACAGTCTTCTTCTCCTAGGTGAAAGCCAGCGGAGCCACCCACGTCCGGCTGAGGACCAGCAAAGAGTAGCCGTTGGCGGCGCCGCGCAATGAAGCCTGGGCCCCTTTCAGGCAGATGAGCCGAAGCTAGCCCATGATGTCAAGCAGGGCGACGCCACCCTCGGAGAATGGATTCGACTCGTAACCCACACGAACCGCGCCAGCCACGCCTGCAGTCGTCCGATGGTGGTTTCTGGTGGAACGAGCCGTAGAGGTGGGGCAGGATGGAACCCAGGACCAGGCAGTTGGCCGCTCGGAAAGGACATACCAACGACAGGATGCGTGTGAAGGGTGACCACCTCGCGATGGCTCGCTCCAGTAGCCCATCAGGTGGGAAGCCTGAGTAGATAGGTCTTGAATAGATAGGCCAAACAAGGTCTTCTTTAAATATTAGAATTAACCTTAATCGTAAACAATCTATTAAAATTATTGGTATTAATCAACATATGATAAACCGCTATAAAGTACATCCTTTCTATAATATAACAAAAGAAATTTCTAGCCAGAATATAATAATAAATGAAAAATACCTTTTAAAAAGTTATTATTTAAAATACAATAAAATTAAATATATAAATGTTTTAGCTCCCCCTTGATGCGCTGCATTCATCTCGCTGTTGAATTCTTATTTCGAGTAACCGAAGCCTTTGTGTGAGATTGTCTACAGAACGTTCTTCTTTAGACACTGATTCCCAAACACTTTTAAAATCAAAATATTCATCAGACAAGGTGTTTATGATTCTGCACATCAGCATGGATTCAGGCAATTTCATTTTTTTTTTGTTTAGTAAGTTCATTTTGCATATCATTCCATAAACTTTCTAGTTTTGAAATGTGCTTTGAAATATCATCTGTAGGATCCTTCTTAAAATTAAAGAACTGATTATAGAGCATGTCTAATCTTTGTCCAGAGCTTTGCTCATACACACTTAAAAAATTGTCCCACATATTTTTAGCACTTGAAGCAGGGAATAATTGACTTACATCTTCCAAGGTAGAAGAATATGGTGTCACGAGATACAGATGGACAGCTGATGACATAACAGGAATTAAAGGAATTGCAAGTAGTAAAAATATCAAATCTCGATAGCTCCGTAAATACTTTCACTCAAAGAATTACTGAGGCAATGTCAACTTCAGGAATAATGTACTTAACTAAGGGTGCCCCCGGAGAATCTAAACCATGGTTGGACAAAAACTGTTACGAGATGAAAAGGTTAACAAGAGAAAGTCCGAAGGAATACCGTAGAACCAACAGAAAGGAAGACCTTGAAAGTTATGCTCTCCATAGAAAGAAATATCTCGGTTTATTAGATGAAAAAAGGAAGAAATATATTCAGGAAAAACAAGAAATATTGAGATATATAAAAGATTCAAAGTCCTTTTGGAAGACCATTGCGCTATTTAAAAGAGTAACAAAAATTCAAGGAGAAATTACTGTACAGGAATGGCACGGTTTTTATTGCGAATTAATGAGTATTGAGAAAAAAGAGAAGATTTGTAATATAAAAGTGAGGATTTCGCCGAGTGATCGAATACTTGATCCAGAGATAACTTCTGAAGAGATAGGCAGGGCAATCAGAGATTTGAAAAAAAACAAGGCAAGTGGACCTGATGACATCCCCAATCTACTTATATATTTGCCTTATTCTGTCTGTTTGTTTGTCTGTTTGTCTGAAGCTCACGGATAGAATGCGCGCCCATTGGCCGCCAGCGAACACGTGGCCTCCCTGCCCCCCTCTAGACAACCCTGTTATTCAAAAACCATACATCCAATCGCCATGAAATTCTGGGATATTATTAGGTATATCCCCGGAAAGGTTTTCGAAAAATAATTTCTTGAATATCTTGAATATCCTTAGAGTTATTTGCAGAATTGTAGATATAACTCGCAAGCAGCGCCGCCAGACGGTGATAGACTTAAGCTTGCTGCTCCACCCCTGTTGACCTTGGGTCGTCGTGTGAGTCACAGCATGATGCAACAAAAAACACTCTCTCTGGGGATTGCGGCGTCAACAACCTGTAAGTTTGTGCCTCTCTCATAAACCTGTCTATACAGACCACCCTGTCTATAGCGACCACTCTAGACAACCCTGTTATCAGCTGTGTGATACATCCACCTGTCTATACAGACCACCCTGTTAATAGCGACCACCCAAGTCAACGTTTTTAGAATATATTCGCACTCGGGTAAACCCCGGGCGTTGCCCGGGCCATTCGTCTAGTTAAATAATAAAAGTACTCCCAGACTCATACATGGGTTTATTAGAACAATTTTACAATAGAGCTCTGATAATGGGACACTATCCTACAATATGGACTAAATCGATCATACATCCAATCTTTAAAAGCGGTGACAAAGACAACCCTTCAAATTATCGTGGTATAGCACTGATAAGCAATTTATCGAAACTTTTTACGACAATACTAAGATCAAGACTGAATGAATGGGTAGAAAGAAGAAACGTCATTCCAGAAAATCAGGCGGGTTTCCGAAGGGGTCGATCGTGTGTGGATCTGATATTCACATTGACCACTCTAATACAACTATCACTGAGGAAAAAGAGAGGAAAATTATATGTATTTTTTGTTGATTTGAGAAAAGCATTTGATACAGTTCCTCACTCATTACTTTGGAATAAATTAACCAATCTGGTCGTAAGCCATCAATTTATACACGCAATTAGAAATTACTACGAACAGGCGACTGTGGCAGTCAGATGGAGGGGATCAATTTCAGAAAATATCAAGATACATTCGGGCGTTTTACAAGGAGAGCCACTATCGCCATTACTTTTTATATTATTCATGATGGACCTGATTATAATGCATGACAACTCAGATCTGACGAGTGTATACCTGCCGGAATTTGGTGAAGTTCACCTGCTGATGCATGCAGATGATATTGCTATTATAGGGGAGTCGAGGATAAACCTCCAAAAAAAGATTAATATATTGAAATAATATATTGGTGAGAACTATATGACACTGAACGAGTCCAAATCGAAGGTTATGGTATTTCTCAATGGTGGTAAACCCTCAAGAGAAGATAGATGGTACTGGAATGGTAAACCTCTGGTGGTAACAAGAAGATATAATTACTTGGGATACCCTCTGGTCAGTACAACTAGAACCACTCAAGCCGCAAACATTTTCAAAGGAAAAGCACTTGCGGCAATAAATGCTACAACCCCACAATATTAGCAAAATCAAAAATTAATTCATTAAACTTTGCAATGAAACTGTTTGATTCTATTGTGATGGCTGCTTTGATGTATGCTGCTCCAATTTGGGCAACAGAGCATAAAGATTTATTGGATCATATACAAGATACATTTATTCGTAGGTTCTTGAATTTGCCTAGTATATACCAGGATACATAATAAGACCAGAAACAGGCCGCGTCTAATTAATAATAACAGCTCTGAAATTGACCTTGAAATACTGGCTGAGGGTGCTGAGTATGGATACAAATAGTTTGCCTCGAATATGTTTAAATAGAATAAGGCAAATATCTTGTGCTACAGGTGCGCCCATCGGGTTTATAAAACAATTAAGCAATTTACTCAATAATAACGGATCCTCGTGGCTTACTTATTGTAATGATCCTGATTCACTAAGGAAGGAGATCCCAGGAATATTAAGAACTGCGATAGAGCAAACAATACAAAATGACTTAACAAGAATAACCCAATCAAAGTTATATTCCCACTATAGAGACATATATACAACGTTTCCCACCGAAGAATATTTCTTAGGTGAACTTCCTTTTCCTGTCATCAGATTAATCGCGCAATTTAGAACCCTTTCAATCTTTTTCAGAGAACACCATCTGATTTTAATGGGGGGTGAAGACCTGAAATGCACTTTCTGTGGATCAGGAATAACAATGGAGATGTTGCACTACTTATTTGATTGTGCTGCTCTGTCTGAGGAAAGACGAAAACTAAATGATAAAACGGGGCAACTTTGTCCTTCATTTCCGGCACTAATTAATTAAATATCAAAGAATAAGTACATAGCGGTGGCGATATTTGGATTCCACAGGATTATATCCCGGAAAAAGGCCACACAGTGTTCTCCCCATCCCTTGTGAACAGGCGAATCCTATACAGGGCGAGAGGCCCTAAATAAAGGCTTTGTTGTTGTTGTTGTTGACTTACATTATGTTGTTGACTTACATCAGGCATCACACTTGTTGTACATAACAATTGGGATATTGCATCATCACTTTCCCATTTTACATATGCCTCTTTTTCTTCATTTGTTTCTTGTTTTATTGGCTTTCTATATGTTCCATCAACAACCTCTATTACTTTGTTTATTGTTAAAAGCAATTTTATATTTTTCTTATATTCTGGCCAGTTTATTAATCCTTCCAATTTGGGAATATTCATACCCATTTTAATATTATCCATTCCAGCCATTACTAATATATATTTTAACGTGATAAACAAAATAGAATTCAAGGCTTACCGTTGCTTCGTTTTTGTTATATTGCGCAATGAATGCGTTGCTGGGTCCATAACCTGTTGTGTTTTAACTTTAAAAGCACATAAATATATAATAAACTTGTGAATATGTTTATTTAAGTCTAAAAGAAAAAAACAAAGCATTGCATATATGTTGTATTTTGAATTTTAATTTAGCATAACTGCAGCTTATTAATTTAAACAAATTTATTATTCAAATACAAGGAGAGGTTAAACAAACTAATTAACTTAACAAATGAAGAAAAAGTTGAGCTTCTATATTTTAAGCTATTACTACAACATAAACAAAACAAACTTAGTCAAAAAGGAACATATTTTACATCACAGATTATTATAAATTGATTTGTTTACCAATTTCAACAACTCCCCTCTTTGGTGAGCAAATCAAAATTAGGTCCCAAAAGAAGTCCCATATTTACAAGCAGTCTCTGAATTCTGTCTCCCGGGCAGCCTCTTGGTGAGAAGATCCGCTTCTTGAGCTTCTGAGTTCACAAAGGAGATCCTCAAATTTCCCTTTGAGACTTCATCTTTCACGAAGAAATATTTTCTGTTAATGTGCTTGGTTCTACAATGATGAGATGTTCCTTTAATCCAGTCTATATATTCTTTTAAGTGCAGTAAGGTGAATGACTTTGGGATCCTTGTTGTATTGGGAGAGTTGACTAACATAAAATGTTATATCGGGCCTTGTTCCCACTGATAAATACATCAAGGAACCTATCATTTCTTGGTAAAGTTTAGGGTCCACAGGAGAAGAATCTGGGTGATTATCCAGATCTTGATTAAGATCACCAGGGGTTTTTACTGGATTACATTCTTCAAGGTTAAATTTCTTCAAAATCTTTTCTACATAGGCTTCTTGTGAAAGTTCGTAACAATTTTCTTTTTCCTCAATTTTGATTCCAAGAAAAAATATAGGCTTTTCTTTTCGAACAATGACAATTTGCTTATCCAATTGCTTAACTATTCTGTTAATTATGGTACTATCCGATCCAATAATGAGAAAATCATCTACATAAATCCCAATTATTAGAGTTTACTCCTCTTCTTGAAGGATGTATGCACATGGTTCACTTTCTAAACGTCCGAGTCCAATATCATTAAAAATTTGGTTAATTTTTTCATTCCAGCATCTTCCGAATTGTGGTAAACCATATAAACTTCTGTTTAGTTTACACACTTTATTTTCCTGTCCTGGTTGAACAAATCCTTCAGGTTGTTCCAGGTACACATCGTCTTTTAGTTCCGCATTGAGATAGGCAGTTTTAACATCATATTGTTCAATTTTCATGTTTTGTTGTGATGCAATGGCAATCAATGTTCTTAAAGAGTCCAGCTTCATCACAGGAGCAAAAGATTCTTCATAGTCAACGCCAGGTTTTTGATTATGCCCCATTGCAACAAATCTAGCCTTTCTTTTGTCAATGCTCTTCCATCTGGATTCATTTTTATATTAAAAATCCATTTTCCTTTTATCAGGTTTTCATTTTCTGGTTTGGGTACAAGGGTCCAAACATTATGTGAAGTTAGGGAATGGAATTCCTCTTCCATTGCTTCTTTCCATTGGTCTGAAAATGGGGTGTTCATGGCTTCTCGATATGTTTTAGGTATGTTCATGGAAGTTGAAGATAGTTCGGTTACATTGGCTGCGTTTCTTTCTTTTATTCTTTCAGATCGTCTTACACCACTTGCTCTCAGCCTCTCTTCCTGCTCTTGTAGATTGATGAGATGCTTTGCCTGAATATCTTCATTAGTTCTTCCTGCAATACGTCCGGGTTTTCGGGGTAATCCTGATGATTCAGGTATTGTTTCAGGGTTATCTGGAGTATTTAGTTCTTCTGGAGTAGAGCCCATGGTATGTGTAATTTGAAAGAAATCTGATTCTTGTTGTTCATTTCTATAGATAATATGATCTTGGACATGTTGGTCAAAAACATTAGAAGTCAAGAGATCAGAGCCTTTTGAATTTTCATCAAATTTGACAGTTTGAACTTCGTGTATTTTTCCATCTTGTGGATCATATATTCTATAAGCTTTTCTTTGTCTGGAGTAACCGGTGAATATTCCTTTTCTTGCTCTAGAGTCAAATTTATTTCTTTGATTTTTAGGAATGTAATAGTAGGCAAGACTTCCAAAGATTTTTAAATGCGCTACTGATGGTTTGTGTCCAGTCCATTTCTCTATGGGAGTTTTCATGTTATCATTCTTGGTCGGTGTGCAATTCTTCAAATAAGCGGCTATTGCAATGGCTTCCGCCCAAAACTCAGTTGGTAACTTAGCATCAAATAACATAGTTCTAGCCCAATCTAGAAGGGTGCGATTGGTTCGTTCTGCAATTCCGTTGCTTTGTGGTGAATATGGAACTGTTCTTTGATGGTGTATTCCTTCATTTTTGAAAAACTCATGAAATTTTTTATTTGCAAATTCAGTTCCGTTGTCCGATCTAACATTTTTGATTTTAACATTAGTTTCATTTTCTCGATGATTTTTAAATTCTACAAAAAAATCAAATGCATCTTCCTTTGATTTCAAGAAGTATACAAAGATACGTCTACTATACGAATCCACAATAACGTACAGGTATTTTGCACCACCCAGTGATTTGGTTGGCATAGGACCACAGAGATCCATGTGTATAAGTTCTAATGGCCTTTCAGAATGATTATTCTCTATAGCTTTGAAAGGGTTTTGGGTTAGTTTACCAAGGATACATGGTTCACATTTTTTGAGATGTTGACAATCAAAATTAAGTCCTTTTACCATATTATTCTTCATCATTTTATCCAAATATTCTTCGTTCAAGTGTCCTAGTCTTCTATGCCACATTGTCTTGGCTGAACATTTATCTTCTGCTTTTAAACAATTATCTTTATTGCTTAACAAATTTCTAGGTAAAGTTTTAATTATAAACATTCTATCTTCTTCATTAGCCTCAGCTATCAAATCTCCTTTGCAGTTATAAATTTTAGCTATTCCTTTCTCAAAATATACTTTATTTCCATTATTAACCAGACATCTGACAGAAAGAAGATTAGATTTAAGTCTAGGCACATAGAGTACATCCTTAATACAAATATCTTGCTTACCTTCACTTGTGTATGTAGACAATTTCACATCACCTTGTGCTTCAGCTTTTATGAACCTTTCTTCTTCTGCAAGGTTAATTTCACTGTCAATAGGAATCTTGTTGATAAGCCAATCTTCTCTAGGAGACATGTGTGAAGTGCATCCTGAATCAAGGTTCCAAATGTGTGCATCCTCCTCTCTCAGGTAGATGTGAAGAAGAGTAGATCATTTCTGCTGAAGTGAACGCATGTTCAGTGTTAGCAGAACCATTCGCTACATTAGCATGTTCCCTTGAGTTATTTTTACAAGATGATGAAGACTTAGTTTGCATATTATTTTGTGGATATTTGCATTTTGGTTTATTGAAGTTCGCTTTATCTTGACGATGCCAACAGTTTCTTGACATGTGCCCAAATTTTCCGCATGTATGACATTTCCCTTCAAATTTGCATGTTCTTTGTATCCCTCGGTCATTTCGAGCTTTAAAAGCTTTTTCATATTGACCTTCTTTAGGAAATCCCATTGAGTTTAGCCTCATTTCTTCCTCTTGAAGTGCCTGGAAAACTTCCTCGAGACTCGCAGATCGTTGTGGTCGTAAAACCGCTGCTATATTTTCAAACTTTGGCAACAAACCTCTCACTACATGATACACCATTTCCCTTGGTGAAATAGGCTGTCCCAAGTTAGCACTTCTGGATGCAATATTTCTGGCCCTTGTTATGTAGGCTTCAATGCCTTCATTATTTCTCATTTGAATATTTTTCAATTCAAGTCCAATGTCGATTATTTTATCTTCAATATTTCCAGTATGGATACGCTTCAGTTCATCCCACACAGTTTTAGCATTTGTCTCTCCTATAAATATGCCAGCCTGCTCTGGTGACAAATTTACTATTATTATTCCAAATGCCTCATCATTTTTATCCTCCCATTCTTTGAAAAATTCTTCTTCCTTTGAATCTGCCATTCCACGGTTAGGCTTAGGCGATTCGATCACTTTTTTGAACAATTTTTTGCTTCTCAAAATTGCTGATATTTTAAGCGCCCATATGTGGTAATTTGAAGATGTCAGTGGCTCTATTCTATTCATCGAAAAATATTCTGCCATTTTAAAAAATATATATAATCGTACTCAACCTTTCTTTCAAAAATCGGCGCTTTCTTCTTACGCAATAACAATAAACCACGCTCTGCTACCAGTTGTTGTATTTTGAATTTTAATTTAGCATAACTGCAGCTTATTAATTTAAACAAATTTATTATTCAAATACAAGGAGAGGTTTGTAACGGCAGCTGGCATGCCTATATAGTAAATTATCAGTGAGCACATATTTATCACTGATGATACTCTGTGCAGTTGCCTTTGGACGGATTGTAATATATAAGACATGTAAACATATGTCTGGTAATTAATATGCTATATCTGATGTTAGCCTAAAAGAAATAAAGTATTTCTTTTTAAACTTCCAAGTACTTCTTGCTTATTAACGTCAACAAATACAAGGACGTTACATGGTGGCAGCGGCAGTGGCGCTTGTAAACAACACCACGTGGTAAGAACAATTTATTAATTTCCAAGTTCTTAAAGTATTTCAGAACATCTCTCTAATTGCATGTTCAAATAAAATTCAAATTGCATAAGAATATATATAAAAATAATTTAATTTACAAGCAAGAAGAAATAAGTGTATTTTTAGAAAAAAAAATACAATAACAACAACATGGCGGAAAATGCTATTCGACCTCCAAAACAAATAGGCCTAAATGAACTAAACAAAGAGGGCTGGGAATCTTGGCTTGAAAGCTTTGAATGGTATGAAATTGCTACCCAATTAAGTAGTAAAGCACCAGAGGTACAGGTTGCTATCTTTATGGCTGCAATGGGACGAGAGGCTCAAAATATTTTTAAATCTTTCAACTTAAATAATGCAGATAAAAATAATCTGAGCATTGTAAAAGACAAGTTCAACAACAATTTTTCTCCAAAGCTGAACACTACAATTGAAAGATTCAAATTCAATCAGATGAAACAGAAAGAAGATGAATCATTTAATGATTTTCTGACTAGGATCAAATTACAGATAGCAAACTGCAAATATGCTGTCATGTCTGATGAACTACTTAAAGATCGAATAGTTGTAGGAATTATTAACAATGAAATAAGAGAAAGACTTCTTAGTGAGGCTGACCTTAATCTGGGAAAAGCTACACAAATTTGCATAGCATGTGAAAATGCCACAAACCAAATGAAACATGTACTATCCGACTCAGACAAACAAGTTGCTGTGACAAAGATGAACAGTAAGAAGTGGGAAGATAGAAAAGAGCCGAGGAAAGAAAATACCACTAACCAAAGTCACAAAATAATAGAAAACTGCAGAAATTGTGGTAGATCCCACAAAATCAACCAATGTCCGGCATATCAAAAGAGATGCAACAAATGCAAGAAACTCAACCATTTTGCTAATCTTTGCAGATCCAAGAACACAAATTCATACAAAATCAGACAAATTGTTGGGTCACCAGAACCTGAAATGATTCAAGAATTTGTAATCCAGTCAGTTGAAAACACCAACCTGACAGAAGATTGGTATGAAGAAGTAAAAATCAAAGGCAAAAAGGTAAACATGAAACTAGACACAGGTGCACAGTGTAACGTGTTGCCACTTAGCCTGGCAGGGAGATTAAATCTGGAAATCCAAAGGTCTCCAGTAAAAAGTTTAATTTCCTTTTCAGGACATCGAATTCCTGTCGAAGGACAAAGTCTAGCAATGTGCATGGTGAAAAACATGACTGCCTACATACGTTTCATCATATCCAGAGATAACACATGTCCCATCCTAGGCAGACAAACCTGTTCCAATTTAGGTCTTGTCAAGCGAGTAAACACCTGTCAAACAATTACACAGGAATACCAAGAATTATTCGAAGGTATAGGATGTTTGAAAGGATATGAATACGAGGCAAAGTTTCAGACTTCGGACATGAACATGCAAGTAAGACCACCCAGACCTATTCCTCTATCTATTAAAGAAAGAGTAAAGAAAGATCTTGAGAAAATGGAAGACAATGGGATTATAAAGAAAGTAAATTACCCTACCCCCATCTCCAGTCAGATGGTTATAGCAAAACAGAAAGGAAAAATACGTATATGCATTGACCCATCGGATATCAATAAAGTAATTCTAAGAAGCCATTTCCCATTACGGACTTTTGATCAGATTGCAGTAAACCTGCATGGTTCAAAATACTTCACAAAGTTGGATCTGAAGAAAGGATACTGGCAGATCAAAGTAGCCCCCAACTCACAACGCTACTTTACCTTCAGCACTCCGTGGGGAAGATATATGTTCTTGAGAGTTCCCTTTGGAATTAAAACTGCTCCAGAAATATTCCAGAAAATCATGGCAGACTTACTCCAAGACCTTGAGGGTACAGAAAATTCAATGGACGATATCCTGATTCATGCTCCGGATCCACAGACCCTGGAAATAAGAACAAGAGCTGTACTACAGAGGCTTAAAGAAAATGGAATCAAACTGAATAGAGATAAATGCAAATTTCAACTTCAAGAAGTCCAATTTTTAGGTCATATTGTCACGACAGAAGGCATTAAAATTGACCCTGAGAAAGTGCGTGCAATAGGAGAAATTAAGTCACCGAGCAACAAGCAAGAACTACAACGTCTCTTAGGAATGGTACAATACCTGAGCAGGTTCATCCCTAACCTTGCAGAGAAAACCAAAAACATGAGGTTGCTTTTGAAAAAAGATACACCTTGGCTATGGGACGAATCTCTCGATTGTGATCTCTTAGAGATCAAGACTTTGCTCAGAACTGCACCAACTCTGAAATTCTTTAATCCCAACGGAAATCTGACACTTTCAGTAGACGCCAGTTCATATGCCCTTGGAGCAGTTCTATTACAAAACGGAAAGCCCATAGCCTATGCTTCATCAGCTCTCAACTCCACTCAGCAGAACTACGCTCAGATAGAAAAGGAAGCTCTTGCTATCAAATTTGGATGCGACAAATTCCATCAACTCATTTATGGCAAAACTGTTGACGTCGAGACGGACCACCGTCCTTTAGAAACCATATTCAAGAAGCCATTAAGCAAAGCACCCCCGAGGCTCCAGAGAATTTTTCTACAGATACAACAATATGATCTCAGGATTAAATACAAGAAAGGAAAAGAACTGCTAACAGCTGATCTACTAAGTAGAGACTGCTCATATGAAGACACCTACTTGGAAGAGAACTTTGAAGTACTGATGACCACCCTGACAAATAAGTCAAGCTATGAGGAACTTCAAGCTCTTACAAAAGAGGACCAAGAACTACAAGAACTAAAAAACCTAATCTTATATGGCTGGCCAAACTACAAATCAGCAGTCCCTGAAAGCTGCAAGAAATACTGGCCATATAGAGATGAACTCTCGACAAACGAAGACCTAATCTTCAAAGGTAGCAGAGTCTTCATTCCCCTAAGGTGGAAAGCAAAGATACTCAAGTTAATCCACGAAGGACACCAAGGAACAAACAGCTGCTTGAGAAGGGCCCGAGACTCAATATACTGGCATGGCATGTCCCAAGACATCATCAACACAGTAGAAAATTGTAGGACTTGCCAAGCAAATCAGAGGAACAAGACAAAAGAACCAATGATCATAAAAGAGATACCGAGTCTTCCTTGGGAGATAGTCGCAGCTGACATTTTCTCAATAAAAGGAAAAAATTACCTGTTAATAACAGATAACTACTCTGGATTCATTGATTTCAAAGAAATGAAGACAATGAACTCTGCAGAAACTATTGAATCTCTTAAAAAATGGTTTAGCGTACATGGAATTCCCAGACTCCTGGAAACTGATAATGGACCAAACTTTACGTCCAGAGACTTTAAAGACTTTCAAAAGAAGTGGTTGTTCGACCACCAGACATCAAGTCCTCTATATCCTAAATCAAACGGATTAGCAGAGAGAGCGGTACAGACAGCCAAGATCCTCATCAGGAAGTGTTTGGATTCAGGACAAGAAGTGGAACTAGCACTTTTGAACTTTTACAACACTCCTAGAGATGGTCTTCCTTCACCGGCTCAGTGTCTGTTCAGTCGCAGGACCAGAACCCTCCTTCCCACTAGCACTCATCAGTTGGAACCAGAAATCCAAAAGGGACATACACAAAACCAAAAAAATAAGCGGGAGAAGCAGAAAACACACCACGATAAGACAGCAAAGACAACCCGAAGCTTCAAGGAAGGTGAAAAGATAATGCTGAAACAGCATCACCGTGAATGGATCCCTGCCAGAGTTACCCAAGAAGTAGCTCCAAGATCATATAAAGTGCAAACACCTACTGGTGAGTACCGCCGCAACAGCTCCTTCATGCGACATACAAATCTGAAGAGTCCAAAGCAACAGCGAAGGAGAATCCCGGAGATCCCCAAGTCAACTCTACCAGAAGGATCTGGCCCGAGCGGTGATAAGGAACAGGCTCAAGTTCCTGAAGAACTCAATACTTCTACAAGACCATTCTCAGGCCAGAAACTCCGGAGTGATCACCAGAACGCGGAGCACAAGAACGGCACCCTGCCCATTACAACAAGGTCCGTGTGGATCATCAAGCCACCCAAACGATTTGAAGAATGAATTTCTTCAAAGGGGGAGATGTAACGGCAGCTGGCATGCCTATATAGTAAATTATCAGTGAGCACATATTTATCACTGATGATACTCTGTGCAGTTGCCTTTGGACGGATTGTAATATATAAGACATGTAAACATATGTCTGGTAATTAATATGCTATATCTGATGTTAGCCTAAAAGAAATAAAGTATTTCTTTTTAAACTTCCAAGTACTTCTTGCTTATTAACGTCAACAAACAAATACGAGGACGTTACAAGGTTAAACAAACTAATTAACTTAACAAATGAAGAAAAAGTTGAGCTTCTATATTTTAAGCTATTACTACAACATAAACAAAACAAACTTAGTCAAAAAGGAACATATTTTACCTCACAGATTATTATAAATTGATTTGTTTACCAATTTCAACAATATAGAACATATAATAATAAAGAAGAAGGAAAAAAAACATTATAGGAATGCAAAACAAAACTAAAAGTACTGGTCAAAAAAGCATTTAAAATCGCAGATTAATATCTTCAACATTATTTGTAATCCCAAATAGGTTTGTGATAGAAACCTGAATTTTTGATCTATTCAAACAGACATCTCGAATTTATATAGATGATATTTCAACATCGCTTAATGCAATTTACAGGGGAAAATAGTAATATGAAATATATACATTTTAAAATATTTATTTCTTTTCTTAACTCTTATTAAAATTTGTAAATATAGTATAGAAAATAGAATTATAAAAATAGTTTTATTTTTTTACAATAAGCTCTAGTATAAATAGTTATAAATTTTGTGTATAGATGGCGGTAGTGTACTTCATCAAACGAAATAAATATATTGCGGCTTGTTTTTTAACGGTAGTTGAAACGTATATACTTGTATGCATTGTTAACATCATATGACTATTCTGTTTACGGCCTAAAATAACGGTATATATATGTATAGACAAATGTAAAGGCATACATGTATGACAGCGCAAGTGTCCCTAGGGGGACATAGGGCTTTAAATTAAAATAAAATTTAAAAAAAAAATGTTAATATAATTGTTAAAAAATAGATGTAATGACTTTTTTTAAATTTAGCTTTACTACGGGGGGTCGGTGAAAAGATGGTCTAAACCGTTGGTTTTCGACCGCTAAGACCTGGGTTCAATTCCCGTATTGGGCCCTTTCTGATTAAAAAAAATATGCTCCAATGACCCCCGATTCTTGCAAAAGTCCAACCCCACCAGCAAGTGCAAGTAAACAAACGGGGCTCTGGCACATTTGTAAGTGCAAAGTCGAACTGCTTTTCACATATGTAGACATGTGGTGTACTTACAATAAAATCAGTCGCATTATTTTACCCACCATGATTATCATGGTCTGTACCACGTATACTAGAGATAAGCAAAAAAAAAACCTTTACTACTATATAGAAAATTTCTCTCCGGCATTTTTGGATATTGATAACTTTGTTTTAAAAGGATTGTTGTGTACATTGATACTGTCAAGTATATTTGTTATTGTAAAATCCTTGTTTACGTTATATAATTAACAAACGTATTATAAGATATATTTGTTTGGTATTAGATTATTTATTTACTTAAAGGCTGTTGTTAGTGATAGATAACGTAGGTTCTATTGTTTATCTTCTATGTACAGAACTGAACTGTGTTGCCGAGTTAAAATATTGTAACATAGTATTTATTAATTTTATTAACAGAGTGATCATTTTTATATCTTGCGACTCTGTAAATTTCCCTCGTGGCTTATCTTTTGTTTACCTTCTTAGTTTGTCCTTCCCTGAAATAAACTTTGTTTCCTCCTGAAGTTTTTGTCTTCCCTAATTTTCCACGTGGCAATATATTGGGAGTACAAATAAGTTTTGAGGGATTTGCAAAAGAAGCCACAACAAATAATATATAAATAGCATCGGACCTTGTAAGGTTTCATGTTAAGGCTTCATCATTTCCCTAAAAAAATCAGAAGAAGTCTTTTCACTCAAGTGTAAGGAACTTTTTTTTTTTGGTGCTCTAACCATGTCAACCTTTTTGCCAACAAAACACAATTTGCGGGAAGCGCTGCTTTTTTGTTTTAATTTGAAGAAAAGTGCAACTGATGGACATCGATTGCTGTGTGAGGCATATGGTAAACATGCTCTATCAATAAAATCATGTGAGTACTGGTTTCGGCGTTTCAAAAGTGGCGATTTTGACACCAGAGACAAAGAACGCGGAGGGAGGCCAATAAAGTTCGAAGACGATGAGTTGGAGGCTTTATTGGACGAAGATTCAAGCCAAACTCAAGAGGAGCTCGCTGAAACCTTGGGAGTGACTCAACAAGCGATTTCGAACCGTCTCAAGGTCATGGGTATGGTGCAAAAACAAGGAAATTGGGTTCCATATGAACTCAAGCCAGGAAACATCGAGCACCGTATTTGCACATGCGAACTACTGCTCAAAAGACAAAATCGGAAGGGTTCTTTGCATCGAATCGTGACGGGGGACGAAAAGTGGATTCACTACTACAACCCAAAGCGCAGAAAATCGTGGGTTAAGCCCGGTCATGCATCAACTTCAACGACCAAACCGAATATTCATGGCAAGAAGCTAATGCTGTGCATCTGGTGGGATCAGCTCGGAGTGATCTACTATGAGCTACTTCAGCCTAACGAAACCATCACTGGAGAACGTTACCAACAACAATTGATGCGATTAAGCCGAGCATTGAAGATTAAACGCCCACTATATGTCAAAAGACATGACAAGGTGATCTATCAGCACGACAACGCTCGGCCACATGTTGCAAAAGTTGTCAAGGAGACTTTGGAGGCGCTTCAATGGGATGTCCTACCCCACCCGCTGTATTCACCAGACATTGCTCCTTCAGACTACCACATGTTCCGTTCGATGACACATGGCCTGGCCGAGCAGCACTTCACTTCTACGAAGAGGCGAAAAATTGGGTCAATGTTTGGATCGCCTCAAAAGACGAGGAATTCTTTCGACACGGAATCTGTATGCTGCCTGAAAGATGGGAAAAAGTCGTAGCTAAAGATGGACAATACTTTGAATGAAATATATTGTACTGATTTATCTGAATAAAGCTTCGAATTTATAAAAAAAAATCCCTCAAAACTTATTTGTACTCTTAATAATTTCAATTATATTAGTTATATAAGAGGTACTTTGGTATTATACCTTGGTACATTTGTACTTTGATCTTATATATATAGAGAGAGAGCTTTTCACTAGTCAACTACATCCATTTTAGAACACCATCTTTCCTGGTATATATACAGAATGCAAACAATCCTACTATATTGAATGCAGAACTCTTTCTACCAGGGAACCACCAAATTGAAATGGATATATTTTAAGAAAATGATAATTTATTATATTCTGATTGTATATATTGCCAGACACTTCTTTCTTTTGTACACAGTTCTTTTTTCTCTCATTCTCATTATTAACATCATATGACTATTCTATTCACGGCCTAAAATTATTGTATATATATGTATAGACAAATGTAAAGGCATACATGTATGACAGCGAAAGTGTCCCTAGGGAGACATAGCGCTTTAAATTTAAATAATAATAAAAAAAGTTAGCATGGTTAGTGTAATATATAATATGTATGTATGGTTTTGACCAAGGACTTGGTTGTTGTTGTGTGATGTAATCAATTTATAGCGTGAGATATCCATGTTTTTAGTTCTTATGACAATTCTGTAATAATAAAATATTATGCAAATATATAACTTTAGCATATAATCTCTTTTAATGAAAAACTACACTACCTCTTCTTTCTTAACTCCACTCAATCATATTAGGGTATCATGCTTGTAAAGCTTGAGATCATGACTGGGTGAAGTAGAATGCGTCTGCCTTTGTCATTAAGACTGGGAGCACTACTCAGTGGCAGGCCGACTTAGCTCCAATATGAAATGGCCACCTCTGACATGAGGAACAGACGCCATGTGCAGCAGCTCCTAACATGGAGTACAAACGCTGCACATCCTGTATACCTGGATTAGGAGCCCTTACAGGGTACTATCAGCCGGGCCAGCTGAGCCCAGGTTTTTTACCGAGCCTGTTACTACTACACTACCTAAGATTATTGAATATTAGGTAGAAGAGTACACATAACAGTTAGTTCTTACTAAAACCAACTTTCTTCTTGTCTGGGTGTGCTAGTTCAGAACGGACAATTGATACTACGCCCTCCTGAACATTCAACGTCATTTAAGTCAGATAATTTCATTAAATTCTCTCTCTCGGTTGATAATTATTCCTTCAGAGTTCTATAAATACTTTTCTTGTTAATACACAAGTTGGAATATGTGACGGTCAGCCGATCTCATGTGGTTAAAGGTTGAAATGACTTCTCATCAATAATAAACGCCAGTTAAATCAATTTTCACTATGGCAAGGAAATCCAGGACTCGAGACACCTACTGTTGGTTCCGTGGATCGCTCCCTTGACCATCGCTACTAGAGCTGCAGGCGTATCAGGCCCCTCATCATCGAAGCCTTCAGTGTCCTCGGGTGACCCCCTGACCTGCAGGCCTGGATCTTCGGGTCTGGCCTCGAAGATGACGACCTGGCCATCCTGGCGTCGGCCAAATCCATCATCTACCGGTACTTCGTACAGGTTGCGCTGACCGGAGGACCAGCTCATCGCCTGGGAAAGAGGGCTCACATCCCCCGCATGGTCATCTGTATATTAGTTTATTCTTTATTTCCATTTTTAATGTAAATTATTGACAAGAAGTCAATAAAATTTGTTTCAATTGTCATTGTCCTACTGTTGGAATGCCCACTCTTCTTTAGCGCTAGACAACAGACAGTAAATGATGTTGTAGATCTATATCAATTTGTAAATACTAGAGATAATTATCATAGATTTAACCATTTTTGTAAATATATTTATGATTATCTTTCTAACATGGAAGGATCAGGTTTCTAATATATCTTATTGTTTTTTGACGTGACAACGTCTTAAATTAGGTTGCGGCTGGGAGTCACTTATGAAAAAGTGTAACGCCCGGTAACGTTACGATGAGTCACCGAACGAGAGTGCTGCGCGCGCAGCTGCGCGCGCAGCGCTAGAGAATTAGGCGCATTGAATCGGCGCATGCTTGTCTCTGTCTTTGTCTTTCTCGAACGTTCTTGGCGTTAGAAAAACAAGAAAGCGTCATAATACAAGTTCACACGTGTGGTTAAAGTATCGTCAGCTGTGTCTGTAGTGAAAATGTGGAGTGCTTAGATTCGTCATTTACAACAACTACAACAATAAAGGTAAATAATTGTACACTGATATTTCATTATCGTAAACTATGATTGATTGATTAATTGTTAGATTGACACAAAAGTTGAGAAACTGAGTTTATAGGTTATGTCATACTATTGATAAATGTTGATAGTGTTAAGTAAATTATTAGTTTAAAATTAATTAATTAATTAATTATTATTTTACAAATTTTAAATAGTTTCAAATTTATTTAGCAAAAATTTGAACCTTCGATCTGAATAAATGTTTTGATTTTCGAATTGATTCTTTAAAATTACAAATATTAAGAAAAAGTGGCAGATATAAGAAAACTTTATTTAAACTGTGTTGAGCAAGAATTTTAACATCTAATATAAGTAAATGTTTTAATTTTCAACTTCATCATTTACAATTACAAATTTTATTTAATTTCAAATTTATTTAGCAAAAATTTGAACCTTCGATCTGAATAAGTGTTTTGATTTTCAAATTGATTCTTTAAAATTAAAAATTCATCCATTCAATTTCAAATGTTCAACAGGAATCACCACTCTCAAAACAATGGAAACGGTGCCTTCAACTTCCAGTACTTCAATGGAGACGGAGGATATCGTGCCGTCAACGTCTGCAGTACCTTTCGTTGTTCCACACACCACCTCTACCGCCAGAACGAATGCTCAGCGACAACGTGAGTACAGACTACGAAAAGCATTGACCAGAACTCCTGAACAAGTAAGAGCCTTTGCAAAAGCGGCTGCGGAGAGGCAACGCAGGTTCAAGCTACGTAAATCTGCTAACATAGCCCTCACCAGCGGTACGTCAGAGTCACCTGCTTCAACGTCTTGTTCTGTGGTGGAGAGAACAAGCGTTCCTGTCGTGGCGGAGAGAACGAGCGTTCCCCTAACTAACGCTCAACGGCAACGTGCATTCCGACAACGTAGAGCAGGATATTGGAATGTTACTATGGCAAGGACTCGGTCCGTACATTCACAACAGCCAGTACGTGCCACCGTTCGTGCAAGTTGATTCTAGTATACCGATTCTTCTGTGTGGTGATTTTAACAAAAACGTAAAGCCTGACAACTCGTTTCTTAATTTCATGAAAAATACGTATAATCTTGATTGCGTATCAAACGTTTCTAAGTCAACTACGTTAAAAGGAACAACTATCGACTTGACTTTCGCAAGACACATTACAGCAGAAACACTTCCTTTCATTTCATATTTCTCCTATCATCGTCCTATCCTCAACAAAATCACTCAAATAGGAATTAGTTAAGTTTAAGTTTACATGTACAATGTTTTAGTAAACAAAATATATTTCTATAGTTATTTTTATTAATTTATTTTTGTATAATATGTTTATAACTGCTCCTGTTTAAAAATGTAAATCGACGCAATTATCCCTAGTCGGGATATCGCGTTTTGTATGTTGAAATAAAATAAAGTTAAATCAATTTTACTTTCACAAGAAGCGACTTGCAAAGAAGTTCGGTAGAAATTCATATCCCGATTCCAAAAAAAAAAAATAATTTTCACCTTGCGACGGACTTTGATCACAATTTTCTAAACGGAGAAAGACACCATCCAATCCTCGACCATATCAGGCAACAAAGGTTGCTACGACCGGCATTTGCCATAAATTGGCCTCAAAACTTCTGGTTTTGCTCATTTTAGAAGGTATGATTTAGAAGCATTTTGATAGAAAAGATTGGTTTATCCGATTGTTTGATGTCTAATTTGTAAACGTGCTCACTCTTTGAATATCCTTGAAAATTGAGGCATCACTAAATTAGATGATAAAGAAATTAGATGACGTTTAGATGCATTTGATAGCAAGAAATATTTTTTAAAAGATTTGATATTCTTTTGAATATTTGCATGTGTCAAGTTAATGGTGATGTTTTATGAGCGAAAGATTGACGTCTGGAGAACCGAATCAAAATATAAGTTCAAAGCTTTATTCATATAGGCGTAACGCTTTTTTCAAGATTTAAGAAAATTATTCAATGAATATATTAACAATCGTCCATAAAAAAGTTACCTGATGATTAATGGCTAGTCGTAGCGTTCTCTACCATGATGTTTTAGACAATATTCAATTTATTTGAAATTATATTAATATATTGGTTGGATTCCACAGCGCATAGGATTATTCGACTAAACGTCCATTACAATAAGATTTCCAACGATGACGGACTGCTTTCGATTCTTAAAAATCGTAAGCACAATCTATTGCAGCATGTATTTTTCAATGTCTTTCAGTTCCTAACTTAGAAAACCTTTACTGTCGGTCGACCTAATTAGCTAAATTCGGCAGTTATTGACCAAACACCATCTTTCACTAACTATCTTCTTCTTTCTTATCTCCAATCATATTAGGGCATCAAGCTTGTAAAGTTTGAGATCATGACTGGGTGAAGTAGAATGCGTCTGCCTTTGAAATTAAGACTGGGAGCACTACTCAGTGGCAGGCTGACTTAGCTCCAAAAGAAATGGCCGCCTCTGACATGAGGAACAGACGCCATGTGCAGCCGCTCCTAACAAGGAGTACAAACGCTGCTCAGCCTGTATACCTGGAT
>CP092874.1:70960692-71007865 GCA_030710605.1 Cordylochernes scorpioides
AGTAATTGCTTTAATTGAGCTTATGAGGTATATAAAAACATAGTTTGATAAAAGTACTGCCTGACTTAAGGCGTAAGAATAAAAAAATGAATAACTTATTTACATAATGTACAAAAGTTTTGAGCCGGCCATTGGGATAAAACAACAACGAGTTTTTATAGGGGAAGCGTGACCTCTGGCGGTCAATTTAACAGAGTATTTGTATCTATGAAATATAATTTTTTAAATAAAAAAAAAAAATTTTAATATAACATATATATGAAAAAACAATAGAAAAATAAAAGATAAGTGGGTCAGGTGTTGATATTAAAAATAAAGAAGGCATCTCCTGACCACGAGCACATGTGCTTTTTACTCCACGCTGACGAGCGCCAACAGCGCGAAACGCGTTCGTGGATGGCTTTTCTCGATTTATTAAGAAAGTATTTCGTCCCAATTCTTCTGATCAGTGTTCACATACATACTGAGCATATTGATCAATGTTCTATTTAACCGTTCTGTCAATCCATTAGTCTGGGGATGATAGCTCGTTGTGAAGCAATGTCTAATCTTGCACATTTTCATCACCTCTTCCATTAACTTACTGGTAAATTGAGAGCCCCTGTCACTAATAATATATTGTGGGGCTCCGTGCCGGAGAAAAATATCCTCTACTAGAAATTTTGAAACTTCTTTCACTGTTGCTTCCGAGACTGCTTTTGTTTCTGCATATCTAGTGTAGTAGTCCGTCAGCACGATTATCCATTTTTTCCTGTTTTTCGTAGATGTCAATGGACCAACAAAGTCAATTCCAATTCTTTCGAAAGGAAAGTTGGCTGAGGGAATGGGCTGTAGTATTCCAGAAGGTAATTGGCTTGAGCCTTTTCTACTTTGGCAAAGGTGACACGTCTTAACGAATTCTGAGACATCCTTTAGCATGGATGGCCAAAAGTATTTACTCTTTATTCGGTACATGGTTCTGGCGACACCCAGATGGCCATTCGACATATGATTGTGATATTCTTTCATAATTTCTCTCTTTTTCTTCTCTGGAACCACAAGCAACCACGCCCTGCCTTCAGGGTTCGGGTTTTTCTTAAAGATGCATCCATCTTCTACTTTAAAGTATTGCGCAATTGATCGCCTGCTTCCATTAAGGTTTTTCTTAACACTTTCGATAAACTTATCCTCTTCGTCTGTTATTTGATTTAAAAATAGCCTTTCAAAATCCTCATCCCAATCAGTTTCTGGTAAGGGTCCCCTAGATAAGCCATCGGCGTCCAGATGCTTCTTTCCTGATTTATGTATTATATCGAAGTCATATTCTTGAATTTTTAATGCCCATCTTGACAATCGACATGTTGGATCCTTCAAGTTTTTGAGCCAGCATAAGGCGTGATGGTCTGTTACTATTTTAAAGTGTCTTCCATAAAGGTAGGGCCGTAATTTTGACATTGACCAGACAACGGCCAGACATTCTTTTTCAGTTGTTGAATAATTTTGCTCCGCTTTACTTAGGGTACGAATCAAATATGAGATCACCTTCTCTTCACCACCGATGTCTTGGACAAGTGTTGCACCTATGCCGATGTTGGACGCATCAGTATGAACATAAGTAGGCGCATTTGGATTGAAGTGACCTAAAATTGGTGGACTTAATAGTGCTGTTTTTAGGGTTTGAAACGCTTCCTCTTGTCTTTCTGTCCAGGTAAACTCAGGATAATTCCAAAACCTCACAAAACGAATTTAGAATTAGTAAAGAGTTATCGACCTATTTCATTAATTTCTAACTTATCAAAAATATTTGAAAAAATTTTGAAAAATAAAATATACGAATACTATGAAAAAAATGATCTCCTTAGCCCCAGACAACATGGTTTCTTGAAGAATAAGTCAACAACAACCTGTTTGAAAGAAATCACAAAGATCATAATGGAACATAGACAGAAACAACTAGTTACGCTGATTGCAATTGATATACAAGGAGCGTTTGATAATACATGGTGGCCAGCCTTGTTTAAAAAATTAGACGAAGACAATTTACCAGTTGAATTGATCAAAATTTTACGTTATTTTTTTTTAAATAGAAAAACGATTTTCAAGTATAATAATATGAAAGTTTCAAAGATATTAACAAAGGGCTGTCCTCAGGGTGGACCATTGTCTCCGTTGTTATGGCTGATATATTTAAATGATCTGCTAACTAATTTGCAATTACCAAACTCTGAAATCATTTGCTATACTGATGATGTAACTATTATATGTTGGAATAATGGATTAACAAATCTAAAAAAGTCGATTGAGTTTAATTTGGAAAAGATAGATCAATGGTGTAATGATAATAAGCTGAATATCAATCTTGATAAAACTAGTATTTTACACTTGCACAATAAAGACAAAATTTCAATTAATTTTAGAGACAATATTATTATGCTCGTAGAAGAAATTAAAATTCTTGGAATTACGATTGCGAATCATAGATGGAAAAACGAATTGAATTTTGGCCCTCACCTTAACATTATACTAAACAAAACCCAAAGATTGAAAAACCTTCTTTTTTCAATATGTGGAAAATCTTGGGGTCTTAGCACCCAAAAAAGGCTTACACTTTATAAATCTATAATAAGACCAACGTTAACTTACGGAACAGAAATATGGTTTCAATTTCTTAGCAAAAAATATAAGTACAAACTGAACTCAATGCAATATCAAATTCTGCTATGGTGTACCCAAACATATAAAACAACCAGTTATAACTGTGTTCACACCTTAGCCAATATTCCTTTGATCACTGATTATATGGAATCTAGAATTATAGGTTATATATATATATGAGTTGAATAATTTATCAACAGAAGATAAACAATTTTATGATTTGTATATTCCAGGTTGCAGCGTCTTTGTACACTTTTATTTTTAGTAAATCTTTATTGTCTTAGTAAAGTCTGATACAGCTTTTGTTGTTTTTGCGAAACGCCAAAAAGTGACAACAACAAATCAATGATGATGATAACCTGCGTCTTGCAGATTAACATTTTCATAGAAACATATATATATATACATATTTATTGCTAGCTATATATCACCATCTTCTCTCTTCAAATCTCACAGGAGGTCTCCTCGCTCGAGGTGGGTTCCGCCTTAGGACAGGACCCTCCTCTTTCAAGACCTCGGGGTCCAGCGAGCGAAGAGGCTCCAATGACTTTCCATCGTCTGTATCACTCTGAACCTCTGAATCTTGATCCGACCGCTGGCTAGTTAGTCCTGGCGACATCGACTCCATATAACCTCTGTCTCGTACAACCTCCGAGATTATGGCACTGGGACCTGCTCCTCTTGAGTGCTCGGGTTGACGCTCTCCATTTCCACTCTCATCTTCCTCACCATTCCTCCACCTTTTTCTAATTTGATCCCTGTGATAGGCCTTTACCTGTCCGTGGATCAAAATGGTGTAGACTCTAGTTCCCTTCTTGCCCACAATTTTTCCTGGGATCCATTTATCTCCACCTCTAAAGTTTTTACACCACACTAAATCATCTATCTGGAATTCTTCCAAATGGGTTCGCCGATCATACTTCATTTGCCTGGCTTGCTGGTCCCTAACTCTAGATGCCAAGCTGGGATGTATCAACGACACTCTGGTTCGAAGCGCACGCCCAATAAAGAGCTCTGATGGAGTCTTTCCCGTTGTCACATGCGGGGTGCTTCGATATGCCAGAAGAACTTTTGATAAGGTGTCTTGAATGGTGTGTGTGTGTATCCCCAATTTTCCTTTTATTTTTATCCAGGGCAGTCTTAATTGTTCTAACCGCTCTTTCAGCCAAGCCATTACTTTGCGGGTGGTAAGCCGGGATCAAAGTTTGTTTAATTCCATTTCCTTCCAGAAAACCTTTCATTTCACTACCAGTAAACTGAGGTCCATTATCAGATACAAGTTCCTCCGGTAACCCATAGGAAGAAAAAAGTCGCCGTAGTTGCTCAATGGTTTTGCGTGTGGTGGTCTCTCTCATTGGGATGGCTTCGATCCACTTTGAATGACTATCTACTACTATTAATAAATTAATGTTTTCCTTAAATGCAAAATCAATGTGAATTCTTTGCCAAGGTCTGGTTGACCATTTCCAGGGTTGCCATTTTCCTTTATTTGGCCCATCCTGGGATTGCTGACAGCTTCTGCACTTATTCACCAAAAACTCGATTTAGGTATCTAGATTTGGCCACCAAAAATGTGATCTTGCTACAGCCTTCATTTTGTTCATACCGGAATGAGTCTCATGAAGACAGTTCAACATTTTTATTCTGAGAGATGGTGGAATGACAACTCTCATTCCCCAAACCAAACACTCCCCATCTACAGTTAGCTCAAGTTTCCTTTGAAAATAAGGTCTGAGGTGATCAGCCACCTTTTCAGGCCAGCCTTGCTGAGTATAAAATTTGGCCAATGAGAGCACTTCGTCTTTTTCAGTTTCCGTGGCAATTTCTTCTGCTGTGATCGGCAATTCTTCCACAAAGGATAAAGCATAGACATTATTTAATCTTGGAATTTCTTCACAGCCCACAGGAAAACGTGACAGAAGATCTGCATTCCCATGGTCTTGAGTTCTTCGAAATTTAATATCGTAAGTATAAGCTGACAAAATAAGCGCCCAACGCTGCAATCTTGAAGTAGATAAGGTGGGGATTCCTGATCTTGAGCCCAAAATGGTCACCAATAGCTTATGGTCTGTAATAAGAATAAATTTTCTTCCATAAATAAATTGATGAAACTTGGTAACTCCATATATAATGGCTAGAGCCTCCTTCTCAATCTGAGAATAATTTTGTTCTGCTTCCGATAAAGTCCGTGAGGCAAACATAATCGGTCTCTCCTGGCCTTCTATAATATGTGACAACACAGCGCCCACTCCAATCTGCGATGCATCAGTAGCCAAACACAATGGCAAAGTCGTATCATATGGGACTAGCACCCTCTCAGAGGTAATGCTGTTCTTGCACTTGTCAATGGCCTCTCCACATTCCTTTGTCCAAACCCAAGGACGTTTTTTGTGAAGAAGCTCATGAAGAGGCTTCAAAAGCTCTGGCAAATTGGGTATGAACTTCCCATAAAAGTTAACTAAACCAAGAAATGACCTTAATTCAGAGATATTCGTAGGCGTTTTGGCCTTCTGTATTGCTTGTACCTTATGATCTAAAGGTCTGATGCCCTCTCCCGTGACAAGATGTCCTAAATATTCAATTTCTTTTTGCAAAAATAGGCATTTTTCTTTCTTTAGTTTGATATTACACTTCGCCAAGCGAGCAAATATAGTCTTCAACAACGCCAGATGTTCTTCAATTGATGCTGTGGCTATAAGGACATCATCAATATAACAAATTACGCCTCCTATACCCGACAAAACCCTATCCATTACAGATTGAAAATAACTGGGCGCATTTGCCAATCCAAATGGCATTCTCTTAAACCTGAACAGCCCTTTATGAGTATTTATCGTTAGTAACGGTCGGGTGCCTGGGTCCACCTCTAATTGCAGATAAGCGTTCCTCAAGTCCAATTTAGAAAAGTATTTTCCCTTGGCCAATGTGGAGAATAAATCTTGCTGTGTGGGAAGGGGATAGGCCGCAGTGTCCAAATATTTATTTAGAGTTACCTTGAAGTCGCAGCAAATTCTGATCTCTTTATTTTTCTTCGGCACTACAACCACTGGAGTGGCCCATTTACTGCTCGCCACCTCACATAGATAACCCTTAGCCACCATTTTGTCTAATGCTTCAGTAACTGCTGGCCTAATGGCGAAAGGCACCGGACGAGCCTTATGGAAAATTGGATTCACATCACACATGTCTACTGAAAATGTGAAACCTTTTATTGGTTCAGTTGTCTCCACAAATAAGGCTTGATTTTCCTTCAAAATTTCCTCAATGGTAATTTCCACAGGCATATGTTTTACCGCGAAACAGCCCAATTTCAATCTATTTATCCATTCTCTTCCCATCAACGCCCTCTTTTCTCCTTTCACCACCAACGCTCTAAGTTTGTAAGTAATATCTTGACACTCCACTTTGACATTGATTTTACCCAGAATGGGTACCACGGTACCATCATAAGTTCTTACAATAATACTCGCTTTTCCAATTTCAAGTGTTGAAGACTATTTTTAAAATCCTTTTCTGATATCAGTGTTAGACCACTACCCGTATCCATTTCAAATTTAATAAAGTTTCCTTCTACTTTTAACTCCATCAGATAGGGAGGGGGTCACTTGAGGCAAAATTAATTTTATACTCAGGTATCGTCACGCTTATAATTTTCTGGACATACTCTTCCTCCTCTTCTTGGTCTCCTATCTGATGTATATTTCCCGGCTGATTCTGATGTTGCCTTAGATTTCTTCTACTGCTCCAACATATTGAGGCAATGTGTCCTTTTTTTATTACACTTAAAGCATATCGCCTCCTTAAATCTACATGGTTCTTTGTGCGGTTTACCACAATGTTTACATTTGCCATTCTGAAAATTTGATTCAACCTTGCGTTCCATCCTCAACTTATCTACACAATCTTCACCCTGCTCCAAATGGAATAATTTTGTATTTTTCTCGGCCGCTTCCATAGATAATGCTATCTCAATTACTTTAGCTAAAGAAATGTCACCCTCCGACAAAATTCTATTTTGTATTTTGGCATTATATAACCCACAAACTATTTTATCACGTAAAGAATCCTCCAGAAAATTTCCAAAGTTGCATGAGGAAGCCAAACGCTTAATTTCCACCAAGTAATCCGAGATGCTTTCTTCCTTTAATTGCATTCTTTTAAAAAAAATGAACCTCTCTACTACAATTGAGCGCTTTGGAGAGAAGTGCCTTTTCAAGATATCTATTAGGTCATCAAAAGTTTTATTTTTAGGTAGAATAGGACTGCACAAATTCTTCAAAACACCATAGGTTTTACTTCCCATGAGGGTTAGGAGATAAGCCTTTTTCTTCTCATTCCCTGCCTCCTCCAATATGAGAAACTGTTCCAATCGTTCATAAAACGTTTCAAAAGTTTCAGTTTCTTCATTATATTCCTTAAATTGGTAACTAGCCATTTTATTTCACTTTTTTTTTTAATTTGCATCCTAAAACTTTGCAATTTTAGTCTTTTAAAAATAACTTTCAATTATATGCAAAAAAAAAAAAATCAAAGATAATTTCTAAAAATATTTACTTCAAAATTCGAGGGTACTTACTCTTATATCCTCGTCGCCAAATGCAGCGTCTTTGTACACTTTTATTTTTAGTAAATCTTTATTGTCTTAGTAAAGTCTGATACAGCTTTTGTTGTTTTTGCGAAACGCCAAAAAGTGACAACAACAAATCAATGATGATGATAACCTGCGTCTTGCAGATTAACATTTTCATAGAAACATATATATATATACATGTGATATCTTGGGACCTCTGGGACCAGTGTTACCTGATGCTAGACGAACCTCGATGTCAACTCTACCGTGCAGTCGTGGTGGAAGGCGACACAGCTGGGCCAAAGGTGAAATAAACAAACAGAGATTCCACTAAGAAGCGTCTGACGTCAAGAAGGAATGGGATGAGGAGAGAGGGAGATCTTTAGAGCAAGTGTTACCTTGTTGAGAGCCAAGCGTATACTGCCTATTCTAGGTTCTCGATTTAACACCAAGACCTTTCTTCTTTCTAATTGGTTGACCTATTTAGGTGATTCTTTCCCAATTGGCGGGACCATGCCACGTGGCCGCTGGCTATTGGTTGACCTACTTAGGTATGGTCTTCTCTAATTGGCCTTGCGGCTTTCTTTGATGGAAGATACGTCCGGTCTTGTTCCGGAAATATTGGGCGTCTCTCTACTTTTATAGCTTTTGCGGTTACCAGATACCACCGGTCCTGTCAGGAAATATTGGCTTAAACTTAGCTCGCAGGGTTTCCGGGGTCAGAAGGTTAACTGTGACTTTATTAATAGTCGGGCTCTCTTCTAGGCCTACTTCTTAGGTTTGACTTCTACTCTCACCTAAGCCTGATTAGTTTTAACCTTAATCTTCTCCTGTTAGTCTCCATTCCTTCTATCTGTAAAGTTGCGATACTTTATTAGATTCTTACGCGGTACAGATTGATGTTAGTTGAGGCTTTCTATTGGCAGTACATAAGAAGTTATATACAGTCATGGGGTGGAACATGTGGTAGGAGATATCTAGACTATTTACAACAATTCCATGGTCTTAAATCATCACATACATATTTATTGCTAGCTATATATCACAGGTATACTCAAAGATTTCATTATATCAAGGATTAATTTACTGAAAAAGAATACTAATCTAACATTTCAAAGTTTCTTTCCTTATGCAATTCCGAAATATTTTCGACCAAACTATTATAATTCACAATTTATAACGAACCATGGAAATTTCAAGGGATTTTTATCAAAAATTGGCGCGATTGAAGACTCTAGCTGTCATTGTGGCAACGAATTCCAGGACTCGAGACACCTACTGCTGGAATGTCCACTCTTCTTCACCGCTAGACAACAGACAATAAATAATGTTGTAGATCTATATCAATTTGTAAATAGCAGAGAGAATTATCATAAGTTTAACTATTTTTGTAAATATATTCATGATTTTCTTTCAAACCTGAAAGGTTCAGGTTCCTAATATATATATATTTTTTCTCTTTTTATTTCGATTACTTTTTTTTTGTAAAAATTTTATAACTGTTTCTGTTTAAAAAAATGTAAATCGACGTAATTATCCCTAGCCGGGATATCGCGTTTGTGTGTTGAAATCCTTATATATATATAAAAATGAAATGCGAAATCGATGTTTGTTATCGCATCACGCAAAATCTACTGATTCAATCATTATGGAATTTCGCATGTAGGTAGCTGAAGATTTCGTTTAACATATAGGCTATTCAAAAAACTAAAAAAGTTAATGTGCTTTTTTTAAAAAATAAAAAACCAAAAAGCGTTAGTTCCATTCTTTTACCGCTAGGGCGCAGCACTGGTCGCGACGATAAATGAATTTGATTTTTTTAAAGCATCGGTGGTTCAGTGGTAGAATGCTCGCCTGCCACGCGGGCGGCCAGGGTTCGATTCCCGGCCGATGCATTTTTTTAAAACAATTTTTAAACTCATTTATATTATATCTATATTAATAAAATGCAAATTTCATAAGTGGTGTTCGCTAAAAACTTTCGTTACAATGCATCAATTTCGACCAAATTTTCAACATTTATGTAAAACGAGATGGAGCAGGTTTTGCTTAACATCAAAATATTTTTCCTAACATTAACATGCGTAACTTCGGTGTTATCGATTAAATACAAAAAAAAATCAACAGAGTTAATTTATTTATATATAAATACCAAAAAAAAAAAAATTCAACAGAGTTAATTTTTTTACATACTAGCTAATAATCTCAATCTAAAAAAATATTCAAAACAAGCAATTTTAAGATAACACCATATGTAAAACAGTCGGCCAAGAAAACAACAACGATATTACATCTTTCTCACATATTCACACACAATCTTGATTAATAATTAAAACTAATCTTTAACATTGTTTATTATACTTCATAATATATAATATTCGTTAGGCAAAATTTCACTCGGATAAAACCCGGGCGAAGCCGGGTACACATCCGCTAGTAAATAAATAAATAAATAAATGATACACTTTTTTTTATAAGGTTGGTCAAAGGGTCAGCAATTTTTTAGAAATCTTTGATAAATTTTCTATAATATGAACACATTCCCAAAAAGGATTGTACTTCTTTGACCTTTTTGGGCCGAGGAAAATTTCTGACAGCTTTTGTTAAGAATGGTTGGGGGAAAGCGGCTCTAGATGGCGCGAGCCACGGGATGCGCCACAAAAGCACCACAGAGTGCGCCCACGTGACGGTTTTCAACTATATAAAAGAAGGTAGATAGGAGGCGAAGCGCGCGCGAGGGAGAAGAAGGTATTTGAACGGATATAGTCGCGGAGAGGAAGATAGGGTCGGCGAAGCTAAAGTTTAAGGAAGAGCAAGGTTAAAGTTTAAGGAAGAGCGAAGTTAAAGTCAAAAAGATAAAGTTCAAGAACTCAAAGAAGTTGGAGATAACGGAGATAAAATTGGAGAAGTCAAAGTGAACGGTACATATGTAAATAGAGCCTTTTGAGATTTCGATTTGCAAATTAGAAAATAAAGTTCAAAATTATTAGAAAGGCTGAGAGTGATCTTTCTCTAGGATTCTAATGACTGGTAGTCATTCTTAGAAATAACACAAAGACTTAACAGCTTTGATGTTATGTTCCGCGGGTTTTATACCATGTTTGCTCGTTATATAGCCGAGAATCTCCAATTCTTCAAAAGCAAATCGGCATTTTTTGTCGTTTAACCTTAAATTAGATTCACGAAAACATCTAAAAAACAGCTTCAAGTCTTTTGAGGTGCGTTGGAAAATCCGGGCTATATATGATAACATCATCCAGATAACACAAACAAATTTGCCATCTCAGATTTCCAAGCATATTCTCCATATTTCTCTCAAAGGTAGCAGGCGCGTTACAAAGTCCAAAAGGCATCACGTTGAATTCATATAATCCATGCGCTGTAGTGAAAGCTGTTTTCTCTTTGTCTCTTCTTCGGCTTCAACTCGCCAATATCCAGATCTGAGGTCTATTGCTGAGAAGCATGTAGATCCTTGGAGAGTATCCATAACTTCGTCTATTCTAGGGATCGGATAGACATCTTTTACTGTCACATTATTCAGTTTTCTGTAGTCCACACAAAATCTGTATTTACCATCTCGCTTCTTGACCAATATTACTGGAAAAGACCAGGGGCTAGAAGATGGCCTAATTATGCCTTCTGTAAGCATCTCGTCAATTTGCTCTTTTATAATATTTCGTTCCTTAGCACTTACCCAGTAAGGCTTGTGTTCAATTGGCTTCGCGTCTTGTGTCTATCCGATGTTTTGCCAAATTGGTTCTCCCAAATCTCGACGAAAACAGATCTCCATACCTTTCTAAAACTTGTTTTAACTCCTTCTGTTCATTTGGTGAAAGATTTTCGTTTATTTGGAATCTAGGTTCTTCGTTCTCTTCTACCTCTCTTTCTCGATTCACATTTATTTTCGCTGGACTACTTCCAAAAGCCAATGTTTGGTTTTTCATTATTTTTAACGGTCGAGGATACGGATTAGTTATCCAGATATGTGTTTCCCTATTTATAACATTGATCAAGCTTCTTGCTAGACGAAGTCCATTTGTTTTGAAACATTTTGCTGCTCACCTCGATAATATATTCCCCATCCTCTGTTTCTACCAATGCCTTAATCAATTTAATGGAACATTCCGGTACAATGGAATCCTTGGCACTCTTATTTTCAACATTTCAAATTAATTTCGTCATTATTATTCGTCAAATCGTATTTTATAGTTTCTTGCTTACAATCTATTTTCGCGTTCATTTTCTTAAGGAAATCTCTCTCAAGAATTAATGTCCGTAAATGCGTTTTCAATATCACAAAGTTGTGTGATAATGTTTCGTCATCAATTTTTATATTTAAAAATATACTTCCTAACATGTCCAATTTTTTTCCATCGGGTCCTGCACAAACTTTTGCGAGTTTACTTATACCATGGCCTGTATCGAGGGCCCTTCTGAGGTCGACCACTGAGAGGTCAGCACCTGTATCAACCAAAGCTTCAAAAGTCCCTGTCTTGTCCACATTAATTTTTAATTTGTATTTAGGGTCCAACTTCTTGATTCCGTTTATGGTCGACTTGCTTTGATTGACAGATTCAGGCGCGACGCTTAGTTTAAATCTTCCAACACGGAATATCTATTCCGGGTAGGAATATTTGTCTGTGTGCTATGACATACATTAGCATAAAGCCGAGGTCCTGATTTCTCTGATATTTCATTCATTTGGCATTTCTCTTCGACCTTCTCTTGGGTATCTGTTGGATCCTCTTCTAGGATTCTTATAAACTTGACCCTACAATAACGGGCCACGTGCCCTGACTTGTTACACTTAAAGCAGATTGGTCTTCCATCTTCCGTCCTATTTTTGCTCACTTCTTGGCTTTTATTGTAGGTGTTTCTCTGAAGGTTTGGTTTCGGGACAAAGTTAGGATTATAAGGACGTCTAGGGGTAGAGGGCTGGGGAAAGTTGTTTCGATACTGTCTGGGAGTAGGAGGGGAGTCGTTCTTGTAATTATTGGAAACAGGGGCTTGGGGCCTGGAAGTGGTCTGGTAGTTTCGTGCGGCAGTCGGCGGCACGTACCTCGATTGTTGTTGGGGTCTAGAATAGCGTGGACCGTTATATAGGTTTCTGGATTTCTCCACACGTTCCCGATACTTCTTTTCAAAAGAATCCATTTTCTTGCACACGACAAGAAGGTCATCGGTCGTTTTAGGAGGGTTCAGGTAGAGCGCGAATGAGTACTCTTTTTTCAGTCCTCCAATAACATGTTCAATTTTTGTTTCTTCTTCCATTGCGGGGTCAACCTTGTTGCACAACACTAGAATGTCTTCCGCGAACCTGATTGCTGGTTCATTCCAGTGTTGCATTCTGTTGAGCTTCATTCTAAGTTCTTCTTTATTCGCGTCCAAAGAAAAATCCTGAATGAGGCGGATTTTAATATTTTCCCAGCTCGTGAAACTAGCCTTGTGTAAATTCAACCAGGTTTTAGCGCTTCCCGTCATGTTCATGGCGGCATAACGGGCAATTATGTAGTCTGCCCAATGATAGAGGAAACCAATCTTTTCGAGGGATTCTATCCATGGGCGAGGGTCTTCTGTCCCACCATATTTCGGAATTTCTATATTGGGGTTCAAAGCAACTGGTTCGAAACCAGCATCTCTACCAATTGTTGCACCAAGTTGAAGCTTTGCAGGGTCGTCGACCTTGGTTTCTTCCTTCTTGGTGTTATACACGTTTCCCGAGCGGGTTCCCATATTAAAAGTAAATAAATAAAATTAAATAAAAATAAATTACCTTTTTAAAGTTATTGTGTTTATTTATTCTTGTCTTCATCGTAGGTTGCGATCCGCAGTCTTCGTCTAGGTCCTCTCCCGCTCCAATAAGCAATCAACATATATAGTCACGACCGTCATGGGTTCTGTTACGGATGCGCGCGCATCATCATTATGATCATTATCATTATCCAATGATAATAATAATAATAATAATAATTATTATTATTATATTATTATTATTATCCATCCATTATATATCAACACTAGCGGATGTACCCGGCTTTGCCCGGGGGTTTTACTTGAGTAAAGGTTTGTCTAACGAACATTTGTTAAAACAATTCTCTATAAACTTATAAAAAATATATATATATTTTGATAATTTGAAACTCGTAAATTTGCATCTCTCGATAAAGTGATCATTTTTTCCCGGTCCCTGTGTGCTGTGTCATCCTGAATTTTGTTTTTCCTAATTTTCTACATTACAAAATCATCGTTTTATCTAGTGAACCTTTTTTCCCGGTCCCTTGAAAAATACTCGATAAGTTGAATAAAATCAATATTAATTGGTTCCCTCGGTAATTGGAAGTTAAAGGAATAGTAACTTCGCCTTGAATTGTATCATTATTCTTGTCTCAAATAAATTGCCGTGTCATCCTGAGATAATCTTACTTTTGATAAATAATCTTTAAGATAATAAACTTAGTGATAATAAAACTTTTAGATAAAAACTTGTTATCATCGTCGCAATGGTGGCGCTGCTTGCGAGTTAAATCTACAAATCTTCAAATAACTCTAAGGATATTCAAGATATTCAAAAAATTATTTTTCAAAAACCTTCCCGGAGATATACCTAATAATATCCCAAATTTTCACGGCGATTGGATGTATGGTTTTTGAATCTATAGAGTCACACAGACAGACATTCAATTTTATATATATATAGATACTAGCGGACCCGCCCGGCTTCGCCCGGGTTTTACCCGAGTAAAAGTTTGTCTAACGAATCTCTCGATAAAGTGAACATTTTTTTCCCGGTCCCTTGAAAAATACTCGATAAGTTGAATAAAATCAATATTAATTGGTTCCCTCGGTAATTGGAAGTTAAAGGAATAGTATCTTGCCTTTGAATTGTATCATTATTCTTGTCTCAAATAAATTGCCGTGTCATCCTGAATTTTGTCTTTCCTAATTTTCTACATTACAAAATCATCGTATCATCATGATAATATTTAGAGCAGATTGTTGAATTATAACAGATAAATTATAATATTTATCTTGATTATTTCTAGGCGAAAAGTTATTTCAAAAATTTTATTTGCTAGAAACCTTCCCAGTACTATACTAAATAACTTCCCAAAGTTTCATGGCGATTCAATGAGTGGTTTGGTCAGGCATAAAGGACAAACAAACAAACAAACAAACAAACAAACAGACATACATTCATTTTTATATATATAGATATAGTCACGACCGTCATGGGTTCTGTCACGGATGCGCGCGCATCATCATTATGATCATTATCATAATGAAAATTATATTTAAAAAAAAAAAGAAAAACATTTTAAAATTAAAAACTTTATTTTAAAAATAAATATATATTTTAAAATAACAGAATATTTTAATTTTCAATAAATTTCATAGATATATTTCATCCAAAAAAATAATAATTTTGATAACTTGATTACTAATTGTTTACTTTGATTACTAATTACCCATATTCTTCTGCTTTTACTTAATATTACCTATTTACTAAAATAATCATTGTATGCAAAAAAAACATGCCTCCTAAGAAATATAACTCTGAAGAGGAAAGAAAGGCCGCAGCTGCCGCAAAAAGGCAAAATGCAAGGCAACAAGAAACAGCTGATCAACGCGCTGAACGACTCCAACGAGATTCTGAAGCTAAACGTCTAAAACTAGATAATGAAACAGCAGAACAACGTGCTGCAAGACTTCTGCGTAAAGCTGAAACTTCTAGAAGTCGTATTGACAATGAAACAGCAGAACAACGTGCTGCAAGACTTCTGCGTAAAGCTGAAACTTCTAGAAGTCGTATTGACAATGAAACAGCAGAACAACGTGCTGCAAGACTTCTGCGTAAAGCTGAAACTTCTAGAAGTCGTATTGACAATGAAACAGCAGAACAACGTGCTGCAAGACTTCTGCGTAAAGCTGAAACTTCTAGAAGTCGTATTGACAATGAAACAGCAGAACAACGTGCTGCAAGACTTCTGCGTAAAGCTGAAACTTCTAGAAGTCGTATTGACAATGAAACAGCAGAACAACGTGCTGCAAGACTTCTGCGTAAAGCTGAAACTTCTAGAAGTCGTATTGACAATGAAACAGCAGAACAACGTGCTGCAAGACTTCTGCGTAAAGCTGAAACTTCTAGAAGTCGTATTGACAATGAAACAGCAGAACAAAGTGCTGCAAGACTTCTGCGTAAAGCTGAAACTTCTAGAAGTCGTATTGACAATGAAACAGCAGAACAACATGCTGCAAGACTTCTGCGTAAAGCTGAAACTTCTAGAAGTCGTATTGACAATGAAACAGCAGAACAACGTGCTGCAAGACTTCTGCGTAAAGCTGAAACTTCTAGAAGTCGTATTGACAATGAAACAGCAGAACAAAGTGCTGCAAGACTTCTGCGTAAAGCTGAAACTTCTAGAAGTCGTATGACAATGAAACACCAGAACAACGTGCTGCAAGACTTCTGCGTAAAGCTGAAACTTATAGAAGTCGTATTGACAATGAAACAGCAGAACAACATGCTGCAAGACTTCAACATGATGCTGAGGCTCACAGGCGATATCGGCGACCGACAATTAGAACTAATGCAATTGATTTGGCTAATATAGATGAAAAAGAAATTATTGAATTTTACTGTGGCCAAATGAATGAAAGTTGCGAATTTTGCAATTCTTTAAATTTCATGGGAGAAGACCCCCAGATAGAAAATTCTCAGCTTGCTGCCATAAAGGCAAAATAGATTTACCGGAGCAGGATTATCCAGAATACCTGGAAACCTTAATGAATGGCGTTGACCATAATAGTAAAAATTTTATGGAAAATATTAGATCTTACAATAGCTCATTGGCATTTGCATCCATGGGGGCAAACATCAACATATATAGTCACGACCGTCATGGACCGGCCGGTTCTGTCACGGATGCGCGCGCATCATCATTATGATCATTATCATTATCTAATGATAATAATAATAATAATAATTATTATTATTATTATATTATTATTATTATCCATCAAAGTGCTGTTCTGTGCCAGTTCTGTCACGGATGCGCGCGCACAGGGAGGTCACGTGCTCGCCGGCAGCCAACGGGCGCGCGCCGCCGGCATTACGTCATAGATTATAAACACAAGGTAATAAGGCCAAATAAAAAAATAGTGTGTGATAAGGCACAATTTGGATTATCTACTTATATAATTGCCTTATTCTGTCTGTGAAGTTCACTGTGTGAAGTTCACGGATAGATTTTGGTCAGAATGGATAAAATAAAAAAAGTGTCAAGGGATGGAAATCGAACCCACGACCTTCCGCTTACCGGGCAGATGCCATGACCACTAGGCTACCCTGGACATATTTTTCCGTTCACATTTTTATTTTTATATTTTCAAGACACACACAGTTTGGGGCGGGACGTTTCACAAGAGAGACATCCACGGCGCCAATTTATAATTGTAACGAATAGTATTTTAATTAAAACATTTTAAAAATATATACGCACTCGGGTAAAACCCGGGCGTTGCCCGGGCCATTCGTCTAGTCAACATATATAGTCACGACCGTCATGGGCCGGCCGGCCGGTTCTGTCACGGGTGCGCGCGCATCATCATTATGATCATTATCTAATGATAATAATAATAATAATAATAATAATAATAATTATTATTATTATATTATTATTATTATCCATCCATCCCTATATATAGTCACGACCGTCATGGGCGGGCTGGCCGGCCGGCCGGCCGGTTCTGTCACGGATGCGCGCGCACCATCATTATGATCATTATCATTATCTAATGATAATAATAATAATAATAATTATTATTATTATATTATTATTATTATCCATCCATCAACTTATAAGTCACGACCGTCATGGGCCAGCTGGCCGGCCGGCCGGTTCTGTCACGGATGCGCGCGCATCATCATTATGATCATTATCATTATCTAATGATAATAATAATAATAATTCTTATTATTATTATTATTATTATTATATTATTATTATTATCCATCAACATATATAGTCACGACCGTCATGGGCCGGCCGGTTCTGTCACGGATGCGCGCGCATCATCATTATGATCATTATCATTATCTAATGATAATAATAATAATAATAATAATTATTATTATTATTATTATTATATTATTATTATCAACATATATAGTCACGACCGTCATAGGCGGGCCGGCCGGCCGGCCGGTTCTGTCACGGATGCGCGCGCATCATCATTATGATCATTATCATTATCTAATGATAATAATAATAATAATAATTCTTATTATTATTATTATTATTATTATTATATTATTATTATTATCCATCAACATATATAGTCACGACCGTCATGGGCCGGCCGGTTCTGTCACGGATGCGCGCGCATCATCATTATGATCATTATCATTATCTAATGATAATAATAATAATAATAATAATAATAATAATTATTATTATTATTATATTATTATTATCAACATATATAGTCACGACCGTCATAGCGGGCCGGCCGGCCGGCCGGTTCTGTCACGGATGCGCGCGCATCATCATTATGATCATTATCATAATGAAAATTATATTTAAAAAAAAGAAAAACATTTTAAAATTAAAAACTTTATTTTAAAAAATAAATATATATTTTAAAATAACAGAATATTTAATTTTCAATAAATTTCATAGATATATTTCATCCAAAAAAATAATTTTGATAACTTGATTACTAATTGTTTACTTTGATTACTAATTACCCATATTCTTCTGCTTTTACTTAATATTACCTATTTACTAAAATAATCATTGTATGCAAATAAAACATGCCTCCTAAGAAATATAACTCTGAAGAGGAAAGAAAGGCCGCAGCTGCCGCAAAAAGGCAAAATGCAAGGCAACAAGAAACAGCTGATCAACGCGCTGAACGACTCCAACGAGATTCTGAAGCTAAACGTCTAAAACTAGATAATGAAACAGCAGAACAACGTGCTGCAAGACTTCTGCGTAAAGCTGAAACTTCTAGAAGTCGTATTGACAATGAAACAGCAGAACAACGTGCTGCAAGACTTCTGCGTAAAGCTGAAACTTCTAGAAGTCGTATTGAAAATGAAACAGCAGAACAAAGTGCTGCAAGACTTCTGCGTAAAGCTGAAACTTCTAGAAGTCGTATTGACAATGAAACAGCAGAACAACATGCTGCAAGACTTCTGCGTAAAGCTGAAACTTCTAGAAGTCGTATTGACAATGAAACAGCAGAACAACGTGCTGCAAGACTTCTGCGTAAAGCTGAAACTTCTAGAAGTCGTATTGACAATGAAACAGCAGAACAAAGTGCTGCAAGACTTCTAATAATAAATATTATTATTATATTATTATTATTATCTATATATATATAGTCACGACCGTCATGGGCCGGTTCTGTCACGGATGCGCGCGCACAGGGAGGTCACGTGCTCGCCGGCAGCCAACGGGCGCGCGCCGCCGGTATTACGTCATAGATTATAAACACAAGGTAATAAGGCCAAATAAAAAAATAATGTGTGATAAGGCACAATTTGGATTATCTACTTATATAATTGCCTTATTCTCTCTGTGTGAAGTTCACGGATAGATTTTGGTCAGAATGGATAAAATAAAAAAAGTGTCAAGGGATGGGAATCGAACCCACGACCTTCCGCTTACCGGGCAGATGCCATGACCACTAGGCTACCCTGGACATATTTTTCCGTTCACATTTTTATTTTTATATTTTCAAGACACACACAGTTTGGGGCGGGACGTTTCACAAGAGAGACATCCACGGCGCCAATTTATAATTGTAACGAATAGTATTTTAATTAAAACATTTTAAAAATATATACGCACTCGGGTAAAACCCGGGCGTTGCCCGGGCCATTCGTCTAGTTATATATATAGTCACGACCGTCATGGGCCGGCCGGTTCTGTCACGGATGCGCGCGCACAGGGAGGTCACGTGCTCGCCGGCAGCCAACGGGCGCGCGCCGCCGGCATTACGTCATAGATTATAAACACAAGGTAATAAGGCCAAATAAAAAAAGTGTGTGATAAGGCACAATTTGGATTATCTACTTATATAATTGCCTTATTCTCTCTGTGTGAAGTTCACTGTGAAGTTCACGGATAGATTTTGGTCAGAATGGATAAAATAAAAAAAGTGTCAAGGGATGGGAATCGAACCCACGACCTTCCACTTACCGGGCAGATGCCATGACCACTAGGCTACCCTGGACATATTTTTCCGTTCACATTTTTATTTTTATATTTTCAAGACACACACAGTTTGGGGCGGGACGTTTCACAAGAGAGACATCCACGGCGCCAATTTATAATTGTAACGAATAGTATTTTAATTAAAAACATTTTTAAAATATATACGCACTCGGGTAAAACCCGGGCGTTGCCCGGGCCATTCGTCTAGTAAAGATATATGTACAATAAATATTACATAAGGAGTGAAACTATAAAAAGGAATGATGCTAATCTAAATATTCTGTTTTAAATAAATATTAAATATCATAGAATATTTTGAATAAATGTAAGGCGAATTAAATTGATGTAACAATATATATGAGATTTTTATAGATATTTGCAAAAACTCTATGCAAATAGAAAATTGACTCTGCCCAAATACTCCATTCATGTTCATATTGTCCCTATGCCTCCTTTCAGCAGCCAATCCGTCAAATTCTGCATTGACAGGTACACAAAGCCACCCCAGGCTGATTCCCAATGTTTATTTTTAATTAATTAGCCTTTCATTCTACTTTCTTTGTTGATTCCATGACCTAACTTTCCCTCATTACCGATTGGCCCGCCTCTCTTGACCAATAAACTATTCTATGCAGACGAACTTATTTTATTCGTTACCTCCAATCGAGGTGCTCTACACTTCGAGTGACTGGTATTTGGACTTCCAAAGTCTTTTGAAGATAATGCATATTTGCATATTTTCTCTTTATCTTCTCTCTTGCTTACATCTTTTGCCTTTTTATACAAGGAGTACATTAGGCCATTTGTACTCCTACTCTATTGATAGAAAAGAGGGGGGAGAGAGAGATTGATATTTAAACTTCTTAATTACATAGTCCATATAAGGTTAAATAAGGTTAAATATAAATTGGATAATAAATAAGATTAAATAATACAACAACAACAAAAAGCCTTTATTTAGGGTCACTGGACCCTATACAGGATTCACCAGAGGTATGCATAAGAACAAAGCAGTGAGACAAAGGAAATAACGATATAGACAGAAGAAAAAGAAAAAAAAAAACAAGAAAGAGAATGAGGGAATCAAGAAAAACAACACAAAAAGAGTAGCAGTAAGAAAGTGAGGAGAGAGTGTCATTTGGCCTTCTTCTGAGATATGGACTTGTGGAAACCATAAAACGCCGTAGCAATATACTTATTCTGGGTCATATTGTCAATTATTGATGGAAGTGAAGCACAGAGTTGCCCAGTTTTGAGCATAAGGGTTCTTCTTTCAGAGCAGAGAAGATTAAATAATTATAAATATATGTATGTAATATTTCGATTGGATCATGTCGTTACCTGTGTAATATCCTGTTGACTCCTGTCAACTTACTGTGGGATTGGTGAATTGTGGTGAATCCTATGTCGGATTATGTTGAATTGATGATTGATGGCGCAGTCTTGGTCGAATGGTGGGTTTCCACAGGGGAAATAACGAGCACCTGGATGGGATAGAACCTGGACTTTGCGAAAGGGAGAGAGTGATTGAGACTGGAGGAGGTACCTTGCCTTTCACATGATCGAGAGGAATTTTACCTTGGTCGGAGTCTAAGTTGAGCACCCTTGCTTCTAGCCCGGTCGCCTACCTTCCCTAACTTCTTGTCCGAGATAATCGTCATTAACTATCTCGGCTTCTCATTGGTCGAGATCATTCTACGTGGCTACTTCTGGTTCGCTATTAGTTGTTCATGCTTAACTGTGATTGGCTTAACACCTCCATTGTCGCCATGATTGCAATCTTCCAGGAAGAAGAAGGTCTTTGAACTTTAATTTTATGGGTCCTGGGCAGTGACCTTTACTTCCTGGATGATGCAATCCTGTTAATGGTTGTACCCTTTTTCGCGAAGCTACCTTTTATTAAATCTTTTGACGATACATTGCATAGATTGTGGTGGGATTACATATTGCTATATACAAATTATCACATGTAAATATATAAAAACAATTTAAAATATACATAGATACATACAAAAACCTGATGAAAATAGGATTCTGTCTAGACAACGCGTCTTCCGATTGTAGCAACCCTGGTGTGCTCCAGTGCAGCATCGAAGAAGGTGGCGACGAGGTCGGTTTGGTCCAGGAGCGCTCCGCGGGGGTTTCTGCTAAACAGGATGCCAGGTCCTTCGCCGACTCCTCGGAGATGTTCAGGTCACCGAGGATCCACGCACCTTCTTCACGCGCCAAAGTTGCGATTATCTGGAGCTGGCGGCAGCGCTCTTCAGGAGCATGAGAGACGTGGACGTTGACACAGGTCATGGAGACTTTCCGGACGATGAGGTTGATGACATCAACCTTGCCAGGCCATAGGATCTGCTGCCAGTGAACAACGACCCTAGGCGCGAAGACGCAGGCGAGGCCTGATCCCATGGTGGTCGTTTCGGGCACAACAACGGCGCTGTGGCCGTGGCAGACGTCTCCTACGTCGTCCAGGGACATGACATTGGTCTCCTGTAGTAAGTAGATGCTCCTAGTCTCATGCTACTTGACAAAACAGCAGGGCTGAATACTCCGGCGAAGAGCGGCAATGCCGCTCGTGTTCAGGGTTGCAACACGGAAGTTCATTTAGGCTTGCTAGCAGAGTTCCTGGCGAGCGATAGCTTCTTATACAGTGTACTACTCGTTTCCCCTGTTAGAGCCATAAGCGTGCTGGCCAAATTGGTAATGTACTTCCTCTGCTCGACGCTTGATTGCGCAATCGGCTTGTCCATCTTTCCGTTATGCGTGAGTGCCTGGAGGAGATCTTCTCTCTCCAGACTGAACTTCTGGACACTGACGATGGCAGCAGACGCCTTCTCGTTCTTCAGAAGAACGACCATCTGCTTCTGAGCCATTGTTCGCTGATCCTGGGATGACATAGGATCTTGGATTCATTGAGATTCTCGGATGGAGAAGGAGACGAGGCGCCCGTCTTATCTGTCATAGCTGTGTCGCTGTGAGGAGGTTCTGCGACGAAAGCAGCAGCTGGTGCTGCAACAGGAGGTATTTCACGTGAAGGGCGGTTTTGCAGGCATTAGTGCGCACAACAAGAGCATCTATAGGGAGCAAAAGATTGTTTTCCTGCAGGCCAGTCTTGCGAGGACAATTAGCACGTTTGTGCCCTTGTTTATAGCAGAGTGAGCACTTGATGTCGTAGGTCATATAGATGTGTGTAACCCCACCCTTGGCCTTGACATCCAGCCGGGAAGGGAACTGGGAAATCTTTTCTTCGTCTCGCAGAGTAATAAAAACCTCCCGACGAGCGTCAGCCAAGCAGAAATCCTTAAGCTGCGTAATCTTCTGGGTGATGAACGTGACCTGTCCATATGGCCGCAGCGCAGTGACGAGGTCAGCGTCCTAAACGAAGAAGAGCACGTTGCCGAGGACAAATCTCTCGGCCCTCTTCCTGAGGGGGAAGGCAAGCAGGGTGGTGTCCTCGATGTAGAGACCCTCTTCGATCAGCTTGTCGGCGAGCTGTACGCTGGAGAAGCCGACCAGGATGTGCCCCTCCATCTTGGTCAGCTGGTAGACGGAGCCCTTGCCTAGCTTCGCCTCCAGCGCCAGAAAGTACTGGGCCTGGCTAAGTCTGGGCAGAGTTATAGGTAGACACATTGGTCTACCTTCCCCACCGCTGACCTGGCTCTAAACGCCGCTTGATTCTACCGAGTCGTGGTACGTTCCTGTACCTTATAATTCGTCATGGGGCGTTGTTTGAGGGTTGGTTTCGTATCCCTTGCTTGGACGCATCCTTTCTGGACTTCACTTTGGTGACCAATCAGAAAAAGAAGTTTATCTGGCCAGCAGTGAAGTCGTACTCCCTGTTGTTGACAGCGGTTGTTGGATGATGTTCCCTGTGATTATAATACTTGCTTGTTTCACATAATGGATGAAGGTATATAAAGAGGAGTTGAACAGAGATCCACAACAACGGCGTAACGAATGATGCCAGAGGTGTGAGAATTCTCTGTTCATGAAGACAATTCTCGATATTTGTGAAACCAGAAAATGGCGACGAAACAATCATAACTCATTCAATCTCTTCTCTCAGCAATTAAATAATAAAGAAATGTTTGGGAGGATCGAGCAAAGATCTGCAATGTTGAATGAAAAAATCACCTGATGGCAGGACACCCAAAAGGCCGAACTTTGCAAGAATAGGAACGCCCTTCAAATGAAGGATCATGTGGTATGGATAAGTTAATGATCCAGACAGGTACTGTTGTTGAGGAGAGCAGACTGATCGCCTCCGAAAACGTCTAGGACACGAGTATTCAGGCGAACTGAGAAAATGTGCCCTCCAGATAATGTGTCGTGCGGAAATTCCACCCTTGATATCCCTTCGAGAGAAAATCGGCGATCATGGATGCAATGCGACGACGAGGCCAGACTGTGTGTGACCACAGAGAAGATCCAACTCGGCTTGACCGAGCTAGGTGCTTCGTGAGAGTACGATATGACTGGTTGGTTGAAGCATATCGAAGTTGAAGCCCGCGACCCAATATAAAAGGACGAAGAATTGAAGCTTCATTGAAGTTCGACTAAAATGTCTGTCACCAGGAAGTTCCTTGTAATATGTCGGCGCCCGCTGTCTTCAGGCCGAAGAAATAACCCATTGATTTTTGCCCGCCATTTTCGCCCCTTTGTATACCAAGATGAAAGCCAAACCGCCAATCACTTGTAAATATTTCTATTATAATTGAGACTTCCACACGCTGCCCAACGATTTTATAAGGTTTGAAGAGAAGAATTCCAGACCTAGAGCGTTTGAAAAGAGAAATCTCTATAAACAACAACCTAAATATGAGAGACTAAGTTAAATGTGAAAAAAATAATAAAAAAGATCAGGTGTTGGTATTAAAATCAGAAAAGGCATATCCTGATCTTTTATATTATTTTTCACATGTTAAGCGTATTAACGTAAGTTTGGCCTTAAATACCATTTCTTGGTTTCTCAAGTAGCCTCTGGGACCAAAACATTTTTAGTCGCAGTGGTACAGCCTGTTTCATACTAACGAGGGCCAACAGCCCGAAACTCGTGTGTGAATGGCTTTTCTTGATTTATCAAGAAATTGGGTTGGCCAAATATCAGGGAACAGGCGTTTATTTGATTTCTGGTCCACCATATGGCGCTCTGCCATCTAAAAAGCACATGTGCTCGTGGTCAGGATATGCCTTTTCTGATTTTAATACATTCATATATATATATGCAGATACTTATATAACAACAACAACAACAACAAAAACCTTTATTAAGACACTATTGTCTTACAAGGGGATTCCCCTAAAGGTTATATATGTACATGAGTGAGGAGGAAAAGCAATTTAGAGGGGAGGGGGGAGCAATCAGCCGTTGTCTGTGGAGTTGAGCACCTCTTCTCTCATTTTATCAATCGCCTTGAAAAATTTAAAATATTTATAAACAAATGTTTTATCCAGCAGGAGAGCAGTAAAGATTTTATATACATGTTGTTCATTGTAGTGAGCTAGCTCCGAAATTTCGCGAATTTCCAGTCTCTTTTCATGTAGGAATGGGCAATGGAATAGATAGTGGACCAAATTGTCTTGGATGCCAACATTGCAGAAGTAGCAATTTAAAGGGTCGCTGTTCCAAAATCCCGTGATATCCTCGCGGAAAAGTAGCCATAGAATCCTTTGACGGGCTATAAATCGTTTAATTTTCAAAGGGAGGTTTGATGCAGATACTTATATATATATATTATGAAAAAGACATCTCCTTATCGTGCAACTGAAAGTTGCTAATGGCTTGCGCCATCTATCGGAATAAATATCAACTATTCTCGTTGATTTTTAATTATTCCAGAATTCGCCAAATACTTATTCATAAATATAGGTAAAGGTTACGTTCAGCCAGCCGATATATTGGCAAATAAATATTTTATTCGATCCAATATATGCCTTTTTACTATTTAGATAATAATTATTAGATAATTATTGGATTGAATAAAATATTTCAAAAATAATCCAATATATGCCTTTTTATTATCTAATGATTTAAGTATGGATTGCTTTATTTTCAGAACAATATATTTAAATGTTCGGCACTTTAGATGCATAAATTGTAATAGAGTGAAGCTACAGTTCTAGACAGGGATTCATCTCTTCTGAGAGCATCAAGATGACAATCATAATTCTGTCATCGCTTCAAGAACATCTCAACAATAGCAATTGACATCAAGTTTCGACAATGGTCTCAATTTCGTGACACCAGCTGTCACCACAGGTCTTGACCTTAAGTACGAGTATGCACTACGTGTCGGAATCCAAAACAGAGTTGAACTTCGCCTCGAGAGGATGGAAATACCTTTAAATAATCTAAATTTTAATAGAAAGAAGGTATTGCGCTTGGTTCACCCTGCTCTGTTTCTTTGTGAAGCGTTTACAAGCATTGGACTAAACTGAATGTTTTTCTTAGTAGGCGTTTTTTAATTTGCATAAAGAGAACGTCCTAGTTTATCAAAAGATTCTTGTTGAAACTTTTTTTTAATTCATAGAAAAAGATTCGTTTCTGTTTTACATGACGTGCTATTTATAAAATCACATTCAGAATTTGAAAACAGAGGGCAGAAAAATTGTTTCCAATTTAAATTCAATATTCATTTCCAAAATTAAAAAATAACATGTAGAAATCGTAGACGAGACCTCCTGATAATGTCAAATTATATTGACAAATATTTGCACTTTTATCTTATCTCAGGTTTTACTGGGAAGAATTTTGTTTTCGTTTGTTAGTGAACCAATCTCTCCTGCCTTCTCATTGGACGAATGTGGCCATGTTTGTATATAAAGGGGGGGATATGGTATTGCGGGAGTAGAAAAATAATGGAGGATATTCTTACAGACTACAGGAGGAAAAACCACTGAAAGTGGTATTGAAGGGGGTATCAACAGCCTTCAAAGAAGAAGACGTCGTAATTGAACTGATCTCAATGGGCTTCACTGAGGTCATTGTCAAAAGACTCCATAGACAATCGACCAAAATACCGATGAATATAGTCCTAGTAGAGCTACCGAAAAATGAACAAAATAAACGAATCTATGGAATAACCGAAATACTTTACCAAAAAATAGTCGTGGAATCATTCAGGACTACAAAACGAGTGACCCAATGCTTTAACTGCCAGGGTTTTGGGCATGGCCAGCTAAACTGCTTTTTGAAGCCCAAATGCGTCAAGTGTGCTGAAGAACACCATTCGAAGGATTGTCCAAGAAAGTCGAAACAGCTCCCACCAAAGTGCGCTAACTGCGGAGAGGCGCACACAGCCAATTACCGCGGATGCCCAAATTTTCCGAAGCCACAACAACAGCAGCTAAAGCCTCCCAGACAAAACTCCCCTAACACCATACCTCAAGCAAGCTCCACTAAAACAGAAGAAGCAATTGTTGAAAAACAAAAGGCAAGTTACGCTGAAACTGCAAAAAAGAAAACTACTCATTCTGACACCAGGGAACTGTGCGAAAAGTATTTAGAAATTATCAAAACTTTCTTACAATGAAAGGCAAATTACCTTTAAAAATCGTTTTCTGGAATTGCAACGGAATCAAACTCAAAAAAGAAGAATTCCTACAGTTGGTGACCTCAGCCACCGAATCCGACGACCTGGACCCAATGGCTAGCTGACAGCCAAACACCCAACAACTGCCCTCCTGTAAGGTTCGGGGGGCCACTCCAGCATTACAACTCGCCATGTGTAAATAATCTGGACAAGGTGACTCGTGAGCTGTGCTCGAATGTAACACCTGTAAATTGAGATGAAATAAATAAAAAAATTGCGGGAGTTCACTCCCGGATTTCATCCAGAGAAGATCTCTTCTCTGTGCTTCCTTGAAGACCCTGGCTCTAAAGTTACCCTACTGGCTCTACTGCTGGCTCTACTGCTAACTACTGGGTCTACTGCTAACTACTGGATCTACTGCTAACTACTGGCTCTACTGCTAACTACTGGGTCTACTGCTAACTACTGGCTCTACTGCTAACTACTGGCTCTACTGCTAACTACTGGCTCTACTGCTAACTACTGGCTCTACTGCTAACTACTGGCTCTACTGCCAACTACTGGCTCTACGGGTAACTACTGGCTCAACTGCCATACCACCGGCTCACCGAAGATCTGAAGCCTACTGCACACATCCCCTGGCTCTATGAACTCCTGAAAAAACTGAAACGAAGCTCTCCCGGACGGCCGAAATCGCCAATATTAACTCACTTTAACAAATAGCTGCTCTCCAGAGCGGCCGCCAGCACCCCTCTCCATCAAAATGGGAAAAGGAAAAAACAAAAAGAACAATACTACTGTAACTCAAGTTCCACCTGAACCAATTCAAAATGCTTCATTCCCTGCAGAACCACCCATAAGGACTGAACCTGAAGAAACCAGCACGGACTCCTGTGGTGGCAGCTATCAACCCACTTCCCCTTCCTACTCCCCAACGTATAACCCTGATACTTACAAGCCTATGTACGCCCCTACCTCCTACAGTAGTGCCCCATCGCCAACCTACTATGGCTCCTCACCAAATTACAGCACCGCTCTCTACCAAGAACCGGAAGGACTCCAAATTACACCGGAGACTATTGAGGTAATTGACAACTCCACTGGGTCTCAATACAACAGCTTCTCCCATCCTGACCTGCACGCCACCATCGACAGGCTTCTCCAGAAACGCCGTGCCTGCATCCTGGGGCTTTCAAATGAACTGAAAGCCATGACTGCCGAACGCGACCAACTCTTGGAGAAGCTTACATCCCTCGAGGCCTCCTCTGCCCGCCCTCCAACCATCACTGCTTCCACCCAAACCCCCAAACCGATACTCCCAAGAGCCACCCTCTCAACACAAACCATCCCCAAAACAGCGGCACCTAAACCAACCACCAAGCCTTCTACCAATCCCAAACCCTCTTCCTCCACCAACAAGAAGACTCAGGACCACCTGCGAGCTTCCGCATCCCATGTTGTCATTAAAGCAACCGACCTAAATATCAACGCAAGGGAAATCCTCAAGACCATCCGCGCCACCCACAAAATCCCCGAGAACATAGTCTGGGCTTCACTTAGGACCAGGGGAAAATTAGTCCTTCACTCTGCCAACCCAGATTGTACCCGACCTCAGCTCCGCCCTGTCCAAAAAAACTTGCCGACAACCTAAAGATCCGTGAAACTCGGGAACTCCTCCCCAGGGTCTGCATCTTCAGAGTCGACAGTGAAACCTCTGACCCTGCAATAATAGAATCCATCAAGGCCAACCCCGGCATCGCAGCCATCCAAGGTGACAAGATCATCAGAGTGGCTCACCGTTCAGCACCAAGATCTGGAACAAGCACCGTGTTTTTGGAACTTGACCCGGCCTCCTTCAAAGCTCTAGGCCATAAAGGAAGACTCATCTTAAAAGGCGTCATCCACCACTTCGAAGAGTCCATCCGAATCAGAAGATGCTTCCGATGCTGCGGCTTCGGACACAACTCAAACAGATGCACCTCTACTGATCCCATCTGCTACCATTGTAGCAAAAATGGGCACGAAGCCAACTCCTGCCCCACCAAATCCTCCCCAGGCACAACAAGATGCACCCACTGCCACCCCAAAGGAATCTCAGCCAACCACGAAGCCCGCTCCTCTTCCTGTCCCACTGCTGGACTTCATGCATTGAAGTTCTAGAACTACAAACCTCGGCCACCATACTCCAAAGAACAAATCCCTGGGCGAAAATCTGGCCTAACAAACGACTACACAGAGCTACACCGGCTCCACTTCACCTACGCCATGGCGTCCACCGAAACAGTTGATGTTTTAGCTACAAGTGTGCCCGGAAAAGTCTCCACTGAGACTTGTGCGGGCGATGGCAAGAATATTACGATATGGTATTGCGAGGAGGAGTGTGGTGGATATTTACATGGAGACGCTTAAAATGTTCTCTGCGTGCTTTATCCGTGTCTAGTGATCTCGCATACCTGTGTGACCCCGGTCCGATCCCTACTAACGCTACAATAAAAGATAAATACTGTTGTTTTTTATAACAAATCGTGAGTTTCTATTCACCTCCCTTTTGTTGTTTTTGTACTCTTGAGTGTACGCTTTTCTGTGTGTTTTGTCAATAATGCAACTGAACGTTAATGGTGGCAGTGGTAGATATGTAAAGCGAAAAGATGCTCTTCAATCCTGATCTTCACTGCTTTCAACTCTTGTTAAGCCTAGAAACAATAGAAAAATTTAAATGAAATAAAATTGGATTCATGTTCATTCATATTGTCGCGTATATGAGCCTGAAAAACACCTACAACCTCCGCCAATAGATGGAGCTTTTGCCTATTTCCGGTCTGGAACTGGTGTGGATACCGCCGACTGCTGTGGTCCTGTTTCCTGGGGCAAATTAGTGCAAATATCCGTTGATATTAGCCCAGGGATGTAAAATTATTGTAAATACCCGTTAATTGTTATTCGAGTTATATTTAATGTGTGTTTTAAAATGACAATAAAAAGGGAGGAGTGTTAGAAGTCTTCTGGCCTTAGAATGCTTCCTCTCCTAGCATGTAGAAGGCGGACCAATTGTCGACGAGTGTTAGAAGTCTTGTTGCCGGTTGCTGTTATGACTCTCTCGCCAACATCACGGTAGCTACTCTTCTGGTAAGTCTCTCGTGTCCCCCCACTAGTGGTAAGGTCGAGAGATACTGCCAGAGGAAAGGAGATCCACCTGAGTGGTGTTTCTCAGAATGTCTTTGGGCTGTCTGCAGGGTAGAACTGCTGAGGTAGATCAACGGGAGCCAGGGTAGGTGATCCACGGTGAAGGAAGCGGCGTCGTCACGAAGGAACTGGAGGGTCAGCTGCGACAATATTTTATAAAATTCAAATTCTATCAAACCTACCTAAAAATATAGACATATCTCTCAACTGTCTTCTTTTACACACACAGTCCTTAAATCAATATTTTTCTCAGAAAAAAAAGTTTTCTTTTGATTCCGATTTTCACAATAGAATGTATTTAACCATACATATGCAAATACACAACACGCTAACTCTCAAATATATACATTTTTTTCTTGTGAACTTTATGACTAATATATAAGCCAAGAGAATTATCCAAAAGAAAAACGCAATCCATTTTTTTTTATTAGAAACAAATATATTTGACCTTTGACTTATCGGCTAAGTTTGAGTCAATACGTATTTAGCGACAGAAGCGGTCGATTTATCAATTTTTACCATCGTCTGCCTAACTTTCTTTAGAACATCAAAGTAAGTTCGCAGATTATTTTGCTATTACAGATAACTTCATTAAATCAACTACCATCATTGCTTAACATATTGTAAATAACTACCTTGTGGTTTCTTCTATCTCCTTATGTTGTTTCTTATTTGTTTAATGGATATGTTTATATTATGATGCATAGCGCGCCATCTGTTATGAATATTCGACACTATTATAAACGCATATGATTATTTTGAAAATTAAACAATTTTTACTGTCCTTACTGCAATGGAAAAATTAAAGGGAGGGCCTGGCTCATCAGTGGTGAACCCTATGGTTCTACCTTATGGTAGATTAAACTGGCGAAACCGCTGGGAGGGTTCACCACTGATGAGCCAGGCCCTTCCTTTAATTTTTTCATTGCAGTAAGGGCAGTAGAAATTGTTTAATTTTAAAAAGAATCATACGTGTCTATAATAGTTTCGAATGTATATGTTTATTTAATGCTCTTTTTCTTAATTGTTTATTTTCTTTTTGATAATTTTGTTACCTCTATTCTACTACAATACGAATTATTGTAAATAGTTTCAAGCCCAATTATCAAGATCGGATATAGCGCGTGTCTTGTTTTCAACACTTAATAAATAAAGTAAGTTTAAATGGTCACCTCTCTTATTTATCATTCAGCCGTTATTAGTCGAGCATTTTCATTTATATTTTAATAGACAATACATTTTTGGATGTAAAGAAACACCAAATCGGTTATTAAATTAAGTTTCCCAAATAACTTTATTAGGTGCCGCTCAAAAAGAGCAACCTAGATCATCATATTTTATTAAATCAGTGTATTATATATTATCCCGTAAAAAAAAAAACGGTTCGTGAAATTGGTACTTATAAAAAAACTTGCAGTTGGAAAAACAAAAATATTCTAAAAAATACTTGTTGAGAAAAAAAGGGAATGGGCTAAAGCACAATTTCCGTAAACCTCGTTAATTACACGGGAATATTTTAAACACGTAAAATTAAAATAATATTCAACAAAAACGTAAAATATTTACACTTATTGTTCTAAAAATAGAGCAATCCATACTTAAATCATTAGATGATAAAAAAGACATATATTGGATTGAATAAAAAACAAAAATACAACAACAACAACAAAAGCCTTTATTGAGGACCTCTCGTCCTATAAAGGATTCGCCAGTTTACAGAGTAATTGAAGAGAAGAGAACTAAGAATACAGAGAGAAACCTATAAGTAGTAGGTATAGTATAGTATTTTCTACACTGTGACTATATACAACAGCAGCAACAAGCCTTTTACTGGAATCAAAGTCCCATACAGGATTCGTCATTCTAATCCTGACAAAGATTATTTACATATGATTATTTACATCAATTAGATTATGTATATAGCTTCCTTTTCTCTTCAGCCGTCTTCCAAAATTTGAACAACGCAAACGCTCCAGCTCTGTTTCTCACCACCTCATTCAACAGGAGCTCCAAAGAGAGTACCTCAAGGCCTATTTCACTGAGGGGCACTTCTCGTTCGTCTTTCAGCCCCATACATGAGAGTATATGGTGATGTAGCCCCGGCTCTATTCTTGTCCCGCAAATCACGCATGTCCATTCGTCTGTTTTAAATGAAAGACAAAAATGTAATACCTTGATAAAGGTTGGCGTTCAGCCAACCGAAATTTAAGCAAATAAATATTTTATTCAATCCAACATATGCCTTTTTATCATCTAATTCACACTTATGTAATTTATTGTTGCGTTGTTGGTTGACAAAGAATAACTTCCGTGGGTACAAAGGATGTTTAAGACTTTAAGCCTAATCAATAAAATAATTACAGATAAGTGAACAATAAAACAACAACAAAGAACACAGTAGTTACAAACTCACCAACTGCAGCACAGTGAAGGAAAGCAGGAGCAGAACAGGAGACAGAAGTTGGTAGAACCTTCTAGAATCTTCCAGGAAGTACACCGGCGTCGGCGGTAAGCAGCAGTCGGACCTCTTGAGACAGCAGCTTGCTTGGATTCCACCACGTAGCTTCGTTCTTCTTCTTCACTTCTTATCTTTCTTCCCTCTGGCATGAGTTTCTCATCCCTATATATTCCGGAGTAGATCTTTCCAGAACGGTCATGGTTGGTCAGCCAATCAGAGAGCCGCCAGCACTAAGCCTTGCGCAATCGCTTTAGATTGGCCAATCAGTTGTCTTCAGCTTTTCTACATTATTTTTAAACGTTCTAGAACATTCTCTCTCCAATCCGGAATGTGCTTTTCTTTCTACGTAACAATATATTACAGCCTGTTTGAAGGAGGTTATAGTCTGAAAGCTTGCCAAATTTATATCGCTTTAACAAAGAAGCTTGTCTCCGTTAACTTTTATTCTTTCTTATAAAATCTAAAATAATCGATAGTAAACTTTTAAACCATATATAATCAAATAATTTAGTGAACTATAAGAGATGTTACCTTAAAAAATAGAAAAATAAATACGTAAGTTTTACAGCGATATTTAAAAATTGTGTATTATTTTGATTATTATATGAATATATATTAAATCTTATATATTTATTAAATCGAGATATCTTAAATTGATTCATCAGTTTTTCACACATATTATTAATATACACTGCTGGCCACCGTTAATGCAACACCCTGAAAGAAGCATACAAATAACATGGAATTTACAACATGCATTAATGGAGGTGAGATATGTAAATTATTAGAATTTCAGTGCAGACGCACATCACTCACGCCTATGGCTTCACTTCAAAGCACTAAGATTTCAAGTTCGGCAATTGTGTTTTTCTTGTGCTTAAAAAAAACGATCAATTATGCCTCGTAGAAAACAGCGATCATCTTTTGATCAAGTATCCGAGTTTGACAGAGGTAGGATAGTGGCCTACCGAGATTGTAGTTTATCTTTCAGAGAAATCGGTAGTCGTGTTGGACGAAACCAAACAACTGTAATGCGGATATGTGATCGTTGAATGCAGAAATGTACGACGGACCGAGGTGTTCGATCGCATCCACCTCAGTGCACCACTTCACGTGCTGACAGGCAAATTGTGCGCATGGCAGTGACAGATCACTCAGTCACATCATGAACCGTAGCACAGCATATTCAGTCTGTAAGGCATCCTCCAGTGTTTAAGTTTCAAGAGTTGAGACAAGGAATTGGACTCATCAGGGGATTGTTGGAATATTACACAGAGTAACAATGGCTAATATGAGCCCTCGTGCTTGTAAAGGATCTCTCATATACAATTAAAATTGTTCTTTTTTTTACACATTAGATTTTGATATTTTATCTGAAGACTCCGGGTAGTTGGCAATCTTTGGATACGCTCCAGGATACTGGGTTACCTTTATGTTTTATCTACTTGTTTTTATATAAATAAATAATACTAAGTTTGTAGAAACGACATTTGACAATCATCCCGCAAATGTTTCTTTTGAACGAAAAATCGAAATTTATTTTAAGGAGAAATAATGATAATTTCTAACCTTAGGGATGAAGTATGAAAGGATGAATTGTGGAGTAAAGTTAAACGGAAAAATAATTCCCATCCCTGGACACTTTTATTTTTCCGTTTATCATTACTCTTCACAATTCATCCTTTCATACTTCATCCCTAAGGTTAGAAATAATCGTTATTTCTCCTTAAAATAAATTTCGATTTTTCGTTCAAAAGAAACATTTGAGGGATAATTGTCAAATGTCATTTCTACAATCATAAGCCGCATTATATTGTGTTATAATATTAAGTTTGTTTTTTATATTATGCTATTAATAATAAAATGATATGCGAATGTTAAAAGGTTACGAATTTATCCTTTATCATTTTAATCCGGTGCCCACTTATTGCAGATTTGAGAGAACAATGTCAAATGAACAGTTCTAGTTTAAGCCATATGGTTTCCAGTAAAGAAAAATATAGAAAATTTTACCAATTCTGTAGACTCTATCTCAAATGCCGTGGACCTGAATCACATTAAGAATTTAAATTTTTACTTTTAATTAGTATATATATATTTTTGTTGCTGTTATTGTTTTGTAATGCTCTATATTTGTGTCATTGGTTTAGTGGTTGTAATTCTAAAGATATATTGGACTTTTAATAATATGTATGTAAATAATCTTTATTTCTTGTATAACTTATTGCTCTAAAATGTAAATTTAAATAAATTCCACTCTCTATCTCTGTCTCTAAAACTATAAATTGAATCTTTTCGTTATTATAAATAATTTGTATTTATATTTGAAAACTATGGACATAGATTACAATTTGCACGCAAATATCCAGATAGGATATAGCGTGTGTTTTGTAATAAATAAATTTTAAAAAAATCTGTAACCTTACTTGTGATACGAAGTGTCTTCTAGCAGGCTCCCACCGAGACATTCTATTCGTCACCTCGTCCCATTAAACCGCTGTAATTATACCACCACGGCTATATAATTCCTGTGTAGCCAAATTAACTAACAAGCGGTAATTGTTCAGTGCCCTAGCTAATTTGCTTATAATAGAGCAATTAACTCATTGTTAATTGTTGTTACCATTGTTGGTAATTGAACGACATTGTTTTACAACTCGACCTGGACAATACATGTACAATTTGCATACTATGAAAACTTGTAACAACCATGAAACTGCCATGACTACTCCCTTAACAAAACACCAACAACTTTTCTATAATAAAATATTACTTTGTTGATTGGCAATATCATTAGTTTCTCTCTGCCAACGTTTAAACGGAAATGACAAAATAATTTATAGGATTTTAAATAGCACAATCATAGCGTCTTCTATAGTTGGAAATTGTGACATTTGTTGCCAATGCTTTCTAATGTATGTGTTCCCCCCTCATAAAAGAATGTTTCTATAATGAAAATTATCTACAACGAACTGTATACTACGTTCTACCAAATATTATCTAAAACGAAGCTTCTTTAGAAAGAAAACTATACAAAGAGTAGAAGCACTTTTTGAAGACAGTTTTTCAATCAATATTGAAATATCAGGCCATATATATGTCGTAAACCCGGGTAAGCCAACAAGTGAGTTGGAAGCAGTCGAGGTTGAGTGGCAAGACGTGCAGAGTGGGAAGTCCGCATGGGACAGTAAGGACAAAGTTTGGGATCAAAAGACGCTCTCCTAGTACGTCTCACGTGGCACCAGGACCAGGGAAGAGTTGAGGATTAACCGAGGAAAGCTCGGCGTCCTGCATGAAGCCGCGGAGGCAGGGAGAAACCAACCTAGCACTGAGTGGCCCTCTCCGGAAATATCCACTGTAACCTAACTAACTGTCAACATCCGGACCAACGCCCTTTTTGCCACTCTCTGGATCCCCCGGGTGTCCCGTGGCAAGCTGGTGTCACTTTGAGACGACTAGAAAAGACGTCATACTTTATTACTTACATATCACATTGTTTAAATTACGATAGAATGTGCCCCCGGTGAGAAAGGTTTGATTAGGGGAGTGAAATAAAATGGAGCGAAAAGCTAGCAAATCGATTAAAAGGGAAATAATTTGGGGCACAAATTAGTTACTAGAAAGGATGGATAAATTTAAAGTAAACACACACAATAGCGAGGGTAAATATTTGGGAAAGTTAGGTATACTATTTACAGATTTTTGTTACTTAAGGTGCCATGAGTATTTACAACATAGTTTCAGAGATGTAATACAGGAACGAGGAGAAGTAGAGATAATAAAAGTAATATAAAATATAAAAGAAAATTGACTTAAGCAAAAGATTTGGGATAGGCAGTGACGCAGTGAAGAATAAAGGAGGAGGATCTGAATTGGTTTCTGCAAAGGACATCTCAGGAGTCCTGCCCTGCAATACGAGCTTAGAAGCGAAGTATTTTTTTGCAGGGATCAGAAATATCAAGATACCCTGTAAGTAGGATTAGATCAGATGGGCAAAAGGCGTGAAGCTCGAAGGAGATGTAGGTAATGGGAGAATATGGGAAAGAAAAGCTGGCTGAGAGAGGTTAAAAAGAGATGGAGGTTCAAGAGCTGCGCTGCTGTCGGTGATTGAGCTCGACCAGATAAAAAAAAAAGTAAAATAAAAATGAGTGGGCGCATCATGCGGATGATGGCGATGGGTCGAGCGTGAGGAAAAAAATATATCTCGCTGGTTACCCAAGCTCTCCGTGTGGAGTTAACATGGGGAGGAAGAGTCTACCAGGTCAATGGATCATTAAAAAAAAATGTTGACGAGCAGGAGTCTCAGGAACCGTTGAAGAGGTTAGAGGATGGAGGTAGATTGCGAAAACAGGGTTCGACTGTTGGCATTGATTGATTGAACCCGGGTTTGAGGAAAAAATAATGAAATGAAGAATGCTGGGACGGTGACCCGGGTGTAAATAAAATAAATAAATAAAAATAGGCCATGGATTTTCCTGAACACACCATCAGGATGGGATGGCGAGGAAGGAGTAGTCCACTGGGGCAAATCAATAACAACAAAAGACGGACGTGACTATATTATAGGGACAAGAATGACATCCACGGCGCCAATTTATAATTGTAACGAATAGTATTTGAATAAAAGCATTTAATCAGGTAAAACCCGGGCGTTGCCCGGATCATTCGTATATAATAATTGTATAAACGAATGCAAGACAAAATCACCGCGAATGTTTCTTTTTTTTTAAGGCAATTTCTTTTTAAGGCAATTATCGTTATTTATCGTTAATTTTTGTTTCGATTTTATTGAAAAAAAAAAAACGATATGGTGCCTTTAAAAAATGATCTTTATTACTATGCAGTTTTCTATTTAGTCAATATACCTAAGTTCATGTTGCAAATGTAATTATCTCTGTCGATTTAGTAGGTGAAATGCAAAAAAAAAAATCGACATGATGAAATCTTTATGAAAATTCACATTTTTATTTTTATATTTTCAAGACACACACAGTTTGGGGCGGGACGTTTCACAAGAGAGACATCCACGGCGCCAATTTATAATTGTAACGAATAGTATTTTAATTAAAACATTTTAAAAACACACAGTTTGGAACGGGACGTTTCACAAGAGTGACATCCATGGCGCCAATTTATAATTGTAACGAATAGTATTTGAATTAAAACGTTTTTAAAATATATACGCACTCGGGTAAAACCCGGGCGTTGCCCGGGCCATTCGTCTAGTATATATATAATGTCCAACACTATAGAATATGGACAATTGACCAATTCTGAAATAATTAAAAATCAACGAATAGTTTATTCTGACACAAGCCTTCAGCAACTTTTTGTTGCACAATCAAAAGATGCATTTCTTCCCCCCTTAATTTATTCACTTCATCCCAGTACAATTTCACTTTTGTACTATTATTTCACTATAGAATATGGCCACGGAGAAATTTGAAGATGGTATTTAGTGTAGATTGAGAAGGGCTTCTTTTTGTATATGTTTATAAACACAAGGTAATAAGACCAAATCCAATATAAATAAATAGTGTGTGACGTTTGGTAACAGTGTTGTTACCGAAACGTCACACACTATTTATTTATTTGGATTTGGTCTTATTACCTTGTGTTTATAATCTACTAGCCGAATGACCCGTGGCAATGCCCGGGGTTTACCCGATTAAATGCTTTTATTCAAATACTATTCGTTACAATTATAAATTGGTGCCGTGGATGTCATTCTTGTATAATATATAAATGAGTTTTAAAAATTGTAAAAAAAAAAAAAAAAATGCATTGGCCGGGAATCGAACCCGAGGCGCCCGCGTGGCAGGCGAGCATTCTACCACTGAACCAAAAGCAAACGGTGACAGAATTAAGAACGCATGACGCTGATAACTGTATATAGTAATAATCCAAATTGTGCCTTATCATTTATATATGATTGTTTGCTGACCTGTTTCAAATCTTATTCTATTGAATTCTCACTGGATAAACCCCATCATGTCAATCCCACATTACTGAATTCACTCAGTCAACTCTGATATTGGTGCTTTCTATTAGACTGGCATCTTGTTGATAGAAATGCCAAACATCACTTGTTTGGTGTTGGTACTCTTTTTGGTGCACATTTGTAAGTGCAACTGCTTTTCATATGTGTAGACATGTGGTGCAATTACAGTAAAAGCAGTCACCTACCCACCATGATTATCATGGCCTCTACCACGTGTACTAAGGATAAGCAAAAAAAAAACTCTTTTTGATATTAATGCTCAATATTGGAAGTACTTTCAGTTCAGGTGGTCAATCTCTTTAAAGACTGATGCTCATTCTTTATTAGGTTCCAAGACAAAGAATCCATAGGCATTGGGTAGTAATTGAGGACTTTCATGTAATGGTTTCCACATACCTTCTGCATTGATATGCAATTGACCTAATATCTATGGATGTAATTCTACTGTCCTAAAAGCTTATGTCCATAGTTTGCTTAAATACCATTTCTAAGATTCCACCCTTCAGTGTAGCATATAAAAGCAGTATGATCCAATACAGTATTAGAGCTCTAAAGAAGTGGTCTGGTAGATTAAATTGGCAAAACCTCAGCGAGGGGCTCACCACTGATGATCCAAGCCTCCTAATATTTTTTCATCACAGTAAGGACAGTAGAAGTTTGATTCATTCGTGAAAGGAAACATTCGTATCTTAATGTCTTCATTTGTTATATATAGATTCATCTGCCTTTATAAAGCCATTTCCCACTTCCGACAAGTGAGATCCTTCCTTCATATTAGGAGGAAGTTGGAGACTTATCCCCTCCTTGCTCTACGGCGTTGTTTGGTCTCCACCATTATTTTATCTATTTATCCCTAAGTCCCTCTGAGGGACAGATACCTTATCAAAATTCAAAACTTTTTAAACACGTAAGATTCTTTTTGATATTAAACAATTTCTACTGCCCTTACTGCAATGGAAAAATTAAAGGGAGGGCCTGGCTCATCAGTGGTGAACCCTCCCAGCGGTTTCACCAGTTTAATCTACCATACCGCTGTTATATTGCATTTTTGGAACTTCCTTTTATAGTGATACTGATGCTTGACTCTTCGAATGGGTATTTTAGATAAACTATGGACATAAGCTTTGAGGACAGTAGAATTACGTACATTTATAAATATATAATATGCTTCGAGCAATCGCTCTTCCGCAAAAATCAAGTTGTAAGGGCAGTAGAAATTGTTTAATTTCAAAAATAATCTTACGCCTTTAAAATAGTTTCGAATTTTGATAACAGATGGTGCGCTAGTGCATCATATTATAAACAGATACCTTATATCACAACAGGTTCTTAAAGGCAATAGGTAATTATAATGGTGGAGTTGTGCAATGGAATGTAGGATGCTATAAACACAAGTTAATAAGACTGTTTGTGGCTTGAATGTTCAGTAAATGATATAAAGAAGCATTTTACCACTTGTCTTGAATTATTTGATTTATTTGAGTTTTAGAGTTAGGAGTAGCTACAACATTAGTTATCTAAAACTGAGTCTTTTTTTATTCCTGATAGAAATTTACATATCTTACTGAATCATCAACAATATACAAAATTGAAATTTTAAAGGATTTACAATTATTTACATATATGAATAAAAATTAAAAAATTGCTTAATACAAAATTTAATTTAAGAAAAATCCGACTTCCAAAATTATATCACAGGATCCAACATACTCCCCCGGCTGGGAAGAGATGACCAGAAAATAAAAAAAAATAAAAAATAAAAAAAAGAGTTCCAATAGTATAGATGCTGGACTAATTGATTCCGACTATGTAGCTAAGATTACAATTTTCATTGTTTGAAAGGTAATGGAATCAGCTTTGTAATGGGTCTCTTGAAGACTCCTTTTGAAGTCTTTATCTGGACTACCCTGACATTCTTGTCCTCTCCTGGAAATATCTCCTGAATCCTAGCCAAAGGCCAGTGAAGTGGAGATATTTGAGCCTCTTTGAGGTAAACTAGTTGACCTATTTGGATATTGTCTTGTTTGATTGGCCATTTACCAGAGCCTTGGAGGTTGCTCAGATATTCCTTGGACCATCTTGACCAGAATGAGTTTTTTAGTTTTTGAATCAGCTTCCATCTTGTCTGTAAGTTTAAGACTTCAGAGTTTGAGGTTGGAATTTCTGAAAACGAAGATCCTATAAGAAATGAGCTGGTGTCAAGGCCTCATAATCATTGGGATCACTACTTAGAGGGGCCAGTGGTCTTGAATTTAGGCAAGATTCTATCTGAATAATCAAAGTGTTCATTTCTTCATAATTCAGGGTTGTTGATTTAAAGGTTCGGACCAAGTGTGATTTCACACTTTTGATTCCGGCTTCCCAAAGGCCACCAAAGTGAGGTCCACCTGGGGGGATGAAATGCCAAGTGATTAATTCCTCTGTAACCAATCTTTGCACTGACTGAGAGTTCAATAATTGAAACTGAGTGCGGAAAAAATTGGATGCTCCTTTAAAATTGGTAGCATTATCTGAGTAAATGTCAGAGGGCTTCCCTCTTCTGGCCATGAATCTTCTCAACGAGGCCATGAATGAATCAGTTGATAAACTTGTTGTCAACTCTAAATGAATGGCCTTAGTAGTAAAGCAAATGAATAGTACAATGTAAGATTTGCTTAATGTTTTAGATCTGCCCAGGCTTCTCTTTATTAAGAATGGTCCTGTAAGATCAATGCCAGTCTTTGAGAATGGCCTTGATGGGATGATTCTTTCCGGAGGTAGATTTCCCATGATTTGATGAATGGTAGTAGATTTAAATTTTAAACAAATCAGACATTTTTTAATGATTTTTTTGACTGCATCTCTTGCTCCCAAAATCCAATAATTTTTTCTGAGTATTGACAATACAAGTTGAGGTCCTGCATGTAGGTATTTCCTGTGAATATCATCGATTATAAGATTGGTGATGTGGTGATTCTTCGGTAGTAAGAGAGGGAATTTTTGATTTTCATTTAAATAGGAATACTTGAGTCTACCTCCAACTCTTAGAAGTCCTTGAGTGTCTAAAAAGGGATTTAGAGAAGTTAGCTTGTTGGACAGAGGTAGTTGCTTGTTTGACTTCAGTAATTTTATTTCCGTGCAGAATTCAACTTGCTGGATTGATTTGACTAAGACTTGAATTGCCTTTGTTAATTCTCTTGTTGTCAAAGGTCCTTTCTGACGAATTGGATCAAAGAGGAGGCAATTGTAGTAGAATCTCCAACACCAAGCTGTTATTCGGATCAATTTGGTCATTGTGGAATACCTTTCAATGAATTCTAGATTTAACATAGTTTCTGAATTTTGAATTAAGGTTGTTTGATCCAACACTTGACCTTCACCGACTTCTTCTTGAATGATATTGAGGTTTACTTGGGTTGGTGAAGAAGGAATATATCGAACATTATTTTCTTGAAGCCAAATAGGACCCCGCCACCAAATTCTATGATTGACCAAGTCTTGAGGCATGATTCCTCTGGATGCGCAATCAGCTGGATTATCTTGACTGGATACATGGAACCAATCAGTGATTTGAGTCAAATTTTGAATTGACGACACTCTGTTCGAAACAAAGGCTTTCCATCTGCTGGCATCTGATCTTATCCAATCTATGCAGATTTGTGAATCAGTCCACAAAAAGGTTTTGTCAGGTTGAAAAGGAAATGATTCAAGAATGACTTGATTCAGTTGAGCCAAAAGCAATGCTGCACTTAGTTCAAGTCTTGGAATTGTAATGGTCTTTAATGGTGCAACCTTAGTTTTTGAGGTTATCAGAATAATTTTGATCTTTTGATTTTTGAATCTAGTTTTCAAGTAAAAAACTGCTGAATAAGCATTAAGGGATGCATCACAAAATCCATGTAGTTGTAATTCTTCTATTTCAGAAGATGAGCTGTTCAGGTATCTTGGTATTTTGATTTCCTTTAGGCACGATAGTTGAGTTTGGAATTTATTCCAATTTGACTTTATATCTGATTCAATTGGTTCATCCCATGAAGTTTTCCTCTTCCAAAGCTGTTGTATCATAATTTTCAGCAGAACAGTCGTGGGGGAAAGGAGACCAAGTGGATCATAAATTTTGGCTATAGCAGACAGAAGATGTCTTTTAGTTGTTACTTCAAAATTCAGTGGAGTGACTTGAACATTGAAGGTATCTTGAATTTTGTTCCAGACTAGTCCTAGAAGTTTGATTGAAGAATCTTCTTCAAGCAATTTTGAGTTAGTGTCATTGATTATTTCCTGTGAAAGAGAGGAAAGAACCTCTTTGTTATTAGAGGACCAATTTCTAAGTTTGAATCCACCCTTGTTCAATAAGGATGATAATTCCGCAACCAAAGACTTAGATTCTTGAATTGAATATGCACCTGAAATAAGATCATCAACATAGAAATCCCTAAAGACTATTGATGAAGCAGAAGGGAATTTAGAACTCTCATCCTCAGCCAATTGTTGAATAGTTCTGATTGCCAGAAAAGGGGCGCTTGCAGTGCCATAAGTAACTGTTAACAGTCTATATTCCAGTAGTGGATCTTCTGGATTTTCTCTCCACAAAATTCTATGATAATCTCTATCATCTGAATTCAGCCTAATTTGTCTGAACATTTTCTCTATGTCTGCTGTGATTGCAATAAGAAATGTTCTGAATCTGAGTAAAATTTTGAATAGATTCTGCTGGAGCTTTGGACCCACATGTAGAAAATCATTTAAAGAAAGATTGTTTGTACTTCTGGATGAAGCATCAAACACAACTCTGATTTTAGTTGTTGTGCTCTGTTCTCTTAGGACTCCATGATGTGGTAAATAAAAACATTTGTTGGAAGGTTTTTTCAACTCCTTGAGTGGTATCAACTCCATATGATTCAGCTCCATGTACTCCCTCATAAAGTTGATGTATTGAGATTTGAGACTTGGATTAGCCTGTAGCCTTTTTTCCAAATTAAAAAACCTTCTCAATGCTTGAGATCTTGAATCACCTAAATTGGGTGTTGCTTTAAAAGGGAGATTGACTGAATATCTGCCCTCAATGTCTCTTTTGAGGTTTGACTTGAATAATATCTCACAGGCATTCTTTGTACCCAACTGGGCCTTAGAAATTGGGACATCTTCAAGTTCCCAGAATTTTCTTATGCTGGAATCAAGTTCAGTGGTACAGTGATTGATTACCGAAGTATTCGACTTAATATTTGAATGGATTCTCCCAGAAACAAGCCAACCTAACTTGGTATTAAGTGCTATAGGATGGTGCTTTAAATCTGTTTTCTGACCTAGAATGATTTCTACAAAGGTATCTGCACCCAAAATTAGGTCTATGGGCTTGGTGACATAGAATTCTGGGTCTGCCAAGAGCAAATTTTCTAAATGAGGAAAGTCTGCTGACTGAATTTGGAAGTTTGGAAGGTCTGCAGTTACCCTCCCAACCACAAATGCTCTGGCAGAAAATAATTGATCATTATGATGTGGGGTGAACTCTATTTCAACCTGCGATGTTGTCCTGTTGACAACAATGTCACCTACACCTTTTAGTGTATAAGAATTTTTCATTTTTTCAAGTCCCAACTTGTGGCAACATTGTTCTGAAATTAGGCATATTTGGGACCCATTGTCCACTAATGCTCTACATAGCACAAATGAGCCATCCTTCGCCTTGACTTTAATAAGGGCTGTTGACAGTAGAATATTTGTTTCCGTTTCCAAAGGCATCACATTACAGATGGTATTTGTTGAAATCAACATCTCTTGAGAGGTTGTTGGTTGTGGAATGGATGGTTCAGAGTTGTATTCATGCAGAAGAGTATGATGGTTCTGCTTGCAGTTTTTACATCTTGATGTGATGAGACATTTGGATATCTCATGATTTGCTCTAAGGCAATTTTGACAAAGTTTATGTTTTTTAACTAATTCCCATTTTTTAGGCAAGGGAAGATTTATGAATCTAATGCAGTCATTTAGTTTATGAATTTGATGACATAAAATACAATTTTGACCTTTGTTGACATAAAGGCCGTGAGCCATCATATTTTTGCTAGAGGTTTTTTGTTCCTGGAACAAAGGAATTCTCATACCTTGCAGGCTTCTAGCATGTTTTTCTAAAAAATTCACAAAGTTTTCAAATGTTGGATATTCTTCATTTTGAAGGGTTAATTCCCATTCTTTCCTGAGGGCTTCACCAATTCTTTTTTCAAAAAAATTGATCAGGATTAGATCTGTTAATGTGTTTTTCTCAAGTCCTAGCACTGAGAGATTTCTAATGCCTTCATTGCAAACATCAAGGATTTCATAGAGCGAACCAGTTGAAATAGATTTTAATGGCCTTATGGAGAATATTTTGTTGATTTGTGAAAAAGCCAATTCTCTTCTGTTATTAAATCTATTGCATAAGGTATCCCATGCTTGCTGGTAGTTTTTGTCAGAAATGGGAAAACCCCGAATCAACTTTTCCGCAGGACCCTTAACTGATGCATTTAGATATTGAAATTTTTGTATTTCCGTTAGTGTTTGATTTGAATTAATGGTGGAGTTAAATATTTCTCTAAAACTAAGCCAATTGGCTGAACACCATTGAAAATGGGTAAATTTATCTTAGGTAAATTAACATTGGATTCGGGCAGTTGTTTATCACTATGAGTATTTTCTTTGGTTTCAATCAAAGATAAAGCTTCTTCAACAGACACCAACATATTAAAAATATCATCTTTGGCTTTTGAATAATCCTCATATTGTGTCTCATCTAACTCTGATTCTAATAATGTGTTGATAACTTGATTTAGGCTAATTTTCCTTTCATTAACTTCTTGTTGGAATAGCTTTAATCTATGTATGTTTTGGATTCTACAATAGCTTTATTCTTTGATTCCAGATCCTTTATTTCCTGAATAATAAAGTTGAATTTGTGCCGAATTTTAACTTCTGATTTAGGCATTACTTTATTTTAAGAATTTTAAGTTTTCAAATGGCTTACCTTAATTTTTTAAAGTATCCGGCTCGAGGGACCATACTGTTTGTGGCTTGAATGTTCAGTAAATGATATTAAGAAGCATTTTGCCACTTGTCTTGAATTATTTTCTTTTCTTTGGGTTTTAGAGTTAGGAGTAGCTACCACATGATTTTAGAATACATGAATTTGATTTAGATTTTGATACTAGTGATAGAGAGAGAGAGAGAAAAAACAAAACTATTAACTAACCAAACTGGAAATTTACATACATCTTGATTGCTTTAAAATTTACATATTAAAGATTTATATTGTACAATTGAATTTAGAAGATTTTGGCTTAATTTTCATATATAAAATTGAATTTAAGGAAATTATTAACTATAGGATCCAACAGTTGTAATACATCTTGCAGGAGTGTTGGTGGTGCACCCACAGAGATCATATTTTTATCATGGATTGAAAGGTAACCCCAGGCTAATAGGTTAAAATAGAGAAGGAGCTCAATTTGGATTGCAGCTTTCAACCAGAAGGTACCAAGAGCAAATAATTTAACCATGGATAAGGTTTAGGGGGTGGTAGTGAATGCTGAGGTGTTAGATTTAGCAGTGCTTGAGGATTGAACCTGAAACCTCTCCCATTGGGCACTCTTATCACCTACTGGGAAGTAGTTCAGCCTTGGCATGGTGTAGGCATCAAAAATAGTTCAGTCTTGAGCAACAGCAAGGTATAGGCGAGTGTGCCATAACTTTGGGAGAGCAATGTGTAGTTTGAGCCAAATTGACTACAAGAAAATAAAACCAAATCCAAATAAATTAATAGTGTGTGATGTTTTGATAACAGCCTTGTTGCTGAAACATCACACACTATTAATTTATTTGGATTAGGTCTTATTTTATTGTAGTTATAATCTATAATCCAAATTGTGCTTTATCATAAGCCAAATTAAGTTTCATGATTTAACATGTTGGGCACACTTCCTTTCCTTTTTAGTTTTTAATTTGCTGTTATACTGTGAACAAAAGAGGAGAATATACCTAAAAGCTGGGATAATGAAATTTAACAGGACACAAAAATAAAAACTTTTCTTTTGTATTGAAAATGCATTGATAATATGGAATGGGAATTAATAAAATTGTTTTCATAACAGATACAATTGGCGTTTTTAAGTTTTAGCTGAGATGCAATCTCAAATCCTCCTATAAAGCATTTTTCCTGCTCTAACCTACGACATTTCCCATGAAATAATCTTCATTATAATGAATGATAGGTATGGAGAGGGGATGAAAGATGGTTATTACCAAGTTGGGGACTCCGCGACCCACGCAGGAACTTCTCTTTGATTTCCTTGACATCGCGGTCAGCTCCAGACACGCGATAGAGGCCAACCTCCGTCATGCCACGTTGGTCCAGCTCATTGATACAGTGCACCACCAGGGCTGGGATCATGGGAGGCAGGGGGGAGGCCATGGCAGCCAGATTACGGGAGGACGGCGTGGCTGGGCCGGGTGTCAGGGCTATTGGCACACAGGGAAGAGCCACCTTCTCCCTGCACTCAGGGTGGCATGTAGTGCGGCAGTCTGCGCAGCGCAGGGCCTGCTTGTAGAACTTGATCTTGCGGC
>CP092874.1:71007965-71053176 GCA_030710605.1 Cordylochernes scorpioides
GAGCAAAAGATTGTTTTCCTGCAGGCCAGTCTTGCGAGGACAATTAGCACGTTTGTGCCCTTGTTTATAGCAGAGTGAGCACTTGATGTCGTAGGTCACATTGATGTGTGTAACCACACCCTTGTCTTGACATCCAGCCGGGCAGGGATCTGGGGGAGCTTTTCTCCGTCTCGCAGTATAATAAAAGCCTCCCGACGAGCGCAGCCAAGCAGAAATCCTTAATCTGCGTAATCTTCTGGGTGATGAACGTGACCTGTCCATATGGCCGCAGAGCAGTGACGAGGTCGGCCTCCTCCACGAAGAAGAGCACGTTGCCGAGGATAATTCTCTCAGCCCTCTTCCTGAGGGAGAAGGCACGCAGGGTGGTGTCCTCGATGTCAAGACCCTCTTCGATCTGCTTGTCGGCGATCTGTACGCTGGAGAAGCCGACCAGGATGTGCCCCTCCATCTTCGTCAGCTGGTAGACGGAGCCCTTGCCCAGCTTCGCCTCCAGCGCCAGAAAGTACTGGGCCTGGCTAAGTCTGGGCAGAGTTATAGGTAGACACATTGGTCTACCTTCCCCACCGCTGACCTGGCTCTAAACGCCGCTTGATTCTGCCGAGCGTGGTACATTCCTGTACCTTGGAATTCGTCATGGGCGTTGGTTGAGGGTTGGCTTCGCATCCCTTGCTTGGACGCATCCCTTCCGGGCTTCACTTTGGTGACCAATCAGGAAAAATAAGTCTATCTGGCCAGCAGTGAAGTCGTACTCCCTGTTGTTGACAGCGGTTGTTGGATGATGTTCCCTATAATTATGATACTTGCTTGTTTCACATAATGGATGAAGGTATATAAAGAGGAGTTGAACAGAGATCCACAACAACGGCGTAACGAATGATGTCAGAGGTGTGAGAATTCTCTGTTCATGAAGACAATTCTCGATATTTGTGAAACCAGAAAATGGCGACGAAACAATCATAACTCACTCAATCTCTTCTCTCAGCAATTAAATAATAAAGAAATGTTTGGGAGGATCGAGCAAAGATCTGCAATGTTGAATGAAAAAATCACCTGATGGCAGGACACCCAAAAGGCCGAACTTTGCAAGAATAGGAACGCCCTTCAAATGAAGGATCATGTGGTATGGATAAGTTAATGATCCAGACAGGTACTGTTGCTGAGGAGAGCAGACTGATCGCCTCCGAAAACGTCTAGGACACGAGTATTCAGGCGAACTGAGAAAATGTGCCCTCCAGATAATGTGTCGTGCGGAAATTCCACCCTTGGTATCCCTTCGAGAGAAAAATCGGCGATCATGGATGCAATGCGACGACGAGGCCAGACTGTGTGTGACTACAGAGAAGATCCAACTGGGCTTGACCGAGCTAGGTGCTTCGTGAAAGTACGATATGACTGGTCGGTTGAAGCATATCGAAGTTGAAGCCCGCGATCCGATATAAAAGGACGAAGAATTAGAAGCTTCATTGAAGTTCAACGACAATGTCTGTCACCAGGAAGTTCCTTGTAATATGTCGGCGCCCGCTGTCTTCAGGCCGAAGAAATAAACCATTGATTTTTGCCCGCCATTTTCGCCCCTTTGTACAACAAGGTGAAAGCCAAACCGCCAATCACTTGGAAATATTTCTATTGTAATTGAGACTTCCACACGCTGCCCAACGATTTTATAAGGTTTGAAGAGAAGAATTCCAGACCTAGAGCGTTTGAAAAGAGAAATCTCTATAAACAACACCCTAAAAATGAGAGACTAAGTTATATGTGAAAAATAATAAAAAAGATCAGGTGTTGGTATTAAAATCAGAAAAGACATATCCTGACCTTTTATAGGTGTTGAATGAAAAAATCACCTGGTGGCAGGACACCCAAAAGGTCGAACTTTGCAAGAATAGGAACGCCCTTTTCAAATGAAGGATCATGTGGTATGGATAAGTTAATGATCCAGACAAGTACTGTTGTTGAGGAGAGCAGACTGATCGCCTCCGAAAACGTCTAGGACACGAGTATTCAGGCGAACTGAGAAAATGTGCCCTCCAGATAATGTGTCGTGCGGAAATTCCACCCTTGGTATCCCTTCGAGAGAAAATCAGCGATTTTATATTATTTTTCACATGTTAAGCGTATTAACGCAAGTTTGGCCTTAAATACCCATTTCTTGGTTTCTCAAGTAGCCTTTGGGACCAAAACACTTTTGGTCGCAGTGGTACAGCCTGCTCCATACTAACGAGGGCCAACAGCCCGAAACTCGTGTGTGATTGGCTTTTCTTGATTTATCAAGAAATTGGGTTGGCCAAATATCAGGGAACAGGCTAAATCAACGTTTATTTGATTTCTGTTCCACCATATGGCGCTCTGCCATCTAAAAAGCACATATGCTCGTGGTCAGGATATGCCTTTTCTGATTTTAATACATTCATATATATGCAGATACTTATTCAATATACAGTTACGAGCGTCATGCGTTCTAAATCAATTCTTCAGTTTTCATCTCTGTCATCGTTTGCTTTTTTTTTTTTTTGGAATGGCGCTCTCCTATTGGTTAGCTACGATCACGCCACCTTTGCCCCCCCCCCCCACTCGCTTTTTCGTTTTTGTAACTATTGTTTTGGAGCGGGTCGCTCCTTAAATAAATGCATATATTAGTTAATAACCAAATGGAATCCTCTCTTTCTTTTTCCCAGTAAGAGACGCCTACGGAAGCCAACAGTACATAGACAGATAAAGTACATAGGCTATAGTTATTAACTAACATATGCATTTATTTAAGGCGCCAATTTATAATTGTAACAAATAGTATTTTAATCAAAATATTCAATCGGGTAAAACACGGGCGTTACCCGGGTCATTCGGCTAGTGTATATATATATATATATATTATGAAAAAGACATCTCCTTATCGTGCAACTGAAAGTTGCTAATGGCTTGCGCCATCTATCGGAATAAATATCAACTATTCTCTTTAATTTTTAATTATTCCAGATTTAGCCAAATACTTATTCATAAATATAGGTAAAGGTTGGCGTTCAGCCAGCCGAAATATTGGCAAATAAATCTTTTATTCAATCCAATATATACCTTTTTACTCTATTTATATAATAATTATTAGATAATAAAAAGGCATATATTGGATTGAATAAAATATTTCAAAAATAATCCAATATATGCCTTTTTATTACCTAATGATTTAAGTATGGATTGCTTTATTTTCAGAACAATATATTTAAATGTCCGGCACTTTAGATGCATAAATTGTAATACAGTGAAACTATAGTTCTAGACAGAGATTCATCTCTTCTGAGAGCATCAAGATGACAATCATAATTCTGTCATCGCTTCAAGAGCATCTCAACAATAGCAATTGACATCAAGTGTCGACAATGGTCTCAATTTCGTGACATCAGCTGTCACCACAGGTCTTGACCTTAAGTATGCACTACGTGTCGGAATCCAAAGCAGAGTTGAACTTCGCCTCGAGAGGAAGGAAATACCTTTAAATAATCTAAATTTTAATAGAAAGAAGGTATTGCGCTTGGTTCACCCTGCTCTGTTTCTTTGTGAAACGTTTACAAGCATTGGACTATAAACTGATTGTTTTTCTTAGTAGGCGTTTTTTAAAATTTGCATAAAGAGAACGCCCTAGTTTATCAAAAGATTCTTGTTGAAACTTTTTTTTTGAATTCATAGAAAAAGATTCGTTTCTGTTTTACATGACGTGCTATTTATAAAATCACATGCAGAATTTGCAAACAGGGCAGAAAAATTGTTTCCATTTTAAATTCAATATTTATTTACAAAATTAAAGAATTACATGTAGAAATCGTAGACGATACCTCCTGATAATGTCAAATTATATTGACAAATATTTGCACTTTTATCTTATCTCAGGTTTTACTGGGAAGAATTTTGTTTTCGTTTGTTAGTGAACCAATCTCTCCTGCCTTCTCCACTGATGAGCCAGGCCCTTCCTTTAATTTTTTCATTGCAGTAAGGGCAGTAGAAATTGTTTAATTTTAAAAAGAATCATACGCGTCTATAATAGTTTCGAATGTATATGTTTATTTAATGCTCTTTTTCTTAATTGTTTATTTTCTTTTTGATAATTTTGTTACCGCTATTCTACTACAATATGAATTATTGTAAATAGTTTCAAGCCCAATTCTCATTGAACGAATGTGGCCATGTTTGTATATAAAGAGGGGGGATGTAAAATAGTGTTTCTGCCCGGAAAAGTCTCCACTGAGACTTGAGCGGGCGATGGCAAGAATATTCCCGATGTAAAATAGTGTAAAAACCCGTTAATTTTTATTCGAGTTATATATTATGTGTTTTAAAAATGACAATAAAAAGGAAGGACTATTAGAAGTCTTGTTGCCGGTTGCTGTTATGACTCTCTCGCCAACACCACAGTCGCTAATCTTCTGGTTAGTCTCTCGTGTCCCCCCACTAGTGGTAAGGCCGAAAGATACCACCAGAGGAAAGGAGATCCACCTGAGTGGTGGTTCTCAGAATGTCTTTGGGCTGTCTGCAGGGTAGAGCTGCTGAGGTAGAGCAACGGGAGCCAGGGTAGGTGATCCGCGGTGGAGGAAGCGGCGTCGTCACGAAGGAACTGGAGGGTCAGCTGCGACAATATTTTATAAAATTCAAATTCTATCAAACCTACCTAAAAATATAGACATATCTCTCAACTGTCTTCTTTTACACACACAGTCCTTAAATGAATATTTTTCTCAGAAAAAAAGTTTTCTTTTGATTCCGATTTTCAAAATAGAATGTATTTAACCATACATATGCAAATACAGGCACACGCTAACTCTCAAATATATTTTTTTTCTTGTGAACTTTATGACTAATATATAAGCCGAGAGAATTATTCAAAAGAAAAACGCAATCCATTTTTTTTATTAGAAACAAATATATTTGACCTTTGACTTATCGGCTAAGTTTGAGTCAATACGTATTTAGCGACAGAAGCGGTCGATTTATCAATTTTTACCATCGTCTGCCAACTTTCTTTAGAACATCAAAGTAAGTTCGCAGATTATTTTACTATTAGAGATAACTTCATTAAATCAACTACCATCATTGCTTAACATATTGTAAATAACTACCTTGTGGTTTCTTCTATCTCCTTATGATGTTTCTTATTTGTTTAAGGAATATGTATATATTATGATGCATAGCGCGCCATCTGTTATGAATATTCGAAACTATTATAAACGCGTATGATTCTTTTGAAAATTAAACAATTTATACTGCCCTTACTGCAATGGAAAAATTAAAGAGAGGGCCTGGCTCATCAGTGGTGAATCCTATGGTTCTACCTTATGGTAGATTAAACTGGCGAAACCGCTGGGAGGATTCACCACTGATGAGCCAGGCTCTTCCTTTAATTTTTTCATTGCAGTAAGGTCAGTAGAAATTGTTCAATTTTAAAAAGAATCATACGCGTCTATAATAGTTTCGATTGTATATGTTTATTTAATGCTCTTTTTCTTAATTGTTTATTTTCTTTTTGATAATTTTGTTACCTCTATTCTACTACATTAATTCATATTGTAGTAGAAAGTAAGTTTAAATGGTCACCTCTCTTATTTATCATTCAGCCGTTATTAGTCGAGCATTTTCATTTATATTTTAATAGACAATACATTTTTGGATATAAAGAAACATCAAAATCGGTTATTAAATCAAGTTTCCCAAATAACTTTATTAGGTGCCGCTCAAAAAGAGCAACCTAGATCATCATATTTTATTAAATCAGTGTATTTTATATTATCCCGTAAAAAAAAAACGGTTCGTGAAATTGGTACTTATAAAAACTTGTAGCTGGAAAAATAAAAATATTCTAAAAAAACTTGTTGAGAAAAAAAGTGAATGGGCTAAAGCATAATTTCCGTAAACCTCGTTAATTACACGTAGATATTTTAAACACGTAAAAATAAAATAATATTCAACAAAAACGTAAAATATTTACACTTATTGTTCTAAAAATAGAGCAATCCATACTTAAATCATTCGATGATAAAAACAGACATATGCTGGATTGAATAAAAGACAAAAATGTAATACCTTGATAAAGGTTGGCGTTCCGCCAACCGAAATTTAGGCAAATAAATATTTTATTCAATCCAACATATGCCTTTTTATCATATAATTCACACTTATGTAATTTATTGTTGCGTTGTTGGTTGACAAAGAATAACTTCCGTGGGTACAAAAGATGTTTAAGACTTTAAGCCTAATCAATAAAATAATTACAGATAAGTGAAAAATAAAACAGCAACAAAGAACACAGCAGTTACAAACTCACCAACTGCAGCACGGTGAGGGAAAGCAGGAGCAGAACAGGAAACAGAAGTTGGTAGAACCTTCTAGAATCTTCCAGGAAGTACACCGGCGTCGGCGGTAAGCAGCAGTCGGACCTCTTGAGACAGCAGCTTGCTTGGAGTCCACCACGTAGCTTCGTTCTTCTTCTTCACTTCTTATCTTTCTTCCCTCTGGCATGAGTTTCTCACCCTTATATATTCCGGAGTAGATCTTTCCAGAACGGTCATGGTTGGTCAGCCAATCAGAGAGCCGCCAGCACTAAGCCTTGCGCAATCGCTTTAGATTGGCCAATCAGTTGTCTTCCGCTTTTCTACATTATTCTTAAACGTTCTAGAACATTCTCTCTCCAATCCGGAATGTACTTTTCTTTCTACGTAACAATATATTACAGCCTGTTTGAAGGAGGTTATAGTCCGAAAGCTTGCCAAGTTTATATGGCTTTAACAAAGAAGCTTGTCTCCGTTAACTTTTATTCTTTCTTATAAAATCTAAAATAATCGATAGCAAACTTTTAAACCATATATAATCAAATAATTTAGTGAACTATAAGAGATGTTACCTTAAAAATATATATAAATAAATACGTAAGTTTTACAACGATATTTAAAAATTGTGTATTATTTATAATATTATATGAATATACTCGTATATTAAATCTTATATATTTATTAAATCGAGATATCTTAAATTGATTAATCAGATTTTCACACATATTATTAATATACACTGCTGGCCACCGTTAATGCAACACCCTGAAAGAAGCATACAAATAACATGGAATTTACAACATGCATTAGCGGAGGTGAGATATGCAAATTATTAGAATTTCAGTGCAGACGCACATCACTCACGCCTATGGCTCCACTTCAAAGCACTAGGATTTCAAGTTCGGCAATTAAGTTTTTCTTGTGCTTAAAAAACGATCTTTTATGCTTCGTAGAAAACAGCGATCATCTTTTGATCAAGTATCCGAGTTCGACAAAGGAAGGATAGTGGCCTACCGAGATTGTGGATTATCTTTCAGAGAAATCGGTAGTCGTGTTGGACGAAACCAAACAACTGTAATGCGGATATGTGATCGTTGGATGCAGGAAGGTACGACGGACCGACGTGTTCGATCGCATCCACCACAGTGCACCACTTCACGTGCTGACAGGCAAATTGTGCGCATGGCAGTGACAGATCGCTCAGTCACATCACGAACCGTAGCACAGCATATTCAGTCTGTAAGGCATCCTCCAGTGTTTAAGTTTCAAGAGTTGAGACAAGGATTTGGACTCATCACTTACAGCCATTGAGAAGGGGATTGTTGGAATATTACACAGAGTAACAATGGCTAATATGAGCCCTCGTGCTTGAAAAGGATCTCTCATATACACTTATCATTGTTCTTGTTTTTACACATTAGATTTTGATATTTTATCTGAAGACTCCGGGTAGTTGGCAATCTATGGATACGCTCCAGGATACTGGGTTACCTTTATGTTTTTATCTACTTGTTTTTATATAAATAAATAATACTAAGTTTGTAGAAACGACATTTGACAATCATCCCGCAAATGTTTCTTTTGAACGAAAATTCGAAATTTATTTTAAGGAGAAATAATGATTATTTCTAACCTTAGGGATGAAGTATAAAAGGATGAATTGCGGAGTAAAGATAAACGGAAAAATAATTCCCATCCCTGGACACTTTTATTTTTCCGTTTATCATTACTCTTCACAATTCATCCTTTCATACTTCATCCCTAAGGTTAGAAATAATCGTTATTTCTCCTTAAAATAAATTTCGATTTTTCGTTCAAAAGAAACATTTGCGGAATAATTGTCAAATGTCATTTCTACAATCATAAGCCGCATTATATTGTGTTATAATATTAAGTTTGCTTTTTATATTATGCTATTAATAATAAAATGATATGCGAATGTTAAAAGGTTACGAATTTATCCTTTATAATTTTAATCCGGTGCCCACTTATTGCAGATTTTAGAGAACAATGTCAAATGAACAGTTCTAGTTTAAGCCATATGGTTTCCAGTAAAGAAAAATATAGAAAATTTTACCAATTCTGTAGACTCTATCTCAAATGCCGTGGACCTGAATCACATTAAGAATTTAAATTTTTACTTTTAATTAGTATATATATATTTTTGTTGCTGTTATTGTTTTGTAATGCTCTATATTTGTGTCATTGGTTTAGTGGTTGTAATTCTAAAGATATATTGGACTTTTAATAATATGTATGTAAATAATCTTTATTTCTTGTATAACTTATTGCTCTAAAATGTAAATTTAAATAAATTTCACTCTATCTCTGTCTCTAAAACTATAAATAATTTGTATTTATATTTGAAAACTATGGACATAGATTACAATTTGCACGCAAATATCTACATAGTATATAGCGTGTGTTTTGTAATAAATTAATTTTAAAAAAATCTGTAACATTACTTGTGATACGAAGTGTGTCTTCTAGCAGGTTCCCACCGAGACATTCTATTCGTCACCTCGTCCCATTAAACCGCTGTAATTATACCACCACGGCTATATAATTCCTGTGTAGCCAAATTAACTAACAAGCGGTAATTGTTCAGTGCCCTAGCTAATTTGCTTATAATAGAGCAATTAACGCATTGTTAATTGTTGTTACCATTGTTGGTAATTGAACGACATTGTTTTACAACTCGACCTGGACAATACATGTACAATTTGCATACTATGAAAACTTGTAACAACCATGAAACTGCCATGACTACTCCCTTTAACAAAACACCAACAACTTTCCTATAATAAAATATTACTTTGTTGATTGGCAATATCATTAGTGTCTCTCTGGCAACGTTTAAACGAAAATGACAAAATAAGTTATGGAATTTAAAATACCACAATCATAGCGTCTTCTATAGTTGAAAATTGTGACATTTGTTACCAATGCTTTCTAATGTATGTGTTCCCCCCTCATAAAAAATGTTTCTATAATGAAAATTATCTACAACGAACTGTATACTACGTTCTACCAAAAATTATCTAAAACGAAGCTTCTTTTATAAAGAAAACTATACAAAGAGTAGAAGCACTTTTTGAAGACAGTTTTTCAATCAATATTGAAATATCAGGTCATATATATGTCGTAAACCCGGGTAAGCCAACAAGTGAGTTGGAAGCAGTCGGGGTTGAGTGGCAAGACGTGCAGAGTGGGAAGTCCGCACGGGACAGTACGGACAAAGTTTGGGATCAAAAGACGCTCTCCTAGTACGTCCCACGTGGCACCAGGACCAGGGGAAAGTTGAGGATTAACTGAGGAAAGCTCGGCGTCCTGCATGAAGCCGCGGAGGCAGGGAGAAACCAAAACGGCGGCCACGAGGGCCGCCGTGAGACCTAGCACTGAGCGGGCCTCTCCGAAAATATCCACTGTAACCTAACTAACTGTCAACATCCGGACCAACGCCCTTTTTGTCACTCTCTGGATCCCCCGGGTGTCCAGTGGCAAGCTGGTGTCACTTTGAGACGACTAGAAAAGACGTCATACTTTATTACTTACATATCACATTGTTTAAATTACGATAGAATGTGCCCCCGGTGAGAAAGGTTTGATTAGGGGAGTGAAATAAAATGGAGCGAAAAGCTAGCAAACCGATTAAAAGGGAAATAATTTGGGGCATAAATTAGTTACTAGAAAGGATGGATAAATTCAAAGTAAACACACACAATAGCGAGGGTAAATATTTGGGAAAGTTAGGTATACTATTTACAGTTTTTTGTTACTTAAGGTGCCATGAATATTTACAACATAGTTTCAGGGATGTAATACAAGAACGAGGAGAAGTAGAGATAATAAAAGTAATATAAAATATAAAAGAAAATTGACTTAAGCAAAAGATTTGGGATAGGCAGTGACGCAGTGAAGAATAAAGGAGGAGGGTCTGAATTGGTTTCTGCAAAGGACATCTCAGGAGTCCTGCCCTGCAATACGAGCTTAGAAGCGAAGTATTTTTTTTGCAGGGATCAGAAATATCAAGATGCCCTGTAAGTAGGATTAGATCAGATGGGCAAAAGGCGTGAAGCTCGAAGGAGATGTAGGTAATGGGAGAATATGGGAAAGAAAAGCTGGCTGAGAGAGGTTAAAAAGAGATGGAGGTTCAAGAGCTGCGCTGCTGTCGGTGATTGAGCTCGACCAGATAAAAAATAAAAGTAAAAGAAAAATGAGTGGGCGCATCATGCGGATGATGGCGATGGGTCGAGCGTGAGGAAAAAAAATATCTCGCTGGTTACCCAAGCTCTCCGTGTGGAGTTAACATGGGGAGGAAGAGTCTACCAGGTCAATGAATCATTAAAAAAAAAAGTTGACGAGCAGGAGTCTCAGGAACCGTTGAAGAGGTTAGAGGATGGAGGTAGATTGTGAAAACAGGGTTCGACTGTTGGCATTGATTGATTGAACCTGGGTTTGAGGAAAAAAGAATGAAATGAAGAATGCTGGGACGGTGACCCGGGTGTAAATAAAATAAATAAATAAAAATAGGCCATGGATTTTCCTGAACACACCATCAGGATGGGATGGCGAGGAAGGAGTAGTCCACTGGGGCAAATCAATAACAACAAAAAAGTCGGCGAATAGGAACTCTGCGATGGACGCGGGGTGGTTAGAACGAAGGTATAGAAGGCCTAAGGAAAAGGATCAAGAGACGAGAGAAGTATGGAATGCAGAGTTGGGAGGATCAAGATATGAGAAGGGACAGTTGGTAGAAAGGCATCACTGTTAAAACAAGATTTTTGAAGTTAAATTATCTTAGACGTAGGCTATGGAAAATTAAAAACAAATGATGTCAAAGAATATAAGGTTTCAGATGATGTTTATATAGGTTGGTTAATGGTTTTAGCTGTTTAGGGATGAAAAAAAAAAAAGAAATATCATAATGTAAAAGAAATATTCAAAAATATCTGGATTGATTCTAAAATATAAAGTGGCACACATCAAGGATCGTAAAAATATAAATGAGTAAGATTTTAAAAATATAGTAAGTATTCAGGTTAGTGTGTTCCCCACGTGATGCAATGCTTATAAACGCAAATTAGACGATGTTTGGAAAAGTTAAAAGTGGTAAATAAATTGAAATGCCATTATGGTTTGTTTTTTTATTTTTCATAATTATAATTTCAGAGACGTCTCACATGGTGAGAGAGAGAAAAAGGAAAACGAACTTATAAAAAAAGTAGTAAAATATTACAAACAAACTTATAATGGATATCTGAAGGTTTAGAGTGACGGAGTGGTAAAAAGAGAGGAAGTCTGAGTTGATTCTTGCAATAGCATTCGGCAATACAATACGTGCCTGTGTAAGTGAGGTATTGTTTTCATTGACCGAACTCCCAAGACTTTCCATAATCAACATTAGATCAGAAGGGGGAGGTAGGTAAGTTGAAAGTGGAGGAATGAGAAAGGTGGAGTCAAGAGTTGCTCTGTTGCCAATGATGATTGAGCTCGGATGAAAATGGAAAAAAAGTAAAATGGTAAAAATGATGGTTGTAATGATGATCCGAGCATAGAGAAAAAAAAAAAAAGCTCGAACTGGTCGCCTGAGCTCACTGTTGGGAAATGTACAGCGAGGAAGTTTGAGCCAGCGGGTTGAATCAAAAATAATTTTAAAAAAAAATTGTTTGGCGAACAAGAGACTCTTGACTCTAGGAAATAGGAAAGGTGAGGATTGTGGAAGGTAAAGGGTACTGTTGCCATTGATGATTGAACAACCCGACTTTGTTGAATGTAATGAATGATGTTGTCGGTGATGGATTAAAAAAAAAAAGAAGAAAGAATCTTTGGATTTCCTGAACTCGTTATCGGGAATTGTATACCGAGGAAGGATGGTCCAATAGATGAATTAATTTTTTAAAAAATGGGTGGCAAAGGGAACCCTATGGGAGACTATGAGGTTGAGAGGAGATGGGTTAAGGAGGTGTGAGTAAGTGATATAGGATGGGAATATAAGATTGGGAGAGAGAGACGTCAATATGAAATAAAAATAATAATATAATAAAAACAATGATATCAGAAATAAGACGATCTTAAGGTATTTAAAAATATATTTAAATGTAATAAAATAAAAACTCAAATGTTGTTTAAAAAGCTTGGATTTTAAAGTTTTAGAATCTATATATGATGACAGATGAAAAATAGTCAAATAGTAATATTCCAAATGATTGCTGATGGTTGAATATTCTAAGATAAAATGACCAATGACAATAATGACTATATAATAATGTTGGATTGGATGGTTTATAATGGCTGCGTGTGTTGGGGTATAGAAAATAAAATAGACATATAGCATACAAATATAAAGGGTAAATATAAAAAGGTGATAGCTTGATAGATGGCATTGACGAATATGATTGTAATAAAGATAAGGGTAACATTAAAAGATGGCATTCTAATATAATAAGGTCAAAGAAGATGTTCCAGAGGATAGGACCACTCTTGGATCCCTGTGCACATCCTCTAGAGGGAGAGACGGATCGCGAATGACCTCTGTAGGTAAGAGTGGCTGAACAGTTAACCAGGAAGGAGCCATACATGTTGAGTAAGGAAAGAGGAAGGTTCAGGGCATGTAGGCGATGGGATAGGGCGGGGATCCAAAGTTGATTAAAAGCAGAGGTGAAGTCCAAGGGTGATAACCAAGAGGTGGAAGTCGTGTATTGCCTTCTTAATTTTTCCCTTGAGTAGAAAAAGTGCATCGACTGTGGATATCACCGGCGGAAACCAAATTGAAGAGGGTTAAAGAGAGAGTTGGTTTCCAGGAAATGTGTAAGGCGGTGGCATAAAAAGGTTCTCGAGTATCTAAAGGCGGAAAGTTTGAAGATTGGCCTATTTTTTGCAACAAAATCGGAAAAGTAACTATTTTTGGAGCAAAGGCCAGCCTCTCTTGTTTACAGAAGGTGGGGGAAGTGATCTAAACGTAGACAAGCATTAAATAGTTTCAGAAAAAATGAGGGGAAGGAAGAAATGAGCCATTTGGTGAATCTCCCTGGTAGAAGGTCGAGGCCAGGCGCCTTTCTCGGTGTGAGAGACTTTGCGGCGATTCCCAGTTCGAGACTTGTGGAGGAGGGGTCAGAGTGAGGTAACAGACCGAATTTGTTATTTGAAAAAGAAAAGTGAGCAGTACGGGGAATCTGGGGGTGTAGGGGAGAAGTAGGGCAATAAGAGGGAGTCGAGATAGCTCGGAATGGAATGTGATAGAAGATTTCTCTCAGAAGGAAAAGAAGAAAGGGGGTTGGGATTGGGTCTACCAGAGGTAATGAATTTATGAATCAAACCTCAAGGATTGTTGACAAAGGAACCACAGAAAGTCCCGAGAGAGCGGCTCTTAGCTATATCTATTTCTTTGGTGTACCAAGAACGCATGCGAATGAACCTTTGGTGTAAAATGTCTCGCCGTGGGGGGAGTGCTGCCTCATAAGCCCTGCGTAGTTTTTTTGTCTCAGTTTTTATTTTTGGAGGAATGGAGACCACTAAGGAGCTGGTGGTGGACGTTTATTCCTAGAGGTGGAAGTGGTAGAGAAAGAAGAACAGGTTTTTAAAAGGATAGAGTAGATCTGGGATAAAGCAGAGTCGAGTTGTGCTGGGGAGGAACAAGAGTTGAAAGTGGAGTAAAGGGAACCAACGTCTGAGAAGAGCGGAGAGAGAGTGGTGAAAAGACGGCCTGAGGGGAAACTGTTGAAGGAGGCAAGGGGGAATGGAGAGAGAGCGCGAGGTGGATTTGAGGAGGGAATAGAGAGGGAGAAGCTGATAGTGTAGTGGTAGTTCCAACCATAGACATCAGAGAGGAGGTGACACAGGAGATGTCAATAGACGAGCTTTGGGAGCCAGAAGCCCATGTAATAGTACCCGGAGAGTTACAGACTCTCAAGTCAAGGTTATCTAGAATGAAGTTCATGTGTGTTCCCTTATATTGATGTGGACTCCAGCGCGAGGATTCTCCAATTACATCGCCCGCAAATACCACAAAGGAAACAACAACAAGGATTTATATTGTCTGAAGCCGCGAAATCTGGCGGTCGACTTTACAGAGTTGTTTGATCACACACACACAAAAGGAAATATAATTTGAAATTAAATACATTTTTTAAATTGAAAATATATATGATTATTTGAACCAACAACCCCAAATTGGTGTAAATAAATATAAATAAAACGTGTTTTGTCTAATAGAAAATTATCTGTAACTAATTATACGCATTTTATACCTGAACCATTGCATCACAATATGTAATGTACTGTAACATGGATGACAAAGCCAAGATTTCCAGAGTAATGTTGGAGAAAGAGGGGTGGACTCCAGCTTCCCCCGCTGCCATGTGGCAGGTGCCAAAAACAGTATTCCTGTGTGGGGGAAGACAGAGTTTGGTGACATCTGCGGCGAGGACAAGACGTGGCGACTTGCCTCCGGGCGTGTTGGGTGATCCTACAAGGCGGTGCCAGGAGAGCCTGACATCAGAGCGGTCTACAAGGCAGTGTAGTCCAGGCTGGACGCATATAGTGTGGAGCGGAAGGTTCCACAAGAGTGACATCCACGGTGCCAAGGATTCTTCTGACGGGGAGGTTGAAGGCAAGTCCCACTGATTGCATTCCTTCTGTTAAGTGAGACATAATAAAGCGCTAACTTTAGCTGCATCCCTTCGAAATCACGTGTGTATCTTTGTGGCATACTGAGTAGACAAAGAACACAAAAAACGTCTGGGTACGACGTAACAGTACTCTGTACAGGTACTCAGGACTGTGAGTAACAGAAGCAATGGATGAAGGAATCTGTAGATTGATGATAGCAGGTGCATTTTTGCCTCTTCGCCACTTAGAAGGTCCGTCATTCAAAAGTAGCAATTATTTGATTGATCAGTGTTCCAAATTATGGAATATCAAACCTATTTGCTCTCTTTCCACCTCTGTACCATTGATTTAGTGCTAAGACTACAACTGAAGTTGAGGTGCCCAAAGTTTGTCTTTGTCGCCGATTGAAATACCAAATTGGTATGCTTCACACATCTTAACAGCAGTAAGCAATGACTATTTTAACTCTTTTCACAAAAGAAATGACAGAAGATAAAACAAAAGTCATCCGAAATTACGATCTTTTTTGGCCATGCTAAGTTGGTCTCAATTAATTTATAAATTAAATAATGGTAAGTAAATTTATTTTTTTTACACACGCAAAGCATATTTTTCAAAAAATACCCCAATAGAAATAAGAGTTGAACAAGTCACTAATATTTTTAATGACGATTTTGCCTTCTATATATCTATATAATCTATGAGATTTTAATTTATTTAAAATATTATAATTATTTATTTTGGAAAGTTTCTATATGATGGGGATATACTCAAGGAGCCTGAGTTACATAATGCTGTATCACATATATATGGTGAGGTATTCAGTCGACTTAATCTATGGTGTGATATCCTGTCGGCTCTCTCTATGCTGTGTTAACCGAGAAAAACAGTCGGCGTGGAGAGTTTTCCAATACCTCTCTGCACTTTGGGAGACCTTTAACAGTTCTTACAGAGTACAGGCAGTCGTGGTCGAGGCAGAGTGGAAAGCTTGGGAATGTCCATACAAAAAAGAAGGGACACAGTTGTACTAGGAAAGTTCCGTGAACAGATAGGAGTCGAGCTAGGAGCGAAAGGATGGAGATTTGAGAAAGTTCTTACTGGGCTACATGGTCGATGGTGGACCTTGGAAACAACCGACGAGGGCTTCCGCTGATGGTGAAGTGACTATAAAGTGACTATCTATTTCCGCGAATTGGCAGCTTTATATATCTTTGCCGAGAGGAAGTATTGGATTTCAGAGGATGCAACAAGGGCGTGGATCGGAAGCGATATTGTACACTCTGACAACGCCTTGACGTCTTCTAGGCCTCGTTGCACTTCTATCTCAATCTCTTGCTTTAGCTCAACTCTTAATATATTACAGAGTTTTATTTATTTATCCTCAGTTTGTACAAAGTACATTACATATGGTGATGTAATGACACATGTCAATCATGGGTATAATTATTTACCGAAGTGTTTTTATACAACATGAAAATCTTGTTATAAGTATTATACAATATGGGGTTGTTGGTTTAAATTACCATATATATATATATATATATATATATATATGTCGTATTAAGGTAAGTCTTTGAATAATTATAAATTCAAAACTCTAAATTTGTATATAAGAAATAATAAACGCGACAAAAAGAAACGCAGCCATTTTCTCTTTGTTTCTTTTCCAACTCCTTTGTTCTCCTCTTCTCCCTCTTACCCCTCGGGTCGTTGGTAAAAAAATTATATACAAGCATTGGCTATTTACTCTTTGATTATAGATATTAAAATATATGGATATTAAAATAAAAAATGTGTTGACTATTTACAAGTAGTGTGGGAATTATATTGCAGTGAACCTGTGTGGGTGTGCGCAAGATGAAATTCGTAGCTGCACAGTCTAGATAAAATTTTTAATTTTCTCTGAATTGAAAATATCCTAACGAGGTTATGATATACTATTGATATTTTAAACTGTTATTTATTACATCTTTATTCTCTAATAAGTCGATAGGATTCGAACAGTGCGGGGTTAAAAAGCTATGACTACGGATGGTAGATCTCTCGGCCACGATTGCTCACTTTGAAAATGTTCATATCTTTCTTCATCCTACGATCCCTATTCTTCCTATCGTTGGCCACAAGTTGGCTAGACCTATGTTCCAACCTGGAAGTCTGGATAACGTTGTCGGTGTACTTTTTCCTATGATATACTCGTACATTGAGTTTACGACTCACTCAATGGAAGTACATAGATCAAAGCACTGCAGCCAAAATTTTCTTCTTTTTTTTTTGTTTTTTTTTAAAGATGATCTCTAATTCGAACTAACATTTTGAAGTGCTCATCTTAGGATAGGTTTTACCGAACATCGATTTTCGAAACTAACCGATGGGGTTATACCATATCTTAGAGGATGATGTGTTTAAAAATCCAAAATTTTATTTTTTCTTTTAACCCTCGATAGTTTATCTTATAAAAACGCTTATACTAATCCTATAGTTGTTCTATCGTATTGCTATACGTAAATTAACTTATTACTATTGTCCTAAATCTGTAGGCCTTTACATCTTGTCTGTCCTACACCAGACAAAACGAACGGAGGTATGCGGGGTTGTTATACCCGACTAACGATAAGCGCTAGCCTCTGCATATTGTAAGGCGGCTAAAAATATTTATAGGCTATTTAAACCCACACACGCATTAAGTGTTTTTATGTTCACATTTTAAAGTAATATATTCAAGTCTTCAAGGTCATATATCATGTGAGTTTATAGCTTGATTAAAATTATCATATCGCCTCATATAGTCCAACATTACATTTATATACAAATTTATATATTCCACTATTCTAACGGTCCATTTTATCAAGAAGATTTTATAAGAGATATGTAGGTTTGTTTGCATGGGTATAGAGGCAAGATATAAAACAATAAAGGAAGAAGGTATATACAAGATGCTAAATGAGTATAAAGAATCCAAAATATTATTGTGGTAATTAAAAACAATGGAATTTTTTTAATTCTAAATATAAGTTTTATACAAAAATGTACACAGAGTGATAACATTATTTATTAACGAGTCTTTATTTAAATAATGTGAAAATTCTTTGGTCGCCAAGGTTGTTGGTATAAAGACATCGGCATTTGGATTAAGTTTACTGTGTAATTTTTCTTTGGTAGCCCCCAAATTACTTTCCACCATATTATCGAATGGATTGATTTTAGGGTCTAAGACCAATGTACTGGATATAGTGGGCTTTACTATTGATGAAAAAGTTGGTTTGGATGTTATTGGAAAATCAGGCTTATAAAATTTTTCATCCGTGAAAATACTGTTGTCCAAATGGTTAAACGGTTGAAACCATTTCCTTGGTCTGGAGGAACCCGGATCACCCAAGATATCTGTAGTGAAGTGCCTATAAGGAAATAGAAAATAGTTTTGTCTAGGAGGAGAGTCGGAAAGGTCCGTAGGAGGTGTGATATGGGGAATATTTTCTACATATCTACGAAGTTTTTCTATATTTATAATTTCTGTCTGTAACTGCAAAGGTCTATTTGGTCTATTAATGCGCACTACCTGAGGTGATAGTATTTCCAAGATCTCATATGGGCCTGTATAGTTAGGTTCCAACTTTGGAGTATTCGGATGTCTATAAACTTTCACCAATACTAGATCCCCTGGTACAAAATCAATCTTTTTATGTTTTTGATCGTACATTAGTTTTTCGGCCTTATGCCTTGCTTGAGTCTTTTGTAATGCTATTCTTCTTGCTTCTGAGAGTTCGGGAAATGTCTGAACATGGTTGTTTAAATTGTTAGGGACTATCCCTTTTAATAAATAGATGGGAGGAAATCCCGTCACTGTATGTGGAGTTAGATTGTAGATTCTGGTGACCCTTTCTATCTGTTTGGTCCATGTCTGTTTGGGGTGTTCTAAATGGAGTATCTTTAGTTTCCCAGTTATGGTTGCATTCAATCTCTCGCTCAGACCATTTGACTGTGGGTGATTTGCTGTGGTATACAAGGGTTTTATACCTTGTGAGATTAAAAACCTTCTAAATTGAGCGGATGTAAATGCAGGAGCTCGGTCTGTCAGTAGGTTTTTAGGAATACCTTCCTGAAATACCCTTTTTAGGATTTGAATATAGGTCAGGGTAGAGGTAGATTTACTAGGAAAAGTCCAACAGTATCGACTCAAGTGATCACATATTACATGTAAATAAGCTCGGTTACCACCATACTTATTAAATCCGGCTACTGTGTCCATTGACATAAGTTCATAAGGTTCCTTCGCGAGTGGTAAGGTACCATTTCTCCATATGTGGGTCCTTTCGGAGGTTTTACTATTTGGCAAATTTTGCATTTACGGACATAGTTATTTATATCTTTGGTCATACCATCCCAATAGTACTGACTAGTGATTAACCTAGTGAGTTGTGTGATTCCTGGATGGTTATAGCATTCGTGTGCTTTCTGGAGTAACTTATTTCTTAGTGTATCAGGTACGACTACTCTGGGTACGCCCTTTTTAGTAATAATCGCAAGTCCATCAGTATTGATGAGTGATTGATATTTCTCAGGTACACGATGCTGGTGTTCCTCCAATTGTTGAGCCTCTAGAAATCCGCAAAATGGTTGTCTTGATAGTAAGTCTGCTTCGAGTTGATTTTTACCTTTCAGATAGTGTATGTCAAAAGTGTATGGGCTGAGTCTCAAGGACCATCGAAATAACCTACCTGCCGGATTTTTAATATTTTTCAAATAGACCAGAGCTTGGTGATCAGAATAAATGGTGAAATGTCTACCAAGCAGGTACACCCTGAAGTATTCGATAGACTCAATGATAGCTAAACACTCCAGCTCCGAGATGGAGTAGTTCTGTTCATACTTGCGTAGAGAGCGAGAGAAATATTGTACAGGATGTTCTTCTCCATTTTCATCCTTTTGCTTTAGAATTCCGGATATCCCTAATGTACTCGCGTCACAATATAAGAAGCAGGGTAAATCTTCTTTAACGATATGTAAAACTGGTGATGCAGTTAGGCTGCTTTTCAAATCTTCAAATGCCTTCTGACATTCAAGAGTCCACTTAAAAGGAATATTCTTTTTTAGAAGTATATTTAAAGGCGATCTGAGCTGTGCATAATGGGAAATGAATTTATGATATACATTTACGACACCTAAAAATGACTGTAAAGTTTTAACATTAGTCGGAGGTTGGATGGTTCCTATTACCTGAGTGTTAGTTAGGTGAGGTTTATAAATGCCCTGTGTGATTTCGTATCCTAGGAAGCTAATGGAGGTCTTACATAATTGACATTTGTTAAGGTTGAGGCGGATATTTTCTGCCCTGCATAGTTGGAAGAATAAACGAAGATGTTCTAAGTGTTCTTCAAAACTATCAGAAAAATTATAAAATCATCATAGTAGTGTTCTAGAAATTGGAAGTTATATTTTCTAAGTATTTGTCCAATAGCTCTCTCGAAGATCTGTGGTGAGCTTCGTAGCCCGAAAGGTAATCTTTTAAACATGTACACTCCTGCGTGGGTGGTGAAGGCTAAATAAGGTCGAGAATCCGGAAGGATAGGAACTGTCCAATAAGCGTTGCTCAAATCAAGGCTGGAAAAATACTTAGCTTTCGACAGTTTTTCTATCACTGATTCTATTAATGGTATAGGTTGGGGATCAACTGGAATGTGTTCATTTAATTTTCGAAAATCCACACACATTCAAAATGTTCCATTTTTCTTTTTTACTAGAGTAATGGGTGAAGCATATTCACCTATGGCCGGTTCTATTATATTATTTTTTAACATCTCATTGATTTGTATATCTATTTCTTTCCTATATGTAAATGGAATTCTATACGGTCGCAACCTGATTACTCTATCTGTATTTGGTATAATCTGTACAGGTTGGATATGTAGGGTAGGAACTTTAAATGGGTCTGTAGGAAATATTTCAGCAAATTTTTTCAATAACCTAATTAACTTAAGGTCTAATAAGTTGTTTGTCTTATGATACTTATCAATTAAATCACTGGTTAACTTATTTTTCCCGGAATGCTTGATTGAGTGGAAAGTGTCTGTTGCAAATGATTAACATAGAGTGGATTACTTCCTGAAGGTGCACAGTGATTATCTAAGATTTGTGTATTAACAATATGAAGGTGTTGGTTTATATTATATTTCCTATCTGGATTTATCACATTGTATGCATCATTTACATAAGCCAAATCTGTTTCAAAATAAAAAAGAGTAGCAGGAATATTTGTGCCTTGTTGACTCACTACATTTCTATTGAAGTCAATTCGAGTTTTTAATTTTTTTAGAGTATATAATCCTATTAGTGCAATTTCATATGGTAGATGAAATATATAAAATTTTAAGCTAACTTTTCTTTAAAAAAAAACTGACTGGTAAAATAACATAAAATATAGGTTGGATTGGTCCACTCAATGTATTAATTCTAGAATGCTTATTAACTGAATATTTAGTTATATTTCGAAATATATCTGATGGCAAAATTTTATGCAAATAATCAAAAGATATTAGGTTAATGGTAGAGCCAGTATCCACAAGAAATTTAACATTGAAGGTGAAAATAGATAAATTAAAGAATAGTCTTACATTATGCTGGTTCTTTCCTTGATGAGGGATCACATCCTTGTGATCTGGGTTGATGTCCGCTCGATGTGGCTGGTTCCCTGGGTTCCTTGGGCAGCGTGGTATCCGCGTAGTTGCGAAAGGCAAAACGTCCACCTCCAGGTCGGCGAAACGCTGCTTGCCCATATTGTGGCCGGTAATGTCCTTGGCCAGGCGAGGGAGTGGATTCGGGTCGCCAACGGTCAAGGTCACGCTGTGGTGTCGGTTGTCCCCGAGCACTCGTTACTGGCCACTTTTGGATGGTGTTCACATAGTCCAACCATTCTTCAGGCGTCTGTGGGTTCCTGGTGTATATCATTTTCTTCAAATCATACGTTACACCTACTGTAAGTGCTTCAACAATCTGTTTGTTTGGAAGTGAGTTCTCTAATGCACCCACAACCTTAAAATGGTAATAATCGTTAATTTTTTCTGGCTTTTCCAATTGGCGAGTGAACAATTCTTCCAACGTTGTCTTCTTCTTTGATATATAGATTGTGGAGAGTTTCTGTTTGATATTTAAATAAGTCTCTTGTTCTAAGCCCAATCGATAAAATATATTTTTAGCTTCTTCTTCTAAATTTAGAATAACTAATTTTTTTCTGTCTCGTTCATCGTTCGTTGCATCCTCAATGTTACGAAAGAAAATATTTATATCTTGATTGAGGCCAGAGAATTTACTTATATAATTTTTATTTGAGATCGTCTGTTGTGTTGTATAATTTGTGTTAGTAAATTAATTTGTTCTTTCATTAATTTAAATTCCATATTATCGTTTCTGTCAGAAAAATGAGTGTCGGTATCTGACTTCCTTTTTGGCATTTTTGTGGCGAATGGATGTAGGCTAAAGGCTAAATCCAATAAAGTTTTAAAAAAAGAAAAAACGTACCGTTTATTATATCCTGTGTCGGCTAAATACTGTCGTATTAAGGTAAGTCTTTGAATAATTATAAATTTAAAACTCTAAATTTGTATATAAGAAATAATAAACGCGACAAAAAGAAACGCAGCCATTTTCTCTTTGTTTATTTTCCAACTCCTTTGTTCTACTCTTCTCCCTCTTACCCCTCGGGTCGTTGGTCAAAAAATTATATACAAGCATTGGCTATTTACTCTTTGATTATAGATATTAAAATATATGGATATTAAAATATATGGATATTAAAATAAAAAATGTGTTGACTATTTACAAGTAGTGTGGGAATTATATTGCATATATATATATAAATATGTCATAATATTCGGAAACATAAAAATAAAATGCCCTGTGTGGGAGTACAAGGGAAGATAGCCGGGTTAAAAAACAACCCCCTTGGTAAACAAGTGTCAAGTCTTCCTTCTCCCCTAGGGGATTTACCTTACTCAAATCGGTTCAAAAGCGGCTGGATGTCGAGGTGGTCTCGACACCAGTTGTTCTAGGGGTTGTTCTCGGACCTTCTATCTTTCTTTCCCGATCTATTTCCTCACGGGGCCTCTGGATCTTGTCTCCTGTGTGTCCTTACCACCCATCACTAAACCACCACGACTGCTTCAAACATGCCACACTACAGTCATCCAACAGAATAAAACACATTATATCATATATGTGATAACTTGGGATCTATGGGACCAGTGTTACCTGATGCTAGACGAACCTCGATGTCAACTCTACCGTGCAGTCGTGGTGGAAGGCGACACAGCTGGGCCAAAGGTGAAATAAAAAAACAGAGATTCCACTAAGAAGCGTCTGAACGTCAAGAAGGAATGGGACGAGGAGATTTCTGGCAGGAAAGGGTTTACCTCTATCGGAGCGGCCTGCGGACTGGGGCTGAAACAAAGACTGAAGACTGACTAACTGAGGCTTGGGGCCTCCTTTTATAGCTTAGCTGGGTCCAAACAGATCACTGCCCTTTTCTGACGTAAAGGGGGGGGGGGGGGTAAGTTACATCAGCCAGGAGGGCCACGACCTCGTAAAAATTGGACTGGGTTCGCTAGGCCTACTTTCTTAATCTCCTTTAGGCCTGATTAGTTTTAACCTTAATTTTCTCCTGTTATTCTCCATTCCTTCTATCTGTACAGTTGCTATACTTTATTAGAGTCTTACGCGGTACAGATTGATGTTACTTGATGCTTTCTATTTGCAGTAAATAACAAGTTATATACAGTCACGTGGTGGAACATGTGGTAGTAGATATCTGGATTATTTACAACAATTCCATGGTCTTAAATCATCACATATATATATTATATTTGAAAATAGAGCAATTCATAAATAAATATCAACTATATTATTTTATTTATTTATTCCTTAAATTCAATTAACCCCGACATCTCGGTGACAAACGGACACTATTCTAGAGAGTTTTCTTGGAGAACTATATAAGTATGTTTGTCAGATATTGCTGAGGTTTGATAATGTAATTGTTGCTGTAAAATCGATAATATTAAATATTATTTACCCGTTAATAAATGCGCATGCCAAAAAATTTTAAAAATAAAAATAAGATTTTATTTAACTTACCTGCATGACTGTCCAAGAATAGTGTACATAGCTCTCACCGTTTTCCCCACTCGTCTGCGCTCTGGTTCGAAGAATGTTTTCGGCTTTTCTAACCGTGTCTTCTTTGTTCCCAAATATTTCACAAAACTTTATCTTAAATTCCTCCCACGAATTCAATATTTCCTCGAAGTTTCCGGACCAGCACTTCGCTGTGCCAGTGAGGTAGAAGATAACGTTGGCGAGACACATGGAGTCATCCCTGGAAGTCTTTCAGCCAACATGTGAATCTTCCCCACGTTCTCCCGAGAAAACAGTAGGAACTCTCCACCTAAGGCAGAACGGTCGCTGGTGTTTCTTCTCTCTCTATTTTCTTCCGAGCAGGAAAGCCAAGCAGTGTAGATAGCTCTGGTTGCAATCCATGAAGGCGACGTCTGGTGATCGTCTCGTTACCCCGCGTCTCCACCACAACATATAAACTGCTGGCCACCGTAAATGCAACACCCTGAAAGAATCATGCAAATAATATGAAATTTACAACATGCATTAGCGGAGGTAAGATATGCAAATGATTAGAATTTCAGCGCTGGTGCACATTACGCGCGCCTGTGGCTCCACTTCAAAGCACTATTTAAGTTTCTACGATTTCAAGTTCGGCAAGTATGTTTTTCTTATGTTTAAAAAAAAAACGATCAATTATGCCTCGTAGAAAACAGCGATCATCTTTTGATCAAGTATCCGAGTTCGACAGAGGAAAGATAGTGGCCTACCGAGATTGTGGGATATCTTTCAGAGAAATCGGTATTTGTGTTGCATGAAACCAAACAACTGTAATGCGGATATGTGATCGTTGGATGCAGGAAGGTACGACGGCCCGACGTGTTCGATCGCATCCACCTCAGTGCACCACTTCAAGTGCTGACAGGCAAATTGTGTGCATGGCAGTGACAGATCGCTCAGTCACATCACGAACCGTAGCACAGCACATTCAGTCTGTAACGCATCATTCAGTGTCTGCGCGTACCATTCGACGCTGTTTACGGCAGAGTGATCTGTCCGCAAGACGCCCATTGCTTCGTCTACCCTTGACGCAGAACCACAGACGTCTCCGCCGCCAATGGTGCGATGAAAGAAGGATGTGGAAGGCAGAATGGAATAAAATTGTTTTACTGGCGGGTCACGCTTCTGTCTGCAACACCACGATGGTCGGACTCGAGTCTGGAGAGAGGATGCTGAACAGCTGCGTTATGCACCGCCACACTGGTCCTGCACCAGGTATTATGGTATGGGGCGGTATTGGATATCACTCTCGCACTCCTCTAGTACGCATTGCCGGTACTTTAAACAGCCAACACTAAATCCCTGAGTGGTTGGAGCCAGTTGTCTTTCCTTACCTTCAGGGCTTACCCACAGCCATATTTCAACAGGATAAGGCGCGACCACACGTGGCACGCATTGTCCAAATGTTCTTCGTCAATCACCAGATTGAATTGCTTCCCTGGCCGGCTCGCTCTCCGGATCTTTCGCCGATAGAAAACATGTGGTCCATGGTTGCTCAACAATTCACCCAGATTAGATCCCCATCTGCCACACCAGATCAACTTTGGCATCTTGTGGAAGCTGCTTGGTCTGCTGTACCCCAAGAACACATCCAAAGTCTCTTAGAATCAACGCCGAGGCGTGTGGCAGCGGTGATCTCCAACAATGGCGGCTACTCTGGCTACTGATTCTGGCAGAACCACAGAAGTCTATAAATTTAATCATTTGATACTTGGTCAACATGTTATCTACAAAATAAATTTTGTTGTGATATCTCTTGTCTTTCTTGGTGTTGCAATTTGGGTGGCCAGCAGTGTATTTAAAAATTGTTTTTTTTATCATTGATTATGGTAGCGTGAAAATTATCCTTGTATAAGGGCAATGGCGTGATAGTGACGAGAATAATTCGTAATTGAGCGTTTACATAAAATGGTTAAAATGAAAATAGTTTTTGCAAAATTTTAGGAATTTGATTAATAGATGGGGGTATTTTGGAATAAGGTATTAAGAAAAACACAAATAAGTTTAGAATTATGCGTGTGTGTGACAGGATGAGAGTAAAAATAAAAATAATAATAAGAATTTTTTTTAAGTTGTAGATTTGGATAATACCATTATAGGTAATTTAGGAAAGTATGTAAAATTAGTAAATTAAATGATTGGTGAATAGTTTTCTTTTTGCATGAAATTGAAAGTAATGAATTCAAATTTATAAATTGGTTGAAAATAAAGTAAAAATTGATATATATATGTTAGTTGAAAAAGAATTTAAAATTGAATTAAAAATTATATAAAAAGTAAAAATTGAATTTAAAATGAGTAAGGCGAAATATTAAGCACAAAATTAATGGGGAATCAAATTGTTAGTTTGAGGAGAAAATATGAAAGTTTTAAAAACTCACAGTTTTGATGAAAGTTCAGTCAGGAGACTTGATCTTGGTTGTCGTCCTGCTGACGTGGAAGGGCTCGATGTAGGACTTGTAGGACACTTTTAGCGTCTGTTGGGCGGCATGTCGCCTGGAAGGTTGTCGCGTTGTCAGGCCGAAGGTGGGGAACTTCTCCCTGGATTGTCTTACGGGATCTTCTTCGGCTGTATTGTTGGAGCTGTCAGTTTGCTCTTCCATCTTTGGCTCCTTCTCACTTCTCTCTGGACAGGCTTCTTACCTCCTTCGTTGTGATATCCTGTCGGCTCTCGCTTACTCCTGTTGTAACTGAGAGGACAGTCAGGGTGTTGAGAGCTTTCCAATACCTCTCTTCACCTTTGAAGACCTTTCACAGTTCTCACAGAGTACAGGCACTCATGGTCGAGGCATAATGGAAGACTTGGGATGGTCCACACAAAGAACGAAGGACACAGTTGTACTGGGAAAGTTCCATGAACAGAAAGAATTGAGATAAGCAGCAAGAAGATGGATAATGGAGAAAATAGAGATTTCTTACTCTTCTATGGTGGCATAGTCAAGCCTCAAAGGATGAACTGACATAGGCTCCCGCGGACTTGGAAGTGGGGATGCATTTCCAGGTTTTTAAGGGATTTTTATATCCGTAAATGCGAAGGTACTGGGCCTTCATCTGATGAAATGCTGGATAAGATCCATCTTTAAGATTTTTTGGTGCCTGCACAGGTCATAAAGCGACAACGTGAGTCCACTTTAGGCCTGTATAGAAAATTATGTGTACAGGACCAAGGGCAATCTTGTAACCATAGAGGTTGAAAATCAAGGTGTGTTCTTGTAGTGGGCGTGTTTTTTTTTGTTTTTTTTTTTTTTGTGGACTGCTTTGTTTATGGATCAAGGTCGAACGAAATATGTTAATATGTCTCGAGCCTTAGTACGTTCGAGATGGGTTTATGCAAGTCCATCGTGCTACTAAGTTGATTGCTCACCTGTAAATCTACTTGGAACTACAGGTGGTCACGACCTAAGTCGATATCTTTTAAGGGGGTGCGGGCAATTATATTCTCGACCTTTTATTGGGTGTTCTTTTCGTCTTGGATAGAGCAGGAATTCAGGAAAAGGGGTCTACTTGACCTTTAGAGTAGTAATATGAGTGCTTTTTGTTCATATTTACCTTATCCATTATCCGAAGGGGGGGGGGGGGCGTCTATTTTTGGCGAGTCCAGGATGTCTGACAAAGTTTAGAAAGAATCTTGTCTCTCGAGTAATTATGGCATGGGTGTTCCTGACTTATTCAAATGTTGTGCTTTTGGATCGAAAAGATTGGATTCATATGTACCAAGGGTTGTGAGGTTGAAGATGGTATAACAGAGATCAGATGATACGTCGGATCACTCAGAGCTTTTTTGATAGCACTCTTGATGGGACTTGGATTGGAGATTTTCAGAGGAATACTTTTAATTTTTATATAAAAGGGCGTATCTGGATCTGTAGAGAAAAAAAATCTCAAAATATTTCGAGAGATTTCTCCCTCTTTATCAACTTATTGCACAGTAAACTGTACGCAGTAAAAGTTTCGTAAAAGTGCAGGTACGCCCTTTTATATAAACTTAATTGTTGGATCGCCTTTTGACTCAAACTTTTAACTTTGTTTGGCGCAGGTGTTTCCCTCGTTTTCTGTGGTTTGAGGCAATTTTGGATTAATGGGTACCTTGAATTAATCTTTCCGATCATTAGAGTGAGGATTCTTTTGACTAGGTAATTTTGGCTGAAGAGGTAATCTTTATTTTATAGATCTTAGTTACCTATTGATTTCCTCAAATAAACGTTTTCTTTTTGTTAATTTTATCACTTTCTTTTGAATATCATTTATCCCAGTAAATATAGGTGTAGATACCATCAGTATATGTACTTATTATTTTTGCCATAATACTCATTTATCTTTATGGTTCTTATAACTTTGCTATTTTAGATTCTTGGGGTCTCCAGAATTCAATTGTTAAACTGAAGGTAGGAAGAAAAGGTAGGTTTTATTTTGTGATAGGTATATCGGTATTTTATCTATTGCTATTATTGATCTCCTAATCATCTTAGGGAGTTGGGGAGGATGTAGGAGAAGGGAGGGGCTCAGACAAGGTCATCCCGGGCCCAAGGTCATCAACGATCTGTCAAACAAGACACGCAGCAAGGTGGCGGTCGTCATGACCCGAGCGGATGCCTGTCCAACCAAGCGGAGCCGTTCCTGTTGGCTACTCCCGTGGGATCACAACGGAGTAAGGACATCCCTGATTTCATTTGTGCTGGACCTACCCATACGTAGCTATAGGTGCTTCATGGTGTTAGGGTCAGGGTACAATTCCGACCTCATGGTACTGTGACTACCGATATGAAGTCATAAATGTACCCTGATGTAAGAGCTGGGGTCAGGAAACAACCGCGATTTCATGATGCTATGAAGGAGGATTCAACCCGGATATATCTGAAGCTACTTTCTTATGTTAGAACTGGAGTCAGTAAACAACTCTGATTTCGTGGTCAATTGGAGGAGGACTCTACCCAAATGTATCTATAGGTACTTCCTGTATATGCATATAAGGTGATATGTGCGTATAGAAGTGGCAATGTGGGACAAAGGAAGATAACAGCTGGGTAGAGAGAATATTCTGAACAGTGAGATTGAGATATTGAAACATATTTATTAATCGTACATATAAACTTATATTAGGTTAATATATATTTTAACCCTTAATTACTCGCGCTGGGTGTATTACACCCAGTAAGAAACTAAACTGTAAATAATGAATATAGCAGCTTGAGTGTCTCGCTAGCTTAATTATTTGTGGTGAAGCATAGATTGGCCTAATGAATTTCAAAAATATACATTTAACTTTTTCGTAATCAGATAAGCTGGGTGGTTTACACCCAGCGCGAGTGTTCACGTAACACTTTTGACTGGCCGTGAGTGACAGCTCGCCTAAATTTTTTAGGTTTCAGATTCAGATGGATGTATTTCTGTTGGCTTTGTTCACATATTCTTTGTTTGCTCTTTATTCCTAGCTCTCCAAAAACTATCGTTTGCTATTAATTTTTGAAAATATTTCATGGATACATCATCTCTCCCTCTCATTCTGAATCCAAAATGAAGTTGTTGGTAGCACATCGGATATATATTCTGATGAAAATACCGAAATATATAGCTACCATGATTCTGAATCCGAGTTGGAATCTTAAAACGAAGAATTTGGTTCATCTTCAACTTCTAGTTTCTATGTGGGGAGAAACCAGACAACGCGGTGGAAGACCAGTGAATGGCAAAGGTAAGAATTCGCTCTTACAACATAATTTCTCACCTTCCTGGCCCGAAAAGAGATGGAAAGAACATCACAACAGCTGTTGGAGCTTACAGAAAATATATCACAAATAAAATAGTTGAAAAAATAGTATGTAACACCAATCAATATATCTCAAGGATTCGAGGAAATTTTTCTCGAGAAAGGGATGCAAAAGATAGTAATGATGTAGAAATTTGGGCTCTTATTGGACTTTTGTTACTTTCTGGGATAAGAAAGGCCTGCCATCTTTCCTTTCAAGAAATATGGGGAAATGATGGAACTCGTTTCGAAATTTTCCAGTCCGTAATGAATCGAGAGCGATTTTTCTTTATACTCAGGTGTTTGCGTTTCGATGATTTGCCCACACGTGAAATAAGAAAAATAATTGTCCAACTAGCACTAATTAGAGAAATATTTGAAGAATTCGTTACAAACTGCAAAACTATGTATAATCCTGGAGAATATTTGACAGTAGATGAAAAGGTTATTCCATTCAAAGGCCGATGTAGTTTCAAGCAATACCTTCCCAATGTACCTTCCCGCGTTGAAAGACTTGTACTTCCAATCTCCGGGTCAAAACGCAACATAACTACTGAAAATTGGTATGCCAGCTATCCTCTTGAAGTAGCTCTTTTGAATGACCATAAATTGACCTTAGTATGAACACTCAAAAAGAACAAAAAAGAAATAACACCTGAATTTGTGACAAATCGCGCACGGCAAGTGTTTAGCTCAATTTTTGGTTTTCAAAAAAAAATGTCTCCCTTGTATCATATGTTTCTAAAAGGGGCAAAAGTGTCATTCTTTTATCTACAATGCACCCAACAGCAACAATTGATGAAGAGACAAATGAAAAGAAGAAGCCAGAAATGATTACTTTTTACAACATGACAAAAGGAGGGGTGTACCTATTGGATCAAAAGACGTCACTCTATTCCGTGGGACGACGTACCAAAAGATGGCCCCTGTGTATCTTTTTTGAACTTTTAAATATTGCTGGAATTAATTGCAAACTTCTTTTTGATGGGGATCAACCCCAAAACATTTACAAAGGAAGAAAGGATTTCCTAAAAGCTCTATCACTTGAATTAGTAACAGAGTATCATCATATCAGGTCTACTACCAAATCTTTTTCGAAACCACTTCGAAGTATTGTCCGGAAACATGCTGGTCAGTCACCAGAATCTATAATAAGTTTTATGTCAAAATATAACTGAAAATTTTATCTATAATCGTTTTATATTTTAGGAAGAAGACATCCCAGAACCTCTTTCAAAGGCCCAGAAAAGATGCCATCTTTGTTCATATAAAAAAGATCGTAAGACCAAAACACTATGCCAGAAGTGCCAAAAGAATGTTTGTAAAGAACATTCTATTATAATCAGTAGGCATTGTATGTAAATATTTCGAAAATTGTATCCCAAATTTTAAAAATTTGATTTGGTGCGTATATTAGCATTTTAGTTTTTAAAATATTTTTAAATATAAACATGACTCTATTTTCGATTAAAATATCTTAAATGTTAATAAAATAATTGTATCATACAAAAAAAAAAATTCCAAAAATTATTTCATTTTAAGTGATATTTCACCAGGTTAAAACACCAGGTGTATTACACCCAGCGCGAGTAGTTACGCCTCAAAAGTGAGCGCGAGTAACTAAGGGTTAAAAAAATTAAACTTAAATATTATTTTCATCATACAAATCCCACTGAGGGTCGTCTGGTATGATGTCACATTCCGTCCTGAAGTTTGACAGCGTTTCGCCTAGATCGGACTTCTCCCCGGCATGTGCTATTGCCATGTCGAGGAATTAGCTTCAGAGCAGACCTCTGCTCAGGCGTCAGGTTTTCGAGGACGTCCTCCCTGTTAGAAGGGGAGACTATCTTCTCCCTATAAAAGTTTTTATAAAGAGGTTCTAGGATGGTGTTGGCATTCAAGCTCTCGAACAACTCCTCTACCTGTTGTAAAGTGGTCTGTAGAGGCTGTTTCTCTTGGAGCTTTGGTGTTGTGGATTGGATGGTTGGTGCATTCTTTGAATGAGTCTTTTTGGAAGATACCTCTGTTGGTACAACAGCGGTCGAGGAAGACGCTGGCAAAGACGGCGCCGGTACAGAAGGCTCAGCAGATGGAGTCATCTGGGGAGGTACGGAACAGTTCGCAGCGGCAGGGATGGAAAGTACCAAGGGGATCTTCTGGATGGTGTCAGAACTCCTCGCAGCCTATGTAAGCGCTGCGGAATTTGTGGAGGGCGTGGGCTGGGAGGATGGAGACACCGGTCCACTACGTGTGTCCTGAAGATGGGCAGGACGACTTTCATGGGCTTCCAAGGGACAGGAAGCTCGCCGGTGTCCTTTTCGGTGGCATTTGCCACACAAAATGCCGTAGGTGATGCATGCGGGGTCAGTGAGATGCTGATTGGACAAAACATCTTGGTGAATATATAGATATTAAGGAAAACTATATGGGCATTAGCTTTGAGGATAAAGTGGATATATTTATATTAAAAACAAAAAAGTCATATTCTGACCGCGCCAACATGGACATTTTAGATGACCTAGCGCCATCTAGTGGAACCAAAATAAACAAAACGTTTATTTAACTTATTCTGTAATATTTGACTAACCATTCTTGATCAATCATGAAAAGTCAACCACGTACGCGGTCAGGATATGCCTTTTTTTGTTTTGAATATTGTAACATCTTTATTGAAGCACGGCGCATGCGTCTTGGGCCGCGTGCGTTGATTGTAACACTTTTATAGAAGTACTGCGTGGGCTGGCGGCTTGCGCATACGTCTTGGGCCGCGAGGGTTTGAATGTTTTGAGCGTTGAATAGACGTTCTCCTTTTGTTTTCTCTCTATCACCATATTTAATTGTATTATCTCTCTTATTCTCGATTTGTTAAACTTATTTAACTTATTAAGCTGATTAATTTATTTAAACTTAGAAACTTGTTTAACTTATTAGGGTCGTACCTCACTGGGATGCCATGGCGACGTAGCCAGCAACGTTTCCAATTAACTCTTTTAAAATGAATGGCAGGTATCTCACTTGGTTACCACTTGGTGACGGGCCTGAATTGGAGGCGTCGCCGCTGGCTCCTCGTGTGGAGACTGGCCACTTGGCGGCAGCAATATAAATGAGAGTCAACGCATCGTCAGGGCCGTACCTCACCGCCATGGCGACGTAGCCAGCAACTTGCGGGCGGCGTTCTTGGCGACGTGTTTTGGCGACCCACGGTTGCCAGGAGTAGCCGTGGCAACGTCCTTGGCTACGTCGCCATGACGTCCCGGTGAGGTACGGTCCTAAAAATTATTTATCTTACTTTGCTCTTATTAAATTGATCACTTTTCAATGAGTGAGCGTCTTTTGCAACGCCCAGCGAATTCCACATCACATTCCGTAGACAAGCCTGGGTAAGAACTACATTGATTAGAGATGAATCTTATAGAAAAAGTAGACGACTACAGGGCTTACCTCCGACTAAAAGGACACAATAAAACATGACGGAAAAGTCGAACCAGAAGGAGGCCAAGCAAGAAACTCCTTCATGATGAATATCCAGCAACAAATAAATCTTCCTACATTTGGATGTAAAATCTTTAATTGCCCACACCAATGGCTCAAGGACTATGATCGTGTTGCTAGACACAACGGATGGGATAACTATGTTTGCTTCGCAAATTGGATATTCTTTCTGGAGGGAACCGCGAAATTCTGGATCGTAAATATGGAAGAAACCTTGAGTTCATAGTAAAACTTTCGGGATAAATTCCGAATTACGCTCGGTGACAAGAAACAGTTCATTAAAAGAAGGGAAGTCAAGTTGAAAGTCTGTGTTCAGAATCGACTTATGCCTACATCCAAGAGATCTTAAAGCTCTGCCGCCAACTGAATCCCGCCACACACACACAGGGTGGAAAGTGAGAAAGTTGTCGTTGTCGAGAAAGTTTGAATAAAGTGACAAAAAGGACGTTTATCCATTGCCGCATGATGACGCTCTTGATTATTTGAGGGGAGCTAATATATACTCCATGATGGATCTCAAATCGGGGTATTGGCAAATTGAAATTAAAGATGCGATCGTAAAAAAACTGTCTTCATTACTCCGGATGGGCTTTTTGAGTTTATGGTCATGCCTTTTGGACTGTGTAACGCCCCAGCAACGTTCGAAAGAATGATGGATAATCTCCTAAAAGGCTTACAGTGGACGATATGTTTGTGTTATCTGTACAACGTCGTTGTGTTCGCCAATAATTTTCTTGAGCATTTAAGATAACTAGAAGCTGTCCTGAATTGTCTGAAGAGAGCTGGACTGAGGCTCAATCTAGGCAAGTGTTCTTTTGGTGCTATCCAAATCAAGATCCTTGGTCACCAAGTAATCAAAATGGAGTTCGACAAGATAACGATAAAATTAAGGCGGCCAGCGAAATCCCTGCCCCTATGAACTTATAGTAGGTAAAAAGCTACCTTGGATTATCGTTCATTAGACGATTTATTAAGAACTACGCGGATATTGCGCGCCCCCTTTAACGCACTACTCTCCAAGGGAACAAAGTTCCAGAAAAGCTTAGACTAAGAGAGATAGTTTCAGAAACCATAGACCGCCTTGACGTCAAAGCCGGTATTGATGACGCTTCCAACTGAACTGCATATACCAATGGATATCGAATATGTGCTGTCCTTGTCCAAAACAGGGAATTGGTGAGAAGGTCATCGCCTATGCCTCGCGCACTCTTTTAAAGGTCAAACAGAACTATTCAACTACGGAGAGAGAATGCCTTGCAATAATATGGACAATTGGAAAATTCCGACCATATTTGTTCGGCCGCCTTCAAAGTTATAAATGACCATCATTCCTTATGCTGGCTGACCAACCATAAGGACCCGGCGGGTAGATTAGCAAGGTGGGTCTTGCGACTATAGGAATACGACGTTTCCATTGTATACAAGACAGGAAGAATATACCAAGATGCTTTGACTGTCTCTCAAGATATCCTATGGAAAATTATTGGAGGGAATTAAAATATGACGTTCCCACATTATTACTTTTAAGTGACATCAGTAAAGAACAAGAGAAAGATTCTTACATTGCGGAAATAATCAAAGAGATATCCCAGCCTTTACTCACCAAGCAAGGCAGTAAGTTCGAAATTGTCGATGGCATCCCCTATATAAAGAATTATAACCCGACTGGCCAATCTCGACTGTTGGTGATTCCAAAACACCTTCGAATGGAAATTCTGTAGACTTGCATGACGCACCTACTGCTGGACATTTGGGGTTCTCTAAAACATACGACAGGATCAATAGGAGGTTCTCTCGGTCAGAACTATACAGAGGCGTGCGGAGATATGTGGCTTATTATCAGGACTATCAACGGCGTAAGAATGCACCGTAACCTCCGCCTGGATTTCTAAGGCCCATACCAACACCAGGCCGACCATTCCACAAAGTCGGTATAGATGGGGACGCTTTCTCATTTCACACAGGAAGAAAAAGTGAATAGTAGTTTGTACAGACTATCTCACTAAATATCCCGTCACCCAAAGTCTAGGATAAGTTGTCCTTATGGCGGATCTCATACCTCCAACCCCCTCTTAGACACTCACTAGCCGAATGACCCGGGCAACGCCCGTGTTTTACCCGATTGAATGTTTTGATTCAAATACTATTTGTTACAATTATAAATTGGCGCCTTAATTAATTGCATATGTTAGTTAATAAATATAGCCTATGTGCTTTATCTGTCTATGTACTGTTGGCTTCCGTAGGCGTCTCTTACTGGGAAAAAGAAAGAGAGGATTCCATTTGGTTATTATCTAATATATGCATTTATTTAGGGAGCGACCCGCTCCAACACAATAGTTACAAAGCGAAATGGCTAGTGGGGGTGGGGGGGGGGGGGGTGGTGGGGGGCATGATGGGGGGGGGCAAAGGTGGCGTGACCGTAGCCAACCAATAGGAGGGCGCCATTCCAAAAAAAAAAAGCAAACGGTGACAGAGATGACTGATTAAGAATGACGCTCGTAACTGTATATAGAATGAGCTAGAAACAGCCTTAACACAAGAGTGGGCATTGATTCCACAGGAGCTAATAAACTCCCTAATTCTTAGTATGGGTCGCCGAGCCTGTCTATCAGTTAATGGCGATCACACCCCATATTAACAACAATATCCAAGATATTTATACACTGACTACAAGAAGATCATTGCTTGACCGGCTAATTTGCATAAAATACGTGTTACATTTCTTTGATTTCAGGTATTTTAATCAATAATGGAATAATAAATTTGTGTATGAAATTTCATTGATAAATGTTCAATAAAATTTGAGAAAATGAAAAAAAAAATGTTGTTCCTTTAATTTTGCGGGCCAGTGTATATATATTTTTTTCTGAAAATAGAGCAATCCATATTTAAATCTTTATATAATAAAAAGACATATATTGGTTTGAATAAAATATTTATTTGCCAATATTTCGGTTCGCTGAACGCCAACCTTTGTCAAGGTATTACATTTTTTTTAATAAACAAACTCAGCGCCGCATAGCGTTGTAATGCACAAAATTGCCCCTCTTTACCTTTGTATTGAAAAATATATATATATTTCAACTGTGATATTATAACACTATGCGGCGCTGAGTTTGTTTACATTAAAAAAAAAGTAATGCCTTGACAAAGGTTGGCCTTCAGCCAACCGAAATATTGGCAAATAAATATTTTATTCAATTCTATATATGCCTTTTTACTATGTAGGCGCCATCCCGACCAGAGAGCCACAGATAAACAGATTATAAACGCACAGAATATAGAATCCGAGCTCCCCAGTAGAAGGAATACCCGGAAGACGACGGTACTCTCTGTTATATTTGTTGTTCACTATCATGATTTTGTTCTAATAAACACTACTAAATTATTTCATTGGATCCTCTCTTTCTTTTTCCCAGTAAGAAACGCCTACGGAAGCCAACAGAAATTCAGAAGTGGGATAGTCCTGAAGAAAATTGAAGATTCACTGGAATAATTTGGAAACGAGAAGGACGTGGCGCGGTGACCGATCAACGTAAGAGGAGTTGCATGGTATGTACGAAATTTAATTACCTATTCCTAAAAGTATTATTACAAGTCACCTCGGTAAAATATTATTGCAAAATCATCTCGATAAGAAAGTATTTTAAAGTAAAGTGAAGTATTTTAAAGTAAGCATTTTAAAGTAAAGTGAAGTATTTTAAAGTAAGCATTTTAAAGTAAAGTGAAGTATTTTAAAGTGAAGTATTTTAAAGAAAGTATTTTAAAGTAAAGTGAAGTATTTTAAAGTAAGCATTTTAAAGTAAAGTGAAGTATTTTAAAGTAAGCATTTTAAAGTAAAGTGAAGTATTTTAAAGTGAAGTATTTTAAAGAAAGTATTTTAAAGTAAAGTGAAGTATTTTAAAGTAAGCATTTTAAAGTAAAGTGAAGTATTTTAAAGTAAGCATTTTAAAAAGTGAAGTATTTTAAAGTGAAGTATTTTAAAGAAAGTATTTTAAAGTAAAGTGAAGTATTTTAAAGTAAGCATTTTAAAGTAAAGTGAAGTATTTTAAAGTGAAGTATTTTAAAGAAAGTATTTTAAAGAAAGCATTTTAAAGTAAAGTGAAGTATTTTAAAGAAAGTATTTTAAAGTAAAGTGAAGTATTTTAAAGAAAGTATTTTAAAGTAAAGTACAGTATTCTAAAGAAAGTATTTTAAAGTAAAGTAAAGTATTCTAAAGAAAGTATTTTTAAAGTAAATTGAAGAAACAAATAAAAAGTATTATCGCAAAGTATCGCGGTAAAAAGAAAGAAAAAAAAAACTTTGCCTTGTTTATTTTTCCTTTTGAAAAACATGACTTACTTAGCGAAAGTAAGGAAATGCGATTTGAGCAAGTTGGCGTATGAACTCGGCGAGGTAGTACCGCCAGAGAGCAGGATCGTCGACTTAAAACGCCTTATCCTGAATAGTCAATCTTACGAAGAAGAATTCGCAAAGCAACTGTTGGAGACTCTGATCGAGGAACGGGAACAAACAGAACGAGCAGAACGGGAGCGAATGGAACAAACAGCACAAACAGAGCAAGCAGAACGTATAGAACGGGAACGAATCGAGGATCGGAAACGAATCGAGGATCGGGAACGAATCGAACGAAAAGAACAAATGGTAATGGAATTCGAGCTTGAGAAGCTGCGCATCCAGACTACACGCGGAAACAACGATACGTCTCGAAGTACCAGCAATGACGCACATTACGAGATACGTAAACTGATGCCCAAGTACGAGTCGAAGGACAATGATTTGAGTTTTTACCTAATTCTTTTCGAAAGACAGGCAAAGCGACTAGGATTGGATGAAGACCAATGGGCGTTCAGCCTCCTAGGATTGCTACCTTACGAAATGACTCAATTAATCGCTCGGGAGACAGAAGAACAAAGCGGCGATTATAGGTTCGTGAAAAGGTTGCTCCTAAAACGGTACAAGTTGAGCCCCGAACAATTCAGACAAAAATTCGAGAAGCACGAGAGATCTCAAAAGGGTTCCTGGAGAGACTTCGCTTTCGAATTGCGAGGATATTTCAACGAATGGATCGAAGGAATGAACGTGGAAAATTTCGACGCCCTAAAGGATTTGTCCGTCACTAACCAGCTAAAGAAAAAAGTTCCAAATGTGCTGCGTAATCATCTCATTGACGATTGGACCAAGTTAAACAACCCAGATGAGTTGGCGGATAAACTGGACGAGTACGAAAATGTTCGCACCGAGATGGGACCTCCGCATTGGAATGCGAAACACCTCATACCACCGTCGTTTCAGCAGAAATCTGCGAGATTCCCCAACCAAAGCGAAGTTAAAGAGACTAAACAAGGAACGAATGTTTCGGGTCAAGACGCTGCAAGGAACGAAATCAGTGAAACGTACCCTAACACCTTGAGGAGAATGGTCAACCGTACGATCAGAAACGACAAGGGAGAACCGAAGTGCTTCAACTGCAATCAGTTTGGACACATTGCCAGAGACTGCCCAGCACCCAGGACTACGTTGACATGCCGAGGATGCGGTCAAACGGGACACAAGGAAAGGAATTGCACAAGACCCAAAGAAGGACTAAAAGTAGCCAACCTGGAAGTCGAAGGACTGGAGACTGTCCCGCCAGATGTATATTTGAAGGATGTCAAGATCGACAACAAGGAAACCGTGAAGGCAATGATAGACACCGGGAGCAGCAGTTGTCTAATGAGAGAATCGGTCGCAAGGAGGATCAGCGTCGACATCGAACCAGACTCGACTAGTCTGTACGGCATCGGTAACCAGACTGCACCAGCTGCCAGGACCGTTGGGAAGACGACAGTTGACCTGGAGATTGATGGCGTAGTCGGAAAAGAAATCGCTGTATTCATTGTTAACGATGATGCCCAACCTTATGACCTACTAATTGGAAGAACATGGACAGATCTGCCCTACGTATCCTTCGCGAGAATCGGTAAGGAACTGCATATTGGCTATTCATCCGAATTTCCGTTTACTAATCTGCAAGAAGAAATCAAGTCGCGTCGCATCGAACTGAGAGCAACCGAAACTGTTCAGTTGGAGAGCGACTCCATTAACTTTACAAGTGCAATCACAGACGAGGTAAAGGACGGATATGTATTGTTCACAGGAGTAGATGACGCCTGTGTCGATTCCCTATTGGAAGTGGTCGACGGAAAGACGACCGTACCCATCATCTCAGCTGGCAAGGGCAAGTTGAGAGTAAGGAAGAACCAATGTGTAGGGCGAGTTGAACTACTGAACCTTGATGATATTGTTGTTAACCTGGACGTCGCAGAGGATTCGTTTCAGACTAAAAATGAAGAGAAGAGGGAAGGACAAGACCAAATGAAACGTAAGCGCCCCATACTGCCTGAGGACATCAACGTCAATCATTCTCTGACTTCGAAAGAGAGACAAGAAATCCTAGATGTAGTAAACGAGTATAGAGACTGTTTCGCTCTTGGCATGGAGGAATTAGGGTGCACCGATGTCACCAAGATGGACATTAAGGAGGTTGATGGAAGCAAGCCAGTCTGTCTGAGACCGTATAAGACGACTGCAAGTGAACGCGAAGCAATCAGGGAGATTGTCAGAGAGTGGAAGGACAATGGAATAGTCACGGAAACTAGATCACCCTACGCTAGTCCCGTCCTACTTGTGAGGAAGAAAACTGGAGATCATCGTCTGGTGGTAGATTATAGGAGACTCAACATTCAAACAGTTAAGGACAAGTTCCCATTACCAAGGATAGACGACCTTCTGGAAGGCCTAAGGAATGCGAAATTCTTCACCACTCTGGATCTGGCGCATGGATATCTGCAGATACCACTAACCGATAAGGCAAAATTAAAGACAGCATTCATCACCCCAGATGATACAGGTCAATTCGAAAGGATGATTTTTGGACTCGCCAACGCACCAGCTGAATTCCAAAGACTGATGCACACTGTCCTAGGTCCGCTGCTGAACAAGAAGGCATTCTGCTATCTCGACGACGTGATTATCCCGGCAAAGGATTGGCGGGAGATGATCGAAAGGTTGAGGGAAGTCCTCGAAAGAATAAGATCAGCGAAGTTGACACTGAAACCCTCTAAATGTGAGTTCGGAAGGAGGGAAGTTGAGTTCTTAGGGTATGTCATCAGTACAGGCGGACTTAAGCCAGGCCCAAGAAAGATCAAGGCGATAGAAGAATTTCCAGAACCCAAGAATGTCCACGACATACGACGCTTTCTGGGACTGACGAACTTCTTCAGACGATTTGTAAAGGACTTCGCGAGGAAAGCAGAACCGCTAAGCAGACTTACGAAGAAAGGTTCACAATTTGAATGGAGGGAAGAACAGCGAAGGTCATTTGGAGGACTACGAAAGGATCTGGTCGAATATCCGGTACTAGCTCATTACAACCCTGAACTCAAGACAGAAGTACATTGCGACGCGAGTGCTGAGGGATTAGCAGGAATGGTGCTACAGATGGACGAAGACGGCAAGTGGCGCTTGGTCTACTGTGTGAGCAAGAAGACAACAGAGGCCGAGAAGATGTACCACTCAAGCAAATTGGAGCTGATGGCGATAGTGTGGACCTTGGATCGACTACGTCAGTTCCTCGTAGGAATCAAGTTTACAGTGGTTACAGATTGCCAAGCACTGGTCTACATGAACGCGAAGAAGACTACAAATCCTCAGATAGCGCGATGGTACAATCTGATTCAGGAATACGATTTCGAAATTCGACATAAACCAGGGGAGAAGATGGCCCACGTAGACGGAATGAGTAGAGCTCCAGTCGACGACCCTAGAGACACGATGGAGGAAATCGTGGAGAAAAACCTTGAAGTGTGCCTCACAATCACACTGGAAGAACAAATCTTGATGATTCAGCATTCCGACCCTGAATTGAGAGACCTGATCCAGATCTTTCGAAAGGACCCGTGTGATAGGACAGTAGGAGAACAAAATAGAATTAACGACTACAGCTACAGAAGAAAGTCCGGACGAGGAGCCAGAAGTAGAAGATACCCCCCCGACGCAACCCACGACGTTCCTGCAACGCAAGGTTCAATCGAGGACGATTGAAATCCAGGAATGGCCGAATGTAGGCGCCATCCCGACCAGAGAGCCACAGATAAACAGATTATAAACGCACAGAATATAGAATCCGAGCTCCCCAGTAGAAGGAATACCCGGAAGACGACGGTACTCTCTGTTATATTTGTTGTTCACTATCATGATTTTGTTCTAATAAACACTACTAAATTATTTCATTGGATCCTCTCTTTCTTTTTCCCAGTAAGAAACGCCTACGGAAGCCAACAACTATCTATATAGAAAAATTCAAATTAAAAAAAGCCATCTATCGATAATTTGCAACACATTTCCAGTAAATTTATTTGTTACAAATCTATATCTATATATATAAAATTGAATGTCTGTCTGTCTGTTTGTTTGTTTGTACTCTATAGATTCAAAAACCATACATCCAATCGCCGTGAAATTTTGGGATATTATTAGGTATATCCCCGGGAAGGTTTTTGAAAAATAATTTCATGAATATCTTGAATATCCTTAGAGTTATTTGCAGATTTGTAGATTTAACTCGCAAGCAGCGCCCCCATTGTGACGATGATAACAAGTTTTCTTATCACTAAGTTTGTTATCTTAAATATTATTTATCAAAAGTAAGATTATCTCAGGATGACACGGCAATGTGACACGGGAAAAAATGTTCACTAGATAAAACTATGATTTTCTAATGTAGAAAATTAGGAAAGACAAAATTCAGGATGACACGGCACACAGGGACCGGGAAAAAAAATGTTCACTTTATCGAGAAATTCAAATTTACGAGTTTCAAATTATCAAAATATATCTTTTTTTTTAAATAAGTTTTTAGAGAATTGTTTTAACAAATGTTCGCTAGACAAACCTTTACTCGGGTAAAACCCCGGGCGAAGCCGAGTACGTTTTATAAGTTTATAGAGAATTGTTTTAACAAATGTTCGTTAGACAAACATTCACTCGGGTAAAACCCGGGCGAAGCCGGGCACATCCGCTAGTATATATATAAACATCGTCACAATGGGGGCGCTGCTTGCGAGTTAAATCTACAAATCTGCAAATAACTCTAAGGATATTCAAGATATTCATGAAATTATTTTTCAAAAACCTTCCCGGTGATATACCTAATAATATCCCAAAATTTCACGGCGATTGGATGTATGGTTTTTGAATCTATAGAGTACAAACAAACAAACAAACAGACAGACAGACATTCAATTTTATATATATAGATGAATGTATGTGTGTGTGTCTGTCCTTTATGCCTGACCAAACCACTCATTGGAACGCCATGAAACCTTGGGAAGTTATTTAGTATAGTACTGGGAAGGTTTCTAGCAAATAAAATTTTTGAAATAACTTTTCGCCTAAAAATAATCAAGATAAATATTCTAATTTATCTGTTATAATTCAACAATCTGCTCTAAATATTATCATGATGATACGATGATTTTGTAATGTAGAAAATTAGGAAAGACAAAATTCAGGATGACACGGCAATTTATTTGAGACAAGAATAATGATACAATTCCAAGGCAAGATACTATTCCTTTAACTTACAATTACCGAGGGAACCAATTAATATTGATTTTATTCAACTTATCGAGTATTTTTCAAGGGACCGGGAAAAAATGTTCACTTTATCGAGAGATTCGTTAGACAAACCTTTACTCGGGTAAAACCCGGGCGAAGCCGGGTACATCCATACAAGAATAATGATACAATTCCAAGGCAAGATACTATTCCTTTAACTTACAATTACCGAGGGAACCAATTAATATTGATTTTATTCAACTTATCGAGTATTTTTCAAGGGATCGGGAAAAAATGTTCACTTTATCGAGAGATTCGTTAGACAAACCTTTACTCGGGTAAAACCCGGGCGAAGCCGGGTACGTCCGCTAGTTCTATATATATATTATATTAATTTTCTTTTAAAAAATGTGCTGGTGACATTATTGAGCAGTCGAGGCCTTTTTAATAAGATGAAGTAAAAAAAAAATTACTATTGACTGGTTTATTCGGGTAACCTATAGTCAAAAGAGTTTTACAAAATAAATAGTAATAAAAATTTGAGGAATCTTAAAATTTAGATTTCCTCAATTCTCAAAGAAATACCTATTTTAACAAAAGATGGTTAATTTACATAATTACAAAAAAAAAAAAAAAACAAGCCTTACTACTCTACTCTAAGAAAAACAACAATTGATTTTTATATTTACATAAGCACCATCTGAACTTCTCGAAGGCAGCGTTGTAGAGTTCTTCTTTGAAAAAAAAAAAGTATTATTAATAAAAAAAATAATTTATATAGAAAATAAAAAGGCAAAAATTGTTAAAACATATATACTGTATATATGTATATATTAAGAAATGTTACATTTGTACTATTTTTTCACATATATATATATTTTGAAAATAGAGCAATCCATAGATAAATCTTTAATTAAAAAGGCATATATTGGATCAAAAAAATATTTATTTTACCAATATTTCAGCTGGCTGAACGCCAACCTTTATCAAGGTGTTATAACATTTTAAAGTGTGTCAACAACACTTCCAATATTTTAAAATATAATTTTAATTATGGATTGCCAAATCTTCAAAAAATATATATATAAAGACGGAAAATTTGCCGGGAGGAAATTGACCCATAGAAGCACAGGGCGCCTCTCCCGTCAAAATAAACGCCAAAATCTGACGCCATCTATTGACCGTCGCCGCAAACTAGCGGCCTCAGGTCGGTAACAAAGCCACAACAACAGCTTTGGCAAACTGAGAAGCGTCCACCTAGAGACCATGGTTTTGGGGCTAATGGCCCTCGTCAGTTTAGGGAGGCTTTATTCCATGAGATCCACACGGGAATTACCTCTTCTACTAAGTATTGAATTGATTTAAAGGAGAATAGAAAATGTTCCGATTCTCTTATATAATTATAATCATAAAATAAAAGAAAACAAGTTTCTTAAACAATTTTAAATGAACGCAAGCTTTCGGGTGAAAACCCTTCGACGGGCAGTATAAAGTAAACGCGACGATACAAACATGGTACATATGGCAGACAAGAATATATACACCTATGATATTTACATAACTATGGTAAAGAGAATTGCAAATGAGAAATTTACATCATTATGAAACAATGCATATAGAGAATCTAATTTTCAATAAAGATGCTAATTACATAATTGGAAACGGGAATTTCTATGAAACACAGTACAAGACTGATATAGGCAACCATAGGGAGAACTACATGAAGGCCAGGAGAGCGTGATATATTATATAATGTTTATAGTGCAGTTGACCATTAATTATGTCATCATCCAAAAATTAAAATAATAAAATATTGTAACGCAGAAATCAAGTCTTTGAATATCTTAAGATGTAAAAGTATTTATTGATGACGTCAGTACGACCAGTCGACAATTATCAACCAAACTATCTACGGCTAGAGAATATCGAGCAAGCAAGTTAGATAACATAAATGATGATTTTACAAATATAAAGTAATAAATATTTTTTAAATATTTTCATTGAATAATTATATTAAATAATAAAATATTAATTATTTATTCGCCATAGTATATAAATCTTTTAAATATAACTATAAATATTTTAGAACTACAAGAAAAAAAAATATTAGAACTACAAGAGAATAATATAATATTAGAACTACACACAAAAAAACGACCCAATCCAAACAAAATCAATAATGAGCGTCACCACGACAACAGAAAAGCCAACATCATCAGACAAAGAACTAAATCCTTTGTCTGATGATGGCAACAACACAGCCACTGAAACAACCCACACCATCAATTTACCC
>CP092874.1:71053276-71101285 GCA_030710605.1 Cordylochernes scorpioides
CCAATTATCAAAATCGGATATAGCGTGTCTTATTTTCAACACTTTATTAAGTATAAAGCTATACAAACAGTTTAACCGCATAAGTTTCTTTTTTATTTATGAAAAATCATTTTTAATTTCAAAGAAAAATATTTAATATTTCTAACTTTTGGATGACGTATGAAAAAGGTTGAATATATGAAGAGTGATGGTCTATATATGAATGGATGACGTATGGAAGGGTGAAAAATATGAAGAGTAATGGCGAACGGAAAATAAAAGTGTCCCAGGAGCGGGAATCGAACCCACAACCTTCTGCTTACCGGGCAGGTGCCATGTCCACTAGGCTATCCTGGACGTATTTCTCCGTTCGTAACTAATATTTAAACTGACTAATAATACTTATAAATGACTGCGGCGTATAATTATAAAGCTATACAAACAGTTTAACCGCATAAGTTTCTTTTTTATTTATGAAAAATCATTTTTAATTTCAAAGAGAAATATTTAATATTTTTAACTTTTGGATGACGTATGAAAAAGGTTGAATATATGAAGAGTGATGGTCTATATATGAATGGATGACGTATGGAAGGGTGAACATTTTTCCGTTCGCCATTACTCTTCATATTTTTCACCCCTTCCATACGTCATCCATTCATATATAGACCATCACTCTTCATATATTCAACCTTTTCATACGTCATCCAAAAGTTAGAAATATTAAATATTTCTCTTTGAAATTAAAAATGATTTTTCATAAATAAAAAAGAAACTTATGCGGTTAAACTGTTTGTATAGCTTTATAATTATACGCCGCAGTCATTTATAAGAAACTTTATTAAGTGTTGAAAATAAGACACGCTATATCCGATCTTGATAATTGGGCTTGAAACTATTTACAATAATTCATATTGTAGTAGAAAGTAAGTTTAAATGGTCACCTCTTATTGAGGTCTTCTTCTCAATATAGATTGGTGTCTCTCTTTACCTTGAGAGACAACCTAGTGTTTTAGTCCAGCTACTTGACCAGCTCCGCAACACCAAAGGAAGAGGCTTTCAAGGACGATTACCAAACGTCCAAAAACCTATCCAGAAACTCTCATTTTTATTGAAAAACACGGTCAATTTATACATTAAAGAAATTTACATACTAATTTATACATTAAAAGAAATTTACATACTTTTTCCTCTTTTAGTTTTTAAGTTACAAATATATTTACATAAAAATAAAGTTGACTACTCTAGTAGTCGTAACACCTCTCTTATTTATCTTTCAGCCGTTATTAGTCGAGCATTTTCATTTATATTTTAATAGACAATACATTTTTGGATGTAAATAAACATCAAAATCGGTTATTAAATCAAGTTTGCCAAATAACTTTATTAGGTGCCGCTCAAAAAGAGGCAACCTAGATCATCATATTTTATTAAATCAGTGTATTATATATTATCCCGTAAAAAAAAACGGCTCGTAAAATTGGTACTTATAAAAACTTGTAGCTGGAAAAACAAAAATATTCTAAAAAAGACTTGTTGGGAAAAAAGTGAATGGGCTAAAGTACAATTTCCGTAAACCTCGTTAATTACACGTCAATATTTTAAACACGTAAATTAAAATAATATTCAACAAAAACGTAAAATATTTACACTTATTGTTCTAAAAATAGAGCAATCCATACTTAAATCATTAGATGATAAAAAACAGACATATATTGGATTGAATAAAAGACTAAAATACAACAACAACAACAACAAAAGCCTTTATTGAGGACCTCTCGTCCTATAAAGGATTCGCCAATTTACAGAGTAATTGAAGAGAAGAGAACTATGAATACAGAGAGAAACCTATAAGTAGTAGGTATAGTATAGTATTTCTACACTGTGACTATATACAACAGCAGCAACAAGCCTTTTAGTGGAATCAAAGTCCCATACAGGATTCGTCATTCTAATCCTGACAAAGATTATTTACATATGATTATTTACATCAATTAGATTATGTATATAGCTTCCTTTTCTCTTCAGCCGTCTTCCAAATTTGAACAACGCAAACGCTCCAGCTCTGTTTCTCACCACCTCATTCAACAGGAGCTCCAAAGAGAGTACCTCAAGGCCTATTTCACTGAGGGGCACTTCTCGTTCGTCTTTCAGCCCCATACATGAGAGTATATGGTGATGTAGCCCCGGCTCCATTCTTGTCCCGCAAATCACGCATGTCCATTCGTCTGTTTTAAATGAAAGACAAAAATGTAATACCTTGATAAAGGTTGGCGTTCAGTCAACCGAAATTTAGGCAAATAAATCTTTTATTCAATCCAACATATGCCTTTTTATCACCTAATTCACACTTATGTAATTTATTGTTGCGTTGTTGGTTGACAAAGAATAACTTCCGTGGGTACAAAGGATGTTTAAGACTTTAAGCCTAATCTCAATAAAATAATTACAGATAAGTGAAAAATAAAACAACAACAAAGAACACAGCAGTTACAAACTCACCAACTGCAGCACGGTGAGGGAAGGCAGGAGCAGAACAGGAGACAGAAGTTCGTAGAACCTTCTAGAATCTTCCAGGAAGTACACCGGCGTCGGCGGTAAGCAGCAGTCTGACCTCTTGAGACAGCAGCTTGCTTGGAGTCCCACCACGTAGCTTCGTTCTTCGACATCACTTCTTATCTTTCTTCTCTCCTGGCATGAGTTTCTCATCCCTATATATCCCGGAGTAGATCTTTCCAGAACGGTCATGGTTGGTCAAGCCAATCAGAGAGCCGCCAGCACTAAGCCTTGCGCAATCGCTTTAGATTGGCCAATCAGTTGTCTTCCGCTTTTCTACATTATTCTTAAACGTTCTAGAACATTCTCTCTCTAATCCGGAATGCGCTTTTCTTTCTACGTAACAATATATTACAGCCTGTTTGAAGGAGGTTATAGTCCGAAAGCTTGCTAAGTTTATATCGCTTTAGCAAAGAAGCTCGTCTCCGTTAACTTTTATTCTTTCTTATAAAATCTAAAATAATCGATAGTAAACTTTTAAACCATATAAAATCAAATAATTTAGTGAACTATAAAACCTTAAAAAGGCCCTTACCTTAAAAAAATAGAAAAAAAAATACGTAAGTTTTACAACGATATTTAAAAATTGTGTATTATTTATAATATTATATGAATATACTCGTATATTAAATCTTATATATTTTTTAAATCGAGATATCTTAAATTGATTCATCAGTTTTTCACACATATTATTAATATACACTGCTGGCCACCGTTAATGCAACACCCTGAAAGAAGCATACAAATAACATGAAGAGAAAACAGTAGGAACTCTCCACCTAAGGCAGAATGGTCTGTTTCTTCTCTCTCTATTTTCTTCCAAGCAGGAAAGCCAAGCAGTGTAGATAGCTCTGGTTGCAATCCATGAAGGCGACGTCTGGTGATCGTCTCGTTACCCCGCGTCTCCACCACAACATATAAACTGCTGGCCACCGTAAATGTAACACCCTGAAAGAATCATGCAAATACTATTGTTACGTAGAAATAAAAGCACATTTCAGATGGAGAGAGAATGTTCTAGAGCGTTTGAGAATAATGTAGAAAAAGCGGAAGACAACTGATTGGCCAATCTACAGCTATTGCGCAACGCTCGGTGCTGGCGGCTTTCTGATTGGCTGACCAACCGTGACCGTTCTGGAAAGATCTACTCCGGGATATATAGGGATGAGAAACTCATGCCAGAGGGAAGAAAGATTAGAAGTGGAAGAATGAAGCTACGTGGTGGACTCCAAGCAAGCTGCTGTCTCAAGAGGTCAGACTGCTGCTTACCGCCGACGCAGGTGTACTTCCTGGAAAATTCTAGAATGTTCTACGAACTTCTGTCTCCTGTTCTGCTTGTAGGAAATGATTCGGGAAGACGGCTGTAGATGGCGCGCGCAAAAGGATGCGCCACAGAGTGCGCCACAGAGTGAGTCCACGTGACTTTATGCATCTATAAAAGCTGGAGAAAAAGTATGAGACGGGCGGGCGCGCGGAGAGATTGAGAGTCTGCAGATCAGGAGAGCGAATCAAGGAGCTCGAGCTCAAGAAGAAAAGCAAGAGAGGTTCATAGGAAGCTTGAAGATAAAGCCTAAAGTATAGGGAGGATAAAGCCTGAGGTATAGAGAAGATAAAGCCTAAAGTATAAGAAGATATAAGAAGAAGAAGGATATAAGAAGAAATAAGAAGAAGAAGATATAAGAAGAAGAAGAATATAAGAAGAAGAAGATATAAGAAGAAATAATAAGAAGAAGATATAAGAAGCGCTATCTGCCAAAACACGGTCTTATCAAGTGAAATATCTCATTATAACTTTGTGTAATAAAGCCTCATAATTTTTGAATCATCAAGTACGGCTGATCATTTCTCTCCAGGGTAACACCGGCCTATCGCTATATTACAATAGTTAGAAAAAAGAAAAAGTCTTATTTAAATTATTCATTTGCATATTATTTAATACCTAGATTTGACTTTGCTTTTTTACACTGCTCCTGCTTTTCCTCACCGTGCTGCAGTAGGTGAGTTTGTAACTGCTGTTATCTTTATTGTTGTTTTATTTTTGCGCTCTTCTGTAATTATTTTATCGATTAGGCTTAAATAAAGTCCTAAAGATCCTTTGTGACCGCGGAAGTTATTCTTTGTCAACCAACAACGCAACAATATAAAATTTACAACATGCATTAGCGTAGGTGAGATATGTAAATTATTAGAATTTCAGTGCAGACGCACATCACTCACGCCTATGGCTCCACTTCAAAGCATTACGATTTCAAGTTCGGCAATTGTGTTTTTCTTGAGCTTAAAAAACGATCTTTTATGCTTCGTAGAAAACAGCGATCACCTCTTTATCAAGTATCCGAGTTTGACAGAGGAAGGATAGTGGCCTACCGAGATTGTGGATTATCTTTCAGAGAAATCGGTAGTCGTGTTGGACGAAACCAAACAACAGTAATTCCGATATGTGATCGTTGGATGCAGAAAGGTACGACGGGCCGACGTGTTCGACGCATCCACCTCAGTGCACCACTTCACGTGCTGACAGGCAAATTGTGCGCATGGCAGTGACAGATCGCTCAGTCACATTACGAACCGTAGCCCAGCATATTCAGTCTGTAACGTATCCTCCAGTGTTTAAGTTTCAAGAGTTGAGACAAGGAATTGGACTCATCACTTACAGCCATTGAGAAGGGGATTGTTGGGATATTACACAGAGTAACAATGGCTAATATGAGCCCTCGTGCTTGAAAAGGATTTCTCATATACAATTATCATTGTTCTTGTTTTTACACATTAGATTTTGATATTTTATCTGAGGACTCTGGGTAGTTGGCGATCTATGGATACACTCCAGGATACTGGGTTACCTTTATGTTTTTATCTACTTGTTTTTATATAAATAAATAATGCTAAGTTTGTAGAAACAACATTTGACAATCATCACGCAAATGTTTCTTTTGAACGAAAAATCGAAATTTATTTTAAAGAGAAATAATGATTATTTCTAACCTTAGGGATGAAGTACGAAAGGATGAATTTTGGAGTAAAGATAAACGGAAAAATAATTCCCATCCCTGGACCCTTTTATTTTCCGTTTATCATTACTCTTCACAATTCATCCTTTCATACTTCATCTCTAAGGATAGAAATAATCGTTATTTCTCCTTAAAATAAATTTCGATTTTTCGTTCAAAAGAAACATTTGCGGGATAATTGTCAAATGTCGTTTATACAATCATAAGCCGCATTATATTGTGTTATAATATTAAGTTTGTTTTTTATATTATGCTATTAATAATAAAATGATATGCGAATGTTAAAAGGTTACGAATTTATCCTTTATAATTTTAATCCGGTGCCCACTTATTGCAGATTTGAGAGAACAATGTCAAATGAACAGTTCTAGTTTAAGCCAAATGGTTTCCAGTAAAGAAAAATATTGAAAATTTTACAAATTAGGTAGACTCTATCTCAAATGCCGTGGACCTGAATCACATTAAGAATTTAATTTTTTAGTTTTAATTAGTATATATATTTTTGTTGCTGTTATTGTTTTGTAATGCTCTATATTTGTGTCATTGGTTTAGTGGTTGTAATTCTAAAGATATATTGGACTTTTAATAATATGTATGTAAATAATCTTTATTTCTTGAATAACTTATTGCTCTAAAATGTAAATTTAAATAAATTTCACTCTATCTCTGTCTCTAAAACTATAAATAATTTGTATTTATATTTGAAAACTATGGACATAAAATAGATTACAATTTACACGCAAATATCCACATAGGATATAGCGTGTGTTTTGTAATAAATAAATTTAAAAAAAATCTGTAACATTACTTGTGATACGAAGTGTGTCTTCTAGCAGGTTCCCACCGAGACATTCTATTCGTCACCTCGTCCCATTAAACCGCTGTAATTATACCACCACGGCTATATAATTCCTGTGTAGCCAAATTAACTACCAAGCGGTAATTGTTCAGTGCCCTAGCTAATTTGCTTATAATAGAGCAATTAACTCATTGTTAATTGTTGTTACCATTGTTGGTAATTGAACGACATTGTTTTACAACTCGACCTGGACAATACATGTACAATTTGCATACTATGAAAACTTGTAACAACCATGAAACTGCCATGACTACTCCCTTTAACAAAACACCAACAACTTTCCTATAATAAAATATTACTTTGTTGATTGGCAATATCATTAGTGTCTCTCTGGCAACGTTTAAACAGAAATGACAAAATAAGTTATGGGATTTAAAATACCACAATCATAGCGTCTTCTATAGTTGAAAATTGTGACATTTGTTACCAATGCTTTCTAATGTATGTGTTTCCCCCCTCATAAAAAATGTTTCTATAATGAAAATTATCTACAACGAACTGTATACTACGTTCTACCAAAAATTATCTAAAACGAAGCTTCTTTTATAAAGAAAACTATACAAAGAGTAGAAGCACTTTTTGAAGACAGTTTTTCAATCAATATTGAAATATAAGGCCATATATATGTCGTAAACCCGGGTAAGCCAACAAGTGAGTTGGAAGCAGTCGGGGTTGAGTGGCAAGACGTGCAGAGTGGGAAGTCCGCACTGGACAGTAAGGACAAAGTTTGGGATCAAAAGACGCTCTCCTAGTACGTCTCACGTGGCACCAGGACCAGGGGAAAGTTGAGGATTAACTGAGGAAAGCTCGGCGTCCTGCATGAAGCCGCGGAGGCAGGGAGGAACCAAAACGGCGGCCACGAGGGTCGCCGTGAGACCTAGCACTGAGCGGGCCTCTCCGAAAATATCCACTGTAACCTAACTAACTGTCAACATCCGGACCAACGCCCTTTTTGTCCCTCTCTGGATCCCACGGGTGTCCAGTGGCAAGCTGGTGTCACTTTGAGACGACTAGAAAAGACGTCATACTTTATTACTTACATATCACATTGTCAAAATAAACCATTGCTTCCATGGATTAATTTCCTCCCGGCAAATTTTCCATCTATATCACATTGTTTAAATTACGATATATATATCTGTGAAAAATATTTTGGTCGTAGAGGTACAGTCTGCACCACGCTGACGAGCGCCAACAGTCCGAAACACGTTCGTGTTTGACATTTTTTTTATTTATCAAGAAAATGGGTTGGCCAAATATCTGGGAACAGGTTAAATCAATGTTTAGTTTATTTCTGTTCCACTAGATGGCGCTCTGCCATCTGAAAGTTCATGTGAACGTGGTCAGGATATGCCTTTTTTTTTCGCCCCTTGGAATGTCACTGGTATCTCAAATGATCGGACTTTACCCTCCCGTCTCTCTCTGGGTTGTCTGTAGGTTGGCTTTATTATTCCTGGAAGAGTATATATTATGACATATGCCCCCCCCCCGTTGAAGAAGGCTGAACATGGTTTGAGTATACTTAAAGCTGGAGAAGCCAGAAAATAGAGGAAATAATTTTATGATTGAAATTAATTAAGCTTATGGTGACATAGTTTTATGTAAATAAAATATTGTATAGTACACAAGTAAATATTATTTATGCATTTTAAAATCTAAGAAGAGTTTAAAATTTAAGGGATTGTTGAAAATATAAAAGTCATCAAAGGCTATATACAATAACATCTAATGTATTATAAGTGAAATGCTGAGAGGTGTGAACAACGAGAAAGGGAGTCACATACACATGAAGAAAATATTAAGGCCATTAAGACTGGGAACTCTAGACTTAAAGATATGTTATTCAGGCGAACATGACAGGGGGAGACTTGGCATGTGCTTTCTATGCTATAGGTGTAGAGTACGAGAAATGAGGTTGAGGGTGGAAATTGCGTGAGCTCAGAACTGAGGTAAACATAAGACTACATACAAAATGTTAGAATTTTGGCGAACAGAGCAAGGGGAAACTTGGCATGGGCCATTCTACCTTATCTATGCAGTTACTCGTGTAGCGAGTCCGAGGGGTAAAGTCCCGTGTGTAGGTGAGGAAGTCGCATGTACTTATAGTTAATTTGAGAAGATAAAATAGTTCGAGATACAAAGGTAGAATATAGGCGAACAGAGCGAGGGAACACTTGCTTTGGGCCTTTCCACCTTAATTATTTCGATACTAAGGGATTCTAGTAGTTTTAAATAATTGGAGGAAAGTATGCGCGCACAGTGCCAAACATTGAGAGACGAGGACGGTGTTGTCCTTTACAATTGACAAGCTTCTCGTACACGAGGTGTTTGAACCGTCGTGGGAGCTTGTGCGAGAAGATGATTTCGCGACGGGTTGAACGTAAAACCCATGTCTGCGCGAAATAATGACGGACCGGACAAAAATTAGCGACGATGTTTAACGTATCTCCGTGGGAAATATCGGACGTAGGTTATATCGTGCTGGTATGGACAAGGGACAAACATAAATTTGAAGACAGGGCCCGTGTGGCAAATGTGTGGCGCGAGGAGAAGGAGCGAACTGTGCCGCTCGATGCAGATTGTTCAAGTGCGAACAAAAAGGAGTTGATAAACATCTAGCAGTTAGTCAATCTGCATCCTGTGACGAACACACCAGTGGCTAGATGGTGTGGGTCGGTGGATATTCTAAAGATAAACTCTACAAAATATATTATCGTAAATCAAAAAAGGGAATTAGTGGCAATAGTAGTTCGATAATTGATTAATCAATAATTCTATAGAGGGGCATGGGCTGGTAGAAGGTTAACAAAGTTGTAAGAATGAGAGGAGCATTCAGGGAAAGATTGATAAGGATTACTAAGGGTTGGTTGTAAGCAAGGCTCACGTGGTGGTTGGAATCCTTCGACGCCTGAGCTAACAAAGTGAATTATAAGTCGTTTAGTGCAAGAAATTATCTTTCGTGAGCCGTGCTTACAAGTAGGAGAGGTCATATACAAAGTGGTACAATTGTTTAGGTACTGGAGCACTATTTTTATAGATCAATTGATTATGAAAAATCTATTGTTAATCTTAAAATTCGCAAAGTATGAGAGAGAGAATAGGTAGAATTCCTTTTTTTTAAGGGGTGACTTTAAAATAGAAATTATTTCATTAAAATGACGATTATTATATTCAATTGGTGAGGTAACTAATTCAATGGGTTTCGCATAGTTAGATAAATGGTATGGATAATAATAAATCACTGTTAATAGAGGTGGGATAATTATAACTATTAAAAATTTTATATATCCACAAATTGAACTAAACTACGCCACGTGTGGTCGCGCATTATCCTGTTGAAATATGGCTGTGGGTAAGCCCTGAAGGTAAGGAAGGACAACTGGCTCCAACACCTCGGAGATGTAGCGTTGGCTGTTTAAAGTACCGGTAATGAGTACTAGAGAGGTGCGAGAGTGATATCCAATACCGCCCCATACCATAATACCTGGTGCAGGACCAGTGTGGCGGTGCATAACGCAGCTGTTCAGCATCCTCTCTCCACGGTGTCTACAGACTCGAATCCGACCATCGTGGTGTTGCAGACAGAAGCGTGACTCGTCAGTAAAGACAATTTCATTCAATTCTGCCATCCACATCCTTCTTTCATCGTACCATTGGCGGCGGAGACGTCTGTGGCTCTGCGTCAAGGGTAGACGAAGCAATGGACGTCTTGCGGACAGACCACAACCACTCTGCTGTAAACGGCGTCGAATGGTACGCGCAGACACTAGTGAGGGATGGATGCTTCAAAGGGGAGAACAAGGGGAAGAGAAGTCCTGAATATCCCGGCGCCCACGCCTGTGGATGTCTTAGAACCATCAGTAAAGTACACCCATACCTCGCTTTGCGTCGGGGTTACGTTCCAAAAAAACACGACGCAAATTGAAACGACGCAAAGTGAAAATATGTGAAGGCGCAATCAAAAACAAAGGTGTTGCCATATTTTAGGAAAAAAATTAAAAAAAAAAAAATTAAAGACTCGAATCCAAAACAACGCAAATACAAAATCTAACGACGCACAGTGAAAATCAGTAAAAATTAAGCAGCGACGCAACTTCGAAAAAAACGCAAAACGAAACGACGCAAAGCGAGGTATTCGTGTATGTGACGTCAGGATTATCAGGAGGCAGGTGGGAATGGCAGATTAGAGGTGGGATTAAGGTGGAGGATAGGTTAAGGAATGGGGGGCGGCGCTCAATTTTGAAAGATAGAGGTCTTGGTGGAGAGAAGGTGGCAGAAAGTAGGAGTATTTTTAGATCCAAGGGGAGCGTCCTCATCAGTGCAATGGAGGTAAGGGTTGGTGTCGTGCGGAAGCCGCGGATTGTGTTGACGCAAAATTTCCTCTGTGTTGATCGAAGTAGGCCTTTACCAGCTCTAGATTTAGCGGCCTCACCCCAAATGGCTGCAGCGTATGTAAGGGTAGGTTCAAAACTGCGGTGTACATTAACCGGCGGGCCTTGAAGCCCAGTCCATAGTATGCGTTCGCGCAGGTGTGTAGTCGAGGAAAGAGGTTAGAAATTTTAGAGCAGATATGGTCAAGGTGGGAGAAAAAGGAGAAGCGGGAGTCAAATTTGACCACGAGGATTGTCATCTCTTCAAGGCAAGGGACCGGTATGCAATTGGTATGGAGGGAAGGGTTGTGGCAAAAAAATGGGAAGGATGGAGATTTTTCTTGGGAGAGAGTTTAAGTTTGTGATCAAGGCACCAAGTGTTGATGAGATCGAGGGATGTCTGTGCGGAGGAGGGAGGATGTCCTGTGATAACCAACTGGATATCATCAGCAAAGGCTTGGATATGTACGCCCTGTGGAAATGGAAGGGAAAGAATAAGGTCAAAGAAGATGTTCCAGAGGATAGGACCACTCTTGGATCCCTGTGCAGATCCTCTAGAGGGGGAGACCGATCGCGAAAATGACCTCTGTAGGTAAGAATGGCTGAACAGTTAACCAGGAAGGAGCCATACATGTTGAGTAAGGAGGGAGGAAGGTTCAGGGCATGTAGGCGATGGGATAGGGCGGGGATCCAAAGTTGATCAAAAGCAGAGGTGATGGCCAAGGGTGATAACCAAGAGGTGGAAGTCGTGTATTGCCTTCTTAATTTTTCCCTTGAGTAGAAAAAGTGCATCGACTGTGGATATCACCGGCGGAAACCAAATTGAAGAGGGTTAAAGAGAGAGTTGGTTTCCAGGAAATGTGTAAGGCGGTGGCATAAAAAGGCTCTCGAGTATCTAAAGGCGGAAAGTATGAAGATTGGCCTATTTTTTGCAACAAAATCGGAAGAGTAACTATTTTTGGAGCTAAGAGGCCAGCCTCTCTTGTTTACAGAAGGTGGGGGAAGTGACCTAAACGTAGACAAGTATTAAAGAGTTTCAGAAAGTATGAGGGGAAGGAAGAAATGAGCCATTTTGTGAATCTCCCTGGTAGAAGGTCGAGGCCAGGCGCCTTTCTCGGTGTGAGAGACTTGTCAAATTATATTGACAAATATTTGCAATCTTATCATATCTCATGTTTTAGTGGAAAGAATTTTTGTTTTCGTTTGTTTGTGAACAAATATCTCCCGCCTTCTCATTGGACGAATGTGGCCATGTTTGTATATAAAGGGGGTTATGGTATGGGTCGAGAGGAGTGTGGTGGATTATCGTGCGGAGACGCTTAAAGTGTTCTCTGCGTGCTATATTCGTGTCTGGCTATCTCCTCGCATACCTGTGTAACCCCGGTCCGATCCCTACCAACGCAACAATAAAGATATGTGCTGTTTTTTTTTAATTTATTTTATTTAACAAATTGTGAGCTATTATTTACTTTTTTTTTTTTTGTAATCTTGAGTACGCTTTTTGTGCGTTTAGTTAATCTTACTGTAGGCCTTAGATTATTGCAACCTTGTGTGTTAACCCGTAAATAGTAACTTTTGTCAGACTTTGCGGCGATTCCAGTTCGAGACTTGTGGAGGAGGGGTCAGAGTGGGGTAACAGACCGAATTTGTTATTTGAAAAAGAAAAGTGAGCAGGACGGGAATCTGGGAGTGTAGGGGAGAAGTAGGACAATAAGAGGGAGTCGAGATAGCTCGGAATGGAATGTGATAGAAAATTTCTCTCAGAAGAAAAAAAAGAAAGGGGGTTGGGATTGGGTCTACCAGAGGTAATGAATTTATGGATCAAACCCCAAGGATTGTTGACAAAGGAACCACAGAAAGTCCCGAGAGAGCGGCTCTTAGCTATATCTATTTCTTTGGTGTACCAAGAACGCATGCAAATGAACCTTTGGTGTAAAATGTCTCGCCGTGGGGGGAGTGCTGCCTCATAAATTCTGCGTAGTTTTTTTTGTCTCAGTTTTTATTTTTGGAGGAATGGAGACCACTAAGGAACTGGTGGTGGACGTTTATTCCTAGGGGTGGAAGTGGTAGAGAAAGAAGAACAGGTTTTAAAAAGGATAGAGTAGAACTGGGATAAAGCAGAGTCGAGTTGTGCTGGGGAGGAACAAGAGTTGAAAGTGGAGTAAAGGGAACCAACGTCTGAGAAGAGCGGAGAGAGGGTGGTGAAAAGACGGCCTGAGGGGAAACTGTTGAAGGAGGCAAGGGGGAATGGAGAGAGAGCGCGAGGTGGATTTGAGGAGGGGATAGAGAGGGAGAAGCTGATAGTGTAGTGGTAGTTCCAACCATAGACATCAGAGAGGAGGTGACACAGGAGATGTCAATAGACGAGCTTCGGGAGCCAGAAGCCCATGTAATAGTACCCGGAGAGTTACAGACTCTCAAGTCAAGGTTATCTAGAATGAAGTTCATGTGTGTTCCCTTATATTGATGTGGACTCCAGCGCGAGGATTCCGCAATTACATCGCCCGCAAATACCACAAAGGAAACAACAACAAGGATTTATATTGTCTGAAGCCGCGAAATCTGGCGGTCGACTTTACAGAGTTGTTTGATCACACACACACACACACACGCACACACACAAAATGAAATATAATTTGAAATTAAATATATTTTTTTTTATTGAAAAAATATATATTATTATTTGAACCAACAACCCCATATTGGTGTAAATAAATATAAATAAAACGTGTTTTGTCTAACAGAAACTTCTCTGTAACTAATTATACGCATTTTATACATGAACCATTGCATCACAATATGTAATGTGCTGTAACATGGATGACAAAGCCAAGATTTCCAGAGTAAAGTTGGAGAAAGAGGGGTGGACTCCAGCTTCCCCCGCTGCCATGTGGCAGGTGCCAAAAACAGTATTCCTGTGTGGGGGAAGACAGAGTTTGGTGACATCTGCGGCGAGGACAAGACGTGGCGACTTGCCTCCGGGCGTGTTGGGTGATCCTACAAGGCGGTGCCAGGAGAGCCTGACATCGGAGCGGTCTACAAGGCAGTGTAGTCCAGGCTGGACGCATATAGTGTGGAGCAGAAGGTTCCACAAGAGTGATATCCACGGTGCCAAGGATTCTTCTGACGGGGAGGTTGAAGACAAGTCCCACTGATTGTATTCCTTCTGTTAAGTGAGATACAATAAAGCGCAAACTTTAGCTGCATCCCTTCGAAATCACGTGTGTATCTTTGTGGCATACTGAGTAGACAAAGAACACAAAAAACGTCTGGGTACGACGTAACAGTACTCTGTATAGGTACTCAGGACTGTGAGTAACAGAAGCAATGGATGAAGGAATCTGTAGATTGATGATAGCAGGTGCATTTTTGCCTCTTCGCCGCCCAGAAGGTCCGTCATTCAAAAGTAGCAATTATTTGATTGATCAGTGTTCCAAATTATGGAATATCAAACCTATTTGCTCTCTTTCCACCTCTGTACCATTGTTTTAGTGCTAAGACTACAACTGAAGTGAGGTGCCCAAAGTTTGTCTTTGTCGCCGATTGGCATACCGAATTGGTATGCTTCACACATCTTAACAGCAGAAAGCAATGACAATTTTTAACTCTTTTCACAAAATAAATGACAGAAGATAAAGCAAAAGTCATCCGAAAATATTATTACGATCTTTTTTTTTTTTGGCTATGCTAAGTTGGTCTCAATTAATTTATAAATTAAATAATGGTAAATAAATATATTTTTTTACACACGCAAAGCATATTTTTCAAAAAATACCCCAATAGAAATAAGAGTTGAACAAGTCACTAATATTTTTAATGACGATTTTGCCTTCTATTTATCTATATAATCTGTGAGATTATAATTATTTATTTTGGAAAGTTTCTATATGATGGGGATATACCCAAGGAGCCTGAGTTACATAATGCTGTATCACATATATATGGTGAGGTATTCAGTCGACTTAATCTATGGTGTGATATCCTGTCGGCTCTCGCTATGCTGTGTTAACCGAGAAGAACAGTCAGGGCGTGGAGTGTTTTCCAGTACCTCTCTGCACCTTGGGAGACCTTTAACAGTCCTTACAGAGTACAGCAGTCGTGGTCGAGGCAGAGTGGAAAGCTTGGGAATGTCCATACAAAAAAATAGAAGGGACACAGTTGTGCTAGGATAGTTCCGTGAACAGATAGGAGTCGAGTTAGGAGCGAAAGGGTGGAGATTTGAGAAAGTTCTTACTGGACTACATGGTCGATGGTGGACCTTGGAAACAACCGACGAGGGCTTCCGCTGATGGTGAAGTGACTATAAAGGGACTATCTATTTCCGCGAATTGGCAGCTTTATATATCTTTGCCGAGAGGAAGTATTGGATTTCAGAGGATGCAACAAGGGCGTGGATCGGAAGCAATATTGTACACTCTGGCAACGCCCTGACGTCTTCTAGGCCTCTCGTTGGACTTCTATCTCAATCTCTTACTTTAGCTCAACTCTTAATCTATTACAGAGTTTTATTTATTTATCCTCAGTTTGTACAAAGTACATTACATATGGTGATGTAATGACACATGTCAATCATGGGTATAAGTATTTACAGAAGTGTTTATTATACAACATGAAAATCTTGTTATAAGTATTATACAATATGGGGTTGTTGGTTTAAATTACCATATATATATATATATATATATGTCATAATATTCGGAAACATATAAATAAAATGGCCTGTGTGGGAGTACAAGGGAAGATAGCCGGGTTAAAAAACAACCCCCTTGGTAAACAAGTGTCAAGTCTTCATTCTCCCCTAGGGGATTTACCTTACTCAAATCGGTTTAAAAGCGGCTGAATGTCGAGGTGGTCTCGACACCAGTTGTTCTAGGGGTTGTTCTCGGACCTTCTATCTTTCCTGCCCGATCTATTTCCTCACGGGGCCTCTGGATCTTGTCTCCTGTGTGTCCTTACCACCCATCACTCAACCACCACGACTGCTTCTAACATGCCACACTACAGTCATCCAACAGAATAAAACACATTATATCATATATATATATATATATATGTTCATAAAGGGCACATCTTGGATTCAATAAATAATCTTTTTATTTCCGATATTTCGATGGGCTAAACGACCATCTTTTTCTAGGATCTCATCCCTTTTCGCCCGGGGAGATTGTGAGACGCCCGTGTCTCAAGTGTAACGCGCGGCTCGCCGCGAAAAGGGATGAGATCCTAGAAAAAGATGGTCGTTTAGCCCATCGAAATATCGGAAATAAAAAGATTATTTATTGAATCCAAGATGTGCCCTTTATGAACAAAATATAACAATATGGATTGCTCTATTTTCAAATATATATATATTTATATTTGAAAATAGAGCAATCCATAAATAAATATCAACTATATTATTTTATTTATTTATTCCTTAAATTCAAATAACCCCGACATCTCGGTGACAAACGGACACTATTCTAGATAGTTTTCTTAGAGAATTATATACGTATGTTTGTCAGATATTGCTGAGGTTTGCTAATGTAATTGTTGCTGTAAAATCGATAATATTAAATGTTATTTACCCGTTAATAAATGCGCATGCTAAAAAAAATTTTAAAAAGGAAAATAAGATTTTATTTAACTTACCTGCATGACTGTTCAAGAATAGTGTACATAGCTCTCAGCGTTTTCCCCACTCGTCTGCGCTCTGGTTCGAAGAATGTTTTCGGCTTTTCTAGTCGTGTCTTCTTTGTTCCCAAATATTTCACAAAACTTTATCTTAAATTCCTCCCACGAATTCAAGATTTCCTCGAAGTTTCCGGACCAGCACTTCGCTGTGCCAGTGAGGTAGAAGATGACGTTGGCGAGACACATGGAGTCATCCCTGGAAGTCTTTCAGCCAACATGTGAATCTTCCTCACGTTCTCCCGAGAAAACAGTAGCAACTCTCCACCTAAGGCAGAATGGTCGATTTTCTGGCGTTTATTCTCTCTCCATTTTCTTCCGAGCAGGAAAGCCAAGCAGTGTATATAGCTCTGGTTACAATCCATGAAGGCGACGTCTGGTGATCGTCTCGTTACCCCGCGTCTCCACTACAACATATAAACTGCTGGCCACCGTAAATGCAACACCCTGAAAGAATCATGCAAATAATATGAAATTTACAACATGCATTAGCGGAGGTGAGATATGCAAATGATTAGAATTTCAGCGCTGGTGCACATCACGCGCCTCTGTGGCTCCACTTCAAAGCACTATTTAAGTTTCTACGATTTCAAGTTCGGCAAGTATGTCTTGCTTATGTTTTTTTTTTTTTTTTCAAAAAAAAAAAAACGATCAATCATGTATCGTAGAAAACAACGATCATCTTTTGATCAAGTATCCGAGTTCGACAGAGGAAGGATAGTGGCCTACCGAGATTGTGGAATATCTTTCAGGGAAATCGGTATTTGTGTTGCATGAAACCAAACAACTGTAATGCGGATATGTGATCGTAGGATGCAGGAAGGTACGACAGACCGACGTGTTCGATCGCATCCACCTCAGTGCACCACTTCACGTGCTGACAGGCAAATTGTGTGCATGGCAGTGACAGATCGCTCAGTCACATCACGAACCGTAGCACAGCACATTCAATCTGTAACGCATCATTCAGTGTCTGCGCGTACCATTCGACGCTGTTTACGGCAGAGTGGTCTGTCCGCAAGACGCCATTACTTCGTCTACCCTTGACGCAGAACCACAGACGTCTCCGCCGCCAATGGTGCGATGAAAGAAGGATGTGGACGGCAGAATGGAATAAAATTGTTTTACTGGCGAGTCATGCTTCTGTCTGCAACACCACGATGGTCGGATTCGAGTCTGGAGACAACCTGGAGACAGAATGCTGAACAGCTGCGTTATGCACCGCCACACTGGTCCTGCACCAGGTATTATGGTATGGGCCGGTATTGGATATCACTCTCGCACTCCATAGTACGCATTGCCGGTACTTTAAACAGCAAACACTAAATCCCCGAGGTGTTGGAGCCAGTTGTCTTTTCTTACCTTCAGGGCTTGCCCACAGCCATATTTCAACAGGATAATGCGCGACCACACGTGGCACGCATTGTCCAAAGGTTCTTCGTCAATCACCAGATTGAATTGCTTCCCTGGCAGGCTCGCTCTCCGGAACTTTCGCCGATAGAAAACATGTGGTCCATGGTTGCTCAACGATTGACCCAGATTACACACCCAGCTTCCATACCAGATCAACTTTGGCATCGTGTGGAAGCTGCTTGGTCTGCTGTACTCCAAGAACACATACAAAGTCTCTTTGAATCAATGCTGAGGCATGTGGCAGCGGTGATCTCCAACAATGGCGGCTACTCTGGCTACTGATTCTGGCAGGAACCACACTTCGCAGAAGTCTATAAATTTAATCATTTGATACTTGGTCAACATGTTATCTACAAAATAAATTTTGTTGTGATATCTCTTGTCTTTCTTGGTGTTGCAATTTGGGTGGTCAGCAGTGTATTTAAAAATTGCTTTTTTATCATTAATTATGGTAGCGCGAAAATTATCCTTGTATAAGGGCAATGGCGTGATAGTGACGAGAATAATTTGTATTTGAGCGTTTACATAAAATGGTTAAAATGACAATAGTTTTTGCAAAATTTTAGGAATTTGATTAATAGATGGGGGTATTTTGGAATAAGATAAGGTATTAAGAAAAACACAAATAAGTTTAGAATTATGCGTGTGTGTGATAGGATGAGAGTAAAAAAAAAAAAAATAATAAGGATTTTTTTAAGTTGTAGATTTGGATAATACCATTATAGGTAATTTAGGAAAAGTATGTAAAATTAGTAAATTAAATGATTGGTGAATAGTTTTCTTTTTGCATGAAATTGAAAGTAATGAATTCAAATTTATAAATTGGTTGAAAATAAAGTAAAAATTGATATACGTATATGTTAGTTGAAAAAGAATTTATAATTGAATTAAAAATTATATAAAAAGTAAAAATTGAATTTAAAATGAGTAAGGCGAAAAATGAAGCACAAAATTAATGGGAATCAAGTTGTTAGTTTGAGGAGAAAATATGAAAGTTTTAAAAACTCACAGTTTTGATGAAAGTTCAGTCAGGAGACTTGATCTTGGTTGTCGTCCTGCTGACGTGGAAGGGCTCGATGTAGGACTTGTAGGACACTTTTAGCGTCTGTTGGGCGGCATGTCGCCTGGAAGGTTGTCGCGTTGTCAGGCCGAAGGTGGGGAAATTCTCCCTGGATTGTCTTACGGGATCTTCTTCGGCTGTATTGTTGGAGTTGTCAGTTTGCTCTTCCATCTTTGGCTCCTTCTCACTTCTCTCTGGACAGGCTTCTTACCTCCTTCGTTGTGATATCCTGTCGGCTCTCGCTTACTCCTGTTGTAACTGAGAGGACAGTCAGGGTGTTGAGAGATTTCCAGTACCTCTCTGCACCTTTGAAGACCTTTCACAGTTCTCACAGAGTACAGGCAGTCATGGTCGAGGCAGAATGGAAGACTTGGGATGGTCCACACAAAGAACGAAGGACACAGTTGTACTGGGAAAGTTCCACGAACAGAAAGAATTGAGATAAGCAGCAAGAAGATGGATAATGGAGAAAATAGAGATTTCTTACTCTTCTATGGTGGCATAGTCAAGCCTCAAAGGATGAACTGATATAGGCTCCCGCGGACTTGGAAGTGGCGATGTATTTCCAGGTTTTTAATGGATTTTTATATCCGTAAATGCGAAAGTACTAGGCCTTCATCTGACGAAATGCTGAAGAAGATCCATCTTTAAGATCTTTTGGTGCCTGCACAGGTCATAAAGCGACAACATGAGTCCACTTTAGGACTGTATAGAAATTTATGTGTACAGGACCAAGGACAATCTTGTAACCATAGAGGTTGAAAATTAAGGTGTGTTCTTGTAGTGTGCGTGTTTTTTTTTTTTTTTTTTGTGGACTGCTTTGTTTATGGATCAAGGTCGAACGAAATATGTTAATATGTCTCGAGCCTTAGTACGTTCGAGATGGGTTTATGCAAGTCCATCGTGCTACTAAGTTGATTGCTCACCTGTAAATCTACTTGGAACTACAGGTGGTCACGACCTAAGTCGATATATTTTAAGGGGGTGCGGGCAATTATATTCTCGACCTTTTAGTTGGGTGTTCTTTTCGTCTTGGATAGAGCAGGAATTCAGGAAAAGGGGTCAACTTGACCTTTAGAGTAGTAATATGAGTGCTTTTTGTTCATATTTACCTTATCCATTATCCGAGGGGGAGGGGGGGGGGGGGGAGCGTCTATTTTTGGCGAGTCCAGGATGTCTGACAAAGTTTAGAAAGAATCTTGTCTCTCGAGTATTATGGCATGGGTGTTCCTGACTTATTCAAATGTTGTGCTTTTGGATCGAAAATATTGGATTCATATGTACCAAGGGTTGTGAGGTTGAAGATGGTATAACAGAGATCAGATGATACGTCGGATCACTGAGAGCCTTTTTGATAGCACTCTTGATGGGACTTGGATTGGAGATTTTCAGAGGAATACTTTTAACTTTTATATAAAAGGGCGTACCTGGATCTGTAGAGAAAAAAAATCTCAAAATATTTCGAGAGATTTCTCCCTCTTTATCAACTTATTGCACAGTAAACTCTACGCAGTAAAAGTTTCGTAAAAGTGCAGGTACGCCCTTTTATATAAACTTAATTGATGGATCGCCTTTTGATTCAAACTTTTAACTTGGTTTGGCGCAGGTGTTTCCCTCGTTTTCTGTGGTTTGAGGCAATTTTGGATTAATGGGTACCTTGAATTAATCATTAGAGTGAGGATTCTTTTGACTAGGTAATTTTGGCTGAAGAGGTAATCTTTATTTTTATAGATCTCTCTTAGTTACCTATTGATTTCCTCAAATAAACGTTTTCATTTTGTTAATTTTATCACTTTCTTTTGAATATCATTTATCCCAGTAAATATAGGTGTAGATATCATCAGTATATATACTTATTATTTTACCATAATACTCATTTATCTTTATGGTTCTTATATCTTTGCTATATTTTAGATTATTGGGGTGTCCAGAATTAAATTGTTAAACTGAAGGTAGGAAGAAAAGGTAGGTTTTATTTTGTGCTAGGTATATCGGTATTTTATCTATTGCTGTTATTGATCTCCTAATCATCTTAGGGAGTTGGGGAGGATGTAGGAGAAGGGAGGGGCTCAGACAAGGTCATCCCGGGCCCAAGGTCATCAACGATCTGTCAAACAAGACACGCAGCAAGGTGGCGGTCGTCATGACCCGAGCGGATGCCTGTCCACCCAAGCGGAGCCGTTCCTGTTGGCTACTCCCGTGGGATCACAACGGAGTAAGGACATCCCTGATTTCATTTGTGCTGGACCTACCCATACGTAGCTATAGGTGCTTCATGGTGTTAGGGTCAGGGTACAATTCCGACCTCATGGTACTGTGACTACCGATATGAAGTCATAAATGTACCCTGATGTAAGAGCTGGGGTCAGGAAACAACCGCGATTTCATGATGCTATGAAGGAGGATTCAACCCGGATATATCTGAAGCTACTTTCTTATGTTAGAACTGGAGTCAGTAAACAACTCTGATTTCGTGGTCAATTGGAGGAGGACTCTACCCAAATGTATCTATAGGTACTTCCTGTATATGCATATAAGGTGATATGTGCGTATAGAAGTGGCAATGTGGGACAAAGGAAGATAACAGCTGGGTAGAGAGAATATTCTGAACAGTGAGATTGAGATTGAAACATATTTATTAATCGTACATATAAACTTATATTGGGTTAATATATATTTTAACCCTTAATTACTCGCGCTGGGTGTATTACACCCAGTAAGAAACTAAACTGCAAATAATGAATATAGCAGCTTGAGTGTCTCGCTAGCTTAATTATTTGTGGTGAAGCATAGATTGGCCTAATGAATTTCAAAAATATACATTCAACTTTTTCGTAATCAGATAAGCTGGGTGGTTTACACCCAGCGCGAGTGTTTACGTAACACTTTTGGCTGGCCGTGAGTGACAGCTCGCCTATATTTTTTAGGTTTCAGATTCAGATGGATGTATTTCCGTTGGCTTTGTTCACATATTCTTTGTTTGCTCTTTATTCCTATCTCTCCAAAAACTATCGTTTGCTATTAATTTTTGAAAATATTTCATGGATACATCATCTCTCCCTCTCATTCTGAATCCAAAATGAAGTTGTTGGTGGCACATCGGATATATCTTCTGATGAAAATACCGAAATATATAGCTACCATGATTCTGAATCCGAGTTGGAATCTTAAAACGAAGAATTTGGTCATCTTCAACTTCTAGTTTCTATGTGGGGAGAAACCAGACAACGCGGTGGAAGACCAGTGAATGGCAAAGGTAAGAATTCGCTCTTACAACATAATTTCTCACCTTCCTGGCCCGAAAAGAGATGGAAAGAACATCACAACAGCTGTTGGAGCTTACAGAAAATATATCACAAATAAAATAGTTGAAAAAATAGTATGTAACACCAATCAATATATCTCAAGGATTCGAGGAAATTTTTCTCGAGAAAGGGATGCAAAAGATAGTAATGATGTAGAAATTTGGGCTCTTATTGGACTTTTGTTACTTTATGGGATAAGAAAGGCCTGCCATCTTTCCTTTCAATAAATATGGGAAAATGATGGAACTCGATTCGAAATTTTCCAGTCCGTAATGAATCGCGAGCGATTTTTCTTTATACTCAGGTGTTTGCGTTTCGATGATTTGCCCACACGTGAAATAAGAAAAATAATTGTCAAACTAGCACTAATTAGAGAAATATTTGAAGAATTCTTTACAAACTGCAAAACTATGTATAATCCTGGAGAATATTTGACAGTAGATGAAAAGGTTATTCCATTCAAAGGCCGATGTAGTTTCAAGCAGTACCTTCCCAATAAACCCGCGTTGAAAGACTTGTACTTCCAATCTCCGGGTCAAAACGCAACATAACTACTGAAAATTGGTATGCCAGCTATCCTCTTGCAGTAGCTCTTTTGAATGACCATAAATTGACCTTAGTAGGAACACTCAAAAAGAACAAAAAAGAAATAACACCTGAATTTATGACAAATCGCGCACGGCAAGTGTTTAGCTCAATTTTTGGTTTTCAAAAAAAATGTCTCCCTTGTATCATATGTTTCTAAAAGGGGCAAAAGTGTCATTCTTTTATCTACAATGCACCCAACAGCAACAATTGATGAAGAGACAAATGAAAAGAAGAAGCCAGAAATGATTACTTTTTACAACATGACAAAAGGAGGGGTGGACCTATTGGATCAAAAGACGTCGCTCTATTCCGTGGGACGACGTACCAAAAGATGGCCCCTGTGTATCCTTTTTGAACTTTTAAATATTGCTGGAATTAATTGCAAACTTCTTTTTGATGGGGATCAACCCCAAAACATTTACAAAGGAAGAAAGGATTTCCTAAAAGCTCTATCACTTGAATTGGTAACAGAGTATCATCATATCAGGTCTACTACCAAATCTTTTTCGAAACCACTTCGAAGTATTGTCCGGAAACATGCTGGTCAGTCACCAGAATCTATAATGAGTTTTATGTCAAAATATAACTGAAAATTTTATCTATAATCGTTTTATATTTTAGGAAGAAGACATCCCAGAACCTCTTTCAAAGGCCCAGAAAAGATGCCATCTTTGTTCATATAAAAAAGATCGTAAGACCAAAACACTATGCCAGAAGTGCCAAAAGAATGTTTGTAAAGAACATCCTATTATAATCAGTAGGCATAGTATGTAAATATTTCTAAAATTGTATCCCAAATTTTTAAAAATTGATTTGGTGCGCGCGCGCGTGAATTAGCATTTTAGTTTTAAAAAATATTTTAAAATATAAACATTACTCTCTCTCTATTTTCGATTAAAATATCTTAAATGTTAATAAAATAATTGTATCATACAAAAAAAATTCCAAAAATTATTTAGTTTTAAGTGATATTTCACCAGGTTAAAACACCGGGTGTATTACACCCAGCGCGAGTAGTTAGCCTCAAAAGTGAGCGCGAGTAACTAAGGGTTAAAAAAATTAAAATTAAATATTATTTTCATCATAAAAATCCCACTGAGGGTCGTCTGGTATGATGTCACATTCCGTCCTGAAGTTTGACAGCGTTTTGCCTAGATCGGACTTCTCCCCGACATGTGCTATTGCCATGTCGAGAAATAGCTTCAGAGCAGACCTCTGCTCAGGCGTCAGGTACTCGAGGACGTCCTCCCTGTTAGAAGGGGAGACTATCTCCTCCTGGTGTTGGCATTCAAGCTCTCGAACAGCTCCTCTACCTGTTGTAAAGTGGTCTGTAGAGGCTGTGTCTCTTGGAGCTTTGGTGTTGTGGATTGGATGGTTGGTACATTCTTTGAATGAGTCTTTTTGGAAGATACCTCTGTTGGTACAGCAGCGGTCGAGGAAGGCGCTGGCAAAGACGGCGCCGGTACAGAAGGCTCAGCAGATGGAGTCATCTGGGAAGGTACGGAGCAGTTCGCAGCGGCAGGGATGGAAAGTACCAAGGGGATCTTCTGGATGGTGTCAGAACTCCTCGCAGCTTATGTAAGCGCTGCGGAATTTGTGGAGGGCGTGGGCTGGGAGGATGGAGACACCGGTCCACTACGTGTGTCCTTTTGACTGGTTTATTCGGGTAACCTATAGTCAAAAGAGTTTTACAAATTAAATAATAATAAAAATTTGAGGAATCTTAAAATTTAGATTTCCTTAATTTTCAAAGAAATACCTATTTTAACAAAATATGGTTAATTTACATAATTACAAAAAAGAAGAAAAAAACAAGCCTTACTACTCTCCTCTAAGAAAAACAACAATTGATTTTTTATATTTACATAAGCGCCATCTGGACTTCTCGAAGGCAGCGTTGTAGAGTTCTTCTTTGAAAAAAAAAGTATTATTAATAAAAATATAATTTATATAGAAAATAAAAAAGCAAAAATTGTTAAAACATATAATATAATGCGGCTTGTGATTGTAAAACGACATTTAAAAATTATCCCGCATGTGTTTCTTTTGAACGAAAAAGAAACACATGCGGGATAATTTTCAAATGTCGTTTTACATATATATATATTTTAAAAAGATGCATATATTGGATTTCTAATTATTTTATTGTTCCAATCTCTCTCTCTCTCTCTCTCTATATATATATATATATGTCATAATTTGTATATAATTGTATGCACCCCCCGACCCACTATGCATGTACAATGTATGATTTTCAAAGATTTAATAAAGAATAAGGTAACTGGAGGAAAGAAAGTAGCAACAAGACATAGGAAGCAGGCAGTAAAGCGGGCACAAGTATAAATAACTTGTATAGTCAATACTTCCTGACAAGAGGCCGGACGTATCTGGTGACCGCAAAAGTTATAAAAGTAGAGAGACGCCCAATATTTCCGGACAGGACCGGACGTATTTGATAACCGCGGAAGTAAATAGAGTCGAACACACCCGATACTTCCTGACCAGGCCGGGCATATCTTCCACCAAAGAAAGCCGCCGGTCCAATTAGGAAGCAATAACTAAGTAGGTCAACCAATAGAAAAACGGACACGTTCCATCCTTCGACCAATGGGAAGGAAGACAACTCGTGGTGTTAAATCGAAAAGCAAGAATTGTCAGTAGTGCTTTGGCTCCCAAGGAGGTGACATCGGCTCTGGACCTCTCTCCCTCTGCTCATCCCGTAGCTAAGTACAATCACCACCATGTGATCAGATAATTAACAATCAAAACCCGCTTCGCTCTTCTCAAGCTTTCCTTCCTCCAACCCAGTTGCCTTTTATTTTCAAACCCCATCACGTGTCCTGATTATTCCTAACTGTATATGCTTCACTTGCCACTCAACGACTGCGTTTCAACCAATCCTCACCATTCAAATCGAACAACAAGAAATTCCGCAACGATATTGTCACAGAACGGTTAAGTCGACAGGATTCTACAACAGTGTAATACATCAAATATTGCAGTGTAATAACTTTGGATATATTACACAGAGTCGACAGGATAAAGAGATGGAATTTAATCAGGATCCCATAGGCGTAAAAACGGACAACCCTACGAAAGAAAGAGGGAAGAAACTGGCAACGAGCGAAGCGACAAAACACACCCTGGCGACAATAATTTTGCAGCTGACCGCCGCACTTCAAGGAGCAAGGTCCACTCAACTACAAACGACGTTCTGTAGCGCCACCCCCGGAGCAGCCCACACCCCCCGCCGACCGAAAGGCGAGATGAGCGCGGCAGCCGACACACGTGCCACCACCCCAGGCGAGTGTCACCGAGGCCGGACACCGACCACCGAGGAGTCATCCACCGCCATGCCGTACACCGCCCCCGAAACCAATCCGCGCGACCCGGGACAGCACAAACGATCCCAAAACGATATTCCAGTACCGGACTTCACTTCAATTTCGCGGACGGTGCGAGCAGTCCCGAGCCACAAGCCAATCATCCCAAAACCAAGACGTCCCAGAGGAGACCTGTTGAACTGAGGTAGGCACCCACCTATGGCGTCAAGAAATTGACTTTGGACTTCTATCTAACCTACCTATCCCTTTAATCATGTATCTAACCTTGTACTCAATGAATGCACGCACGGGCTAGGCCAAACCTGTCCGAAAGGACTTGCACTGCAACCAAATTTGTCACACAGGACAACCCTTGCCTGCATTCATTGACCCCACCACCATGTTTATCACTCAACCCAATTACCAGTACTATATGCCCTCAAATACAAGCCACAACGGCTTCAACCATCACCATGCCCAAAAAACGTGTCAGTACAGCTCACACTTACCACAAAGTTCATGTAACCATACGTTTTCACGCTAACAACACACGCACAACCCGCACAACAAACGCAACACGCACGCCAAAAGACGACAACAACCAACAAACGCATGCACAGTCGTTAGTAACAATCATCTCGTCTACCCAAAACACTAAAAAAAAAAAAATGTTCACATTAAAAGGTGCCATATACACTAACAATAGAAATTTCGATATATGTTCGTACAACCAGCACCCATGACTTTAATAAATTTGTTGTTCATAGTGAGAACAGGTTAGATTTTGTACAAACAAGGACTTCGCGTGACACCTTTCCATTCACAATTTTTTTTTCGATTCGTGTCACAGGTCACCCCACAAAACTTTTCATTTCAGGCCACAGACGCCTTTCACCACGCCTGTGACACGTCTCCACTCAAAACGTGTTCACGTCGTAAGCCTCATTTTCACTCAATTCCACTCTAATATCACTGAATAGCATTTTTTACTAAAGTCACAACGACCATTCGATTTAATAAATGGATACAACGTCCGGATTTTCAAAATACAAATAATGCCGAAATTACACCACTCATATTTTCACAATGTTATTAGCAGAACATAACACACGACAATACAAAAACAGGTAAAAACCTGCCCCACCTGCCGATTATCTACAAATATCGATGAATCCAACACCAATAAAAAAAGCAGAGAGACAATAAAAGATGCAAGCCGCACACAAAATCAATTAGGCGGACAGGAAACGTAGTTCCCCCACTTCCGGATCCAATTACTTGCAAACAAGGGAGGGTAATTTTTAGATCGGTCACCGCTCCCCGCACAGATTCCTCTCTCTATGCCACCAATCTTGGATTCCAATTCAAGCCTGCGCATCGACTTTTACAAATCGACTGTCATTCGAAAATCAAACAAGGTACACGCACACACATTTAAATGAGTTCATATTCCTATTATAAGTAATCATAATTACTTTACAGACTTCTAACATTTTTCACAACACACACAAAGACAAAAATTTATAGGGCATAATTGAGCAATTAAAACATTTAGATCAGGGCATGTAGATACAAAAGGGTTCAAAACAATACACCTTATTGTTCATATTAATCATTTTCATTATTTTCTCTCAATTAAAATTTAAATATATAATCAATTTATCAATTTATTCAACTTATTATCACTTTTAATCATTAATTATCATTTTTTTTACCAATTAGTTTATATTATCATAGTTTCAAATCAACGAAAACTCATTGGTTTTCTTTTAAAATTGGATATTATATTTTATTTTGATTTACAAAAACATTCTTTTTTTTTTCTATTTTTTTTTCCACCATGCAACAAAACATTTTTTTTCCCACCATGCAACCAAGCATTCACTTTGATTTCTTCCAACTTTTTATTTTTATTTTTATTTTTGATTTCTCAAAAGACCTAATAAAAACCCCTCGATTTCCATTCCCAATTTCGAGCAAGAATATGGTTAGGCATTTTTCCTTTTTTTTTTCACCATGCATCAAGCATTCACTTTGATTTCTTCCAACTTTTTATTTTTATTTTTATTTTTGATTTCTCAAAAGACCTAATAAAAACCCCTCGATTTCCATTCCCAATTTCGAGCAAGAATATGGTTAGGCATTTTTCCTTTTTTTTTCACCATGCATCAAGCATTCACTTTGATTTCTTCCAACTTTTTATTTTTATTTTTATTTTTTGATTTCTCAAAAGACCTAATAAAAATCCCTCGATTTCCATTCCCAATTTCGAGCAAGAATATGGTTAGGCATTTTTCCTTTTTTTTTTCACCATGCATCAAGCATTCACTTTGATTTCTTCCAACTTTTATTTTTATTTTTATTTTTTTGATTTCTCAAAAGACCTAATAAAATTCCCTCGTTTTCCATTCCCAATTTCGAGTAAAATATAATTAGGCATTTCTTTTTACCATGCAACAAGCACTTTACTTTTTTCACCATGCAACAAAGCATTTTTTTTCCTCACCATGCAACCAAGCATTTACTTTGATTTCGTCCAACTTTTTATTTTTATATTATTTTTGATTTCTCAAAAGCCCTAATAGAACTCCCTCGATTTTTTTTCCAATTTCGAGTAGAAATTAGTTAGGCGCATTTTCTTTTTTTTTAAATCCACTATGTACCATAGCATTCATTTTGATTTCTTACAATTAAAAAATTTTTTGATTTCTATTAATTATACTCAACCTATATCATCAACACCATTCTATTTTACTTCTTATATCGCCACCAATGCTTGTATATAGACTCTCAATACCCACAACTAATTTTCCCACAAAATTATTTTTTACTTTACAGAATTCTCTCAGGCTAACCCTTTCTTGAATTCTTCACATGTAGGGGGCGCATCTGTCATAATTTGTATATAATTGTATGCACCCCCGACCCACTATGCATGTACAATGTATGATTTTCAAAGATTTAATAAAGAATAAGGTAACTGGAGGAAAGAAAGTAGCAACAAGACATAGGAAGCAGGCAGTAAAGCGGGCACAAGTATAAATAACTTGTACAGTCAATACTTGCTGACAGGACCGGACGTGTCTGGTGACCGCAAAAGTTATAAAAGTAGAGAGACGCCCAATATTTCCGGACAGGACCGGACGTATTTGATAACCGCGGAAGTAATAAGAGTCGAGCACACCCAATACTTCCTGACAAGATCAGCGGTATCTTCCACCAAAGAAAGCCGCAGAACCAATTAGAAAATATCCCCTAAATAGGTCAACCAATAGAAAAACGGGCACGTTCCATCGTTCGACCAATGGGAAAGAAGACAACTCGTGGTATTAAATCGAGAAGCAAGAATTGTCAGTAGTGACTTGGCTCCCACCGAGTTCAGATCAGTAGTGATTTCGCTTCCAACAAGGTGACATCTGCTCTGGACCTCTCTCCCTCTGCTCATCCCGTAGCTAAGTACAATCACCGCCATGTGATCAGATAATTAACAATCAAAATCGCTCCGCTCTTCTCAAGCTTTCTTCCCTCCAACCCAGTTGCCTTTTATTTTCAAACCCCATCACGTGTCCTGATTATTCCTAACTGTATGCTTCACTTGCCACTCAACGACTGCGTTTCAACCAATCCTCACCATTCAAATCGAACAACAAGAAATTCCGCAACGATATTGTCACAGAACGGTTAAGTCGACAGAATTCTACAACAGTGTAATACATCAAATATTGCAGTGTAATAACTTTGGATATATTACATATATCCCTGGGAAGGTTTTTGAAAAATAATTTCTTGAATATCTTTAGAGTTATTTGCAGATTTGTAGATTTAACTAAATGATGATGATTATTTATCAAAAGTAAATGGTTTTGTTTACAAACAATATGTGTATTCAATATGGTGGTCAATAGTCAAATAATCTGTTTTTTTTTAAATTAAATAATAGAATTTTTTTAATTATATAAAAATTAATTTAGTAAACAAAATATTGATTTTTTGAAAATTTCTATTTTATTAGTAGTATAAAAAAATTAAATATATAAGAATTTTTTTTTGTAATTTTTAGTAAACAAAAATATTAGAAAAATATATCTATCTTATATATATAAAATTGAATGTCTGTCTGTCTGTCTGTCTGTCTTGAATATCTTGAATATCCTTAGAGTTATTTGCAGATTTGTAGATTTAACTCGCAAGCAGCGCCACCATTGCGACGATGATAACAAGTTTTTCTTATCTATAAGTTTTATTATCACTAAGTTTATTATCTTAAAGATTATTTATCAAAAGTAAGATTATCTCAGGATGACACGGCAATTTATTTGAGACAAGAATAATGATACAATTCCAAGGCGAAGATACTATTCCTTTAACTTCCAATTACCGAGGGAACCAATTAATATTGATTTTATTCAACTTATCGAGTATTTTTCAAGGGACCGGGAAAAAATGTTCACTAGATAAAACGATGATAGGAAAGGAAAGACAAAATTCAGGATAACACGGCACACAGGGACCGGGAAAAAATGTTCACATTATCGAGAGATTCAAATTTACGAGTTTCAAATTATCAAAATATATCTTTTTTTTATAAGTTTATAGATAATTGTTTTAACAAATGTTCGTTAGACAAATCTTTACTCGGGTAAAACCCCGGGCGAAGCCGGGTACATCCGCTAGTATTTTAAAATATAATTTTAATTATGGATTGCCAAATCTTCAAAAAATATATATATAAAGACGGAAAATTTGCCGGGAGGAAATTGATCCATAGAAGCACAGGGCGCCTCTCCCGTCAAAATAAACGCCAAAATCTGACGCCATCTATTGACCGTCGCCGCAAACTAGCGGCCTCAGGTCAGCAACAAAGCCACAACACCAGCTTTGGCAAACTGAGAAGCGTCCACCTAGAGACCGTGGTTTCAGGCTAATGGCCCTCGTCAGTTTAGGGCGGCTTTATTCCATGAGATCCACACGGGAATTACCTCTTCTACTAAGTAGTGAATTGATTTAAAGGAGAATAGAAAATGTTCCGATTCTCTTATATAATGTTTATAGTGCAGTTGACCATTAATTATGTCATCATCCAAAACTTAAAATAATAAAATATTGTAGCGTAGAAATCAAGTCTTGCATTATCTTAAGATGTAAAAGTATTTATTGATGACGTCAGTACGACTAGTCGACAATTATCAACAAACTATCTACAGTTAGGGAATATCGAGCAAGCAAGTTAGACAACATAAATGATGATTTTACAAATATAATGTAATAAATCTGTTTTAAATATTTTCATTGAATAATTAAATTAAATAATAAAATATTAATTATTTCTTCGCCATAGTATATAAATATTTTAAATATAACTATAAATATTTTAGAACTACAAGAAAATAATAAAATATTAGAACTACAAGAGAATAATATAATATTAGAACTACAAAAAAAAAAAAACGACCCAATCCAAACAAATCAATAATGAGCGTCACCACGACAACAGAAAAGCCAACATCATCAGACAAAGAACTAAATCCTTTGTCTGATGATGGCAACAACACAGCCACCGAAACAATCCACACCATCAATTTACCCGGATCAAAACTCAATTTCTCGTAGTTCCAAACTATAATCCAAATTGTGCTTATTCATTCTAAATATTAGAACTACAAGAAAATAATAAATTATTAGAACTACAAGAAATAATTAATAAGTAAAAATGCATTTAAAAAAAAAGAGCTTTTATTTAAATGCACTAAAAAAGAAAAAATAAAATATTTTATCTTCTGTCATTGAACAATTAGATGTATCTGAGTGAAAATAAAAGCGGCGGGGGACGATCATCATGAATTTTAAACCTAATATGATTTAATATGTAGCAACTGATTTTTATAAGTGTTTGCTATATTTTGACCTCTTCTCTAAATATGATCGTCCCCCGCCACTTTTATTTTCACTCAGATACATCTAATTGCTCAATGACAGAAGATAAAATATTTTATTTTTTCCTTTTTAGTGCATTTAAATAAAAGCTCTTTTTTAAAAATGCATTTTTACTTATTAATTATTTAGTTAGTTTTCAGTCATGAATTTACAAAACTTAGAATCAAAAATTCACTGGGGATTAGGCCTTAAATAGAAGGGAGGCCTGCTCGCAGCGGATTGGTCAATGTAAGGGGCCACTCCGACTACCCAGAAGTCTGCAAATATGTACACTTGCATTGTTAAATGGACTGAGCGAGAGTATTGTGAGTTTCATTATTCTATATGGTCTGGAAGCATATTAAAATTAAATATACAAAATTTGAAAGGAAATTTGGAAATTTGTCCGTTCTTGGCCAACCTGACAACCCAGAAGTCTGAAAATTGGTCAGCTAGCATTGTCATCAGGTTTGAACATGTGTACCAAATTTCATATTTCTAGGTGCCCTATAAGTATATTAAAAATTGATTACAAGATTTGGCGACAGACATCCAGACAGACAGACATGGAGGCAAGTTAAATAAAAGCTTTTAAAAACGACCCAATCCAAACAAATCAACAATTAATTTATATATATATATATATATATGTGTGTGTGTGTTATGAATTTAATGTTTTGTTATTGGAATGATAAAGGATTGGAGGTGCAGTCGTGATAATAGGAAAGATAGTTATTTACTTATCAAGTAATTTTTATTTTCAATTACTTGAACAGAATTACACATTAAATATTTTTCACAGTAATATAGAATTTATAAAATGAATCCCCTATATTCTTTAGTTAAAAAATAGGTGGGTAAACTATACATATTTACAACAATAATCAAAGTGTTATGTTCTACATCTATGGTCAGAAATAATAACAACAAAAACAAAAGCCTTTATTGAGGACCTCTCGTCCTATAAAGGATTCGCCAGTTTACAGAGTAATTGAAGAGAAGAGAACTAAGAATACAGAGAGAAACCTATATGTAGTAGGTATAGTATAGTATTTTCTACACTGTGACTATATACAACAGCAGCAACAAGCCTTTTACTGGAATCAAAGTTCCATACAGGATTCGTCATTCTAATCCTGACAAAGATTATTTACATATGATTATTTACATCAATTAGATTATGTATATAGCTTCCTCTTCTCTTCAGCCGTCTTCCAAAATTTGAACAACGCAAACGCTCCAGCTCTGTTTCTCACCACCTCATTCATCAGGAGCTCCAAAGAGAGTCCCTCAAGGCCTATTTCACTGAGGAGCACTTCTCGTTCGTCTTTCAGCCCCATACATGAGAGTATATGGTGATGCAGCCCCCTATGGTCAGAAATAAAAGAATAGTCAATGATGAAAGTAAAATACATGTTTAAAAAATGCATTTTAGATTATATAATATATATTGTCAGGAAGACAGAGTTTCCTGGTATTCCTTCTTATCTGGATTGGACGGACCGGTCGGGGAAAACAGTGGCGCCACGTGGAAGGAGGAAAAACTCAGTACTCCCCTCTTGCTCTAACTGCTGGGTCAATTTGGCTCATGTACATAGTAACTTTTATAATTAAAAGATTTTATATAACTAATTAAATAAATATTTAAAGTAATTCGGAAGCTTATTTAATTATTTTTATTCGCGATAATATATATGTTGTAATATATTTCAATATATACTTCTATCCCCATATGTAATATAGTTATAGTGTAACAACCAAAAGTGTAGACACAATTCAACTCGCCAGTTTGACCATCATGTAATACAAAACAAAATAATATAATTAGATTGAGTGACAGCCGGCGCCAGACAGAAGAAAGGTCTCCGTCGGTCCGAAAAACAGTCGAATTATCAAAAGTGTCGCCTCTTGCTAAGAAATAGATCAGTCCCTCGAACAGCGCCGGCTACTCGGTCATTCTCTTTCTCGCCCTTTCCAAGAAAATATCCAATATGCCTCTTCCTTTTATGAAATTCATTCACGCCTGACACCACTCTGACCACTCTTACGACTGCATCAAATCAACCACACCACAGTCATCCGACAGGATAAACACAACAGTAAGTCGACAGGGTCATCTGCATCACAACATATATATATATATATAGTGTAAAAACTATATAACAAAATTATAACAGTGATTATATATTCTCCGTTATTATTTACGACCTCCTTCGACTAGTTTGTTGATGCCGTTCTGCCAAAATTCGCCCGGTCTGGTGTCGAAGAAGTTGTTGAGCCAGGTTTTGAGGTCATCTTCATCGTCGAAGGTAGTGCCTCTCATATGGTTTGACATGGAGCGGAGAAGGTGGTAATCGGTTGGTGCAAGGTCCGGAGAGTACGGCGAGTGCTGTAGAACTTCCCATTCGAGCTTTTGAAGGGCAGCTTTGACGATTTGTGCAACATGCGGCCTAGCGTTGTCGTGAAGGAGAAATATTTGACCTTGTCGATCGGGTATTTTATGTTGAATAGCCTCATTCACGCGATGCAATTGGGAAATGTAGAGGTCCTTGTTGACCGTGGCATTTATTTCGAGCATTTTGCAGTACAGCACATCTTCGCAGTCGCAATAAACGCAGATCATAGCCTTTAGTGGGTGAAGATCTTGCTTTATTCTTGGCTTCGGCGTATCTCCTTATTCATATTCATATTTATATTTTATATTTATATTATATTATACTAGCGGATGTGCCCGGCTTCGCCCGGGTTTTACCCGAGTGAATGTTTGTCTAACGAACATTTGTTAAAACAATTCTCTTTAAACTTATAAAACGTACTCGGCTTCGCCCGGGGTTTTACCCGAGTAAAGGTTTGTCTAGCGAACATTTGTTAAAACAATTCTCTAAAAACTTATTAAAAAATAAAAAAGATATATTTTGATAATTTGAAACTCGTAAATTTGAATCTCTCGATAAAGTGAACATTTTTTCCCGGTCCCTGTGTGCCCTATCATCCTGAATTTTGTCTTTCCTAATTTTCTACATTAGAAAATCATAGCTTTATCTAGTGAACATTTTCCCCGGTCCCTTGAGAAATACTCGATAAGTTGAATAAAAAATCAATAATAATTGGTTCCCTCGGTAATTGGAAGTTAAAGGAATAGTATCTTCGCCTTGGAATTGTATCATTATTCTTGTCGCAAATAAATTGCCGTGTCATCCTGAGATAATCTTACTTTTGATAAATAATATTTAAGATAACAAACTCAGTGATAAGAAAACTTTTTATCATCGTCACAATGGGGGCGCTGCTTGCGAGTTAAATCTACAAATCTGCAAATAACTCTAAGTATTCAAGATATTCATGAAATTATTTTTCAAAAACCTTCCCGGTGATATACCTAATAATATCCCAAAATTTCACGGCGATTGGATGTATGGTTTTTGAATCTATAGAGTACAGACAGACAGACATTCAATTATATATATATAAGATAATATAAATGAGTTTTAAAAATTGTAAAAAAAAAAATGCATCGGCCGGGAATCGAACCCGGGCCGCCCGCGTGGCAGGCGAGCATTCTACCACTGAACCACCGATGCTTTAAAAAATGGCCATATTTAGGTATTCATTCCATTCCGGATTAGTCCGCGTAAAAAAAAGTTCTTCAAATGAAAAAAAGAAATAGCCAAAAATACTAATCAAAATGCAGCTGAAAATTTTCCTCAGGTTTATAAAAAGCGACATGCAAAATTTGGTACCAATTGGTTCAGTAGTTTTTGAGTTTATCGCGAAACAGACAGACAGACAGAAATTGACTTTTATATATATATATATATAGAGATTTACTCTTCATTGTTGGCTTTTTAACTTACATTCATTCTTCATTGTTGGCTTTTTATATTACATTCACTCTTCATTGTTGGCTTTTTATCTTATATTCACTCTTCATTGTTGGCTTTTTATCTTACATTCATTCTTCATTGTTGGCTTTTTATCTTACATTCACTCTTCATTGTTGGCTTTTTATCTTACATTCATTCTTCATTGTTGGCTTTTTATATTACATTCACTCTTCATTGTTGGCTTTTTATATCATATAGAAAATCATAGTTTTATCTAGTGAACATTTTTTCCCGTGTCACATTGCCGTGTCATCCTGAGATAATCTTACTTTTGATAAATAATATTTAAGATAACAAACTTAGTGATAAGAAAACTTGTTATCATCGTCACAATGGGGGCGCTGCTTGCGAGTTAAATCTACAAATTTGCAAATAACTCTAAGGATATTCAAGATATTCAAGATATTATTTTTCACAAACCTTCCCGGGGATATACCTAATAATATCCCAAAATTTCACGGCGATTGGATGTATGGTTTTTGAATCTATAGATTACAAACAAACAAACAGACAGGCATTCAATTATATATATATATAGATTCATATTTATATTATATTCAGCGCGCGCGCGCTTCATATTCACGTATTTCACATTCCGTAAGGATTCGGTATAAAAATCGTTGTTTATGGCCCCATGTTGATTGATGGCGTACGAGATGTTGAGCAGCGATTTGAAGGCGATTTTCTTTGTTGGTTTCATTAAGCTTGTGAGGCACCCAAGCTCCGAGTTTTTGATTGAAGATGGTTGGAGATGGTCACAGTACTACATTTCATTTTTTCGGTCAACTCACGGGTTGTTTGGCGACCATCTTCCTTCAACAGGGCCTTTAGATGTTCCTCATCGAATTCTGATGGTCGTCCGTTTCGAGGCGTGTATTCAAGGTCCAAGTCGCCGTTTTTGAACTTTTCAAACCATTATTGTGCTGCTCGCTTCCCTATGACACCTTTTCCATACACGTTGCATATGTCTCGAGCTGCTTCGGCTACTTTTCGACCTCGATGAAAAGCGAAGAAAAGCAGATGTCGAAAATGTTTATTTTTACCTCCTGGATATTCCATTTTTAAGCCTGGAAAAAGAACAAAAAATTACGTTAAAAAATAAATATTACAGGTTTGTATAGCAGACAAATACTATATAAAGAATATAAACACTTTACCGTATATATAAAAACAAAAACCGTTATGAAACAAAAGGATACAAAATCCGAACGAACTTTCTTTACAACCTAATATATATAATGCATATATATTTTTTTTAAATGCATCGAGCTCAATGATCTTCCTCAAACAATTGATTAATACGCCTATTAGGCGTCAATTACTTAAGATAAACACAAGGACATAGCGCGACATCTGTATGTGGAATTTTAAACTGTTTAGAAGGCGGATTCTTGTTTTGCAAAATGAAACCTTTTCTGCTATCCTTTATCTCCGCGATGGAAAGTTATTGGATAGGATCATCCGAAAGTACAGTAGAAATTTATTTTATTTTGTAAAAAAAATCGAGCTAAATACAGTTAAACCTGTCTATAGCGCCCCCTCTATATTGCGCTTCCCTCCCTATAGCGCCCGATTTTAAATACTTAGTACGATGCGATTTACATTAAAAGTGACCTGTCTATAGCACCCCCTCTCTATAGCACCCTATTTCGGTTAGTCCCAAGAGGGGGTGCTATAGACAGGTTTAACTCTATTTTAAAATTTTTATACAGATGTCGCTCTGTGTCTTTGCACAAAATTGTAAAGGCCAACGATATTCATGGTAAGTAGAGATAAGTACGTCATATGCAGTTGCACTTTGCGTTTACAAGACGACAGAGCACTGATAAAAGTTAATTTTACGGGTTTATACACACAAAAAAAGGAATACTATGTACTAAAGAAAAAGTAGCTCAACACAAGGAAACGCTTACACTTAAAATGTACAACAACAACAAAAAGAAAGGACTGATTGTTTAGATGTATAGTTTTAACATTCGGAAAGCATAGGTGGCAACCTTTGTACTTTACACCAGACTGTGTTAATTATTTAAGTGATACTACTATACATTTTTACGATATAGCTTCTTCTTCTTCCTTATCTACACTCAATCATATTAAGGTATCAAGCTTGAGACTTTTGATGGTGTCTGCCGGGGAAGAGTAGAGCTCATCAATGGATGAGTCAATACAGTCAATAATGTGTTTTGGAGTTGCAGGTTGAGAATTGCACTTAGTACATAGTGGTAAAACCTTGCAACTATTCTGGAAAATCAATGTCTGTAGATGACCAGACTTAAGTCTGGAAATCAAAGACTGTTGTTCTCTCGGGTTTACGATATATAAAATGTTATGATGCATTAGCGCGCCATCTGTTATGAAAATTCGAAGCTATTATAGACGCGTATGATTCTTATAAAAATTAAACAATTTCTACTGTTCTTACTGCAATGGAAAAATTAGGCCACACAGGCCTTCCCATTAATTTTTCCATTGCAGTAAGGGCAGTAGAAATTGTTTAATTTTTAAAAGAATCATACACGTCTATTATAGTTTATATAAAAGGGGGTACCTGGATCTGTTTATCACTGTACGATAAATTGATAAAGAGGGAGCAATCTCTCGAAATTTTTTTGAGGAAAAAAAATGTTTTTTTTTCTTTACAGATCCAGGTACCCCCTTTTATATAAACTTAATTGATGGATCGCCTTTTGACTCAAACGTCTATAATAGTTTCGAATTTTCTTATATAAAATGTGTTTATACTTGAACTTAGCCGGTCAGCCAATGGCAGTAGTTCCCGCCGTCAACCATTTTACTAGCTAGGGGGAGTTACCACACCTGCCGTGAGTGGCGCTGTAGTCAGTCCCCAGAGTGAGGATAACTTGAACGTTGTGTAACAGTAAGTCTGCTCTCCCCTACTCTCTCTCTCTCCTATATATGCAAATCTGCTTGTCAACGTCGTATGTTGAATACATTCCACTTACTATATTCCTGTGTTTATCATTCTCCAGTCAAAATAATATATTAGATAATTTTAGTTATTAAATCTTATTCCATAACGATTTCGGTAATGTATTTCAATGATCGAGTTGTTAAGGGTTTTAAAGAGAATTGGCAAATCCTTTTTGTGAATACCGCTATCATCGGAGAAAGATAAATTAGGATTTTGCAATGTATTACCCTTCCAGTTTCACATAACACACGCATATACATACTAGCTCTTTGCATATAAATAATCATATCTCACCTAATACAACTTGGGTTTGAAAGAAAGGAACTTTTAAAGAACCAAAGGAGATATTGAGATGCCTGATTGTATATTAGAAATAAAGTTGAATCCTTTCAAACAAAATAGGTTTCTAACTTTTTTATTTATATACAAGAGAGATTAAAATCGATTCAACCTTTCTTTCTTTTAAAAATGTCAACTTATATTTCAGAATATAATCACTACCTTTCAAAATTCTTCATTATATATTACACTGATAGACAAAACTTAAGGAAGTTGTACCTTATAGCATATATATATATATCGGGATTCAGAAAATAACTCTGAGAGATATTTGATGCACAGTGATATATATCACATCAAATATCTCTCAGAGTTATTTTCTGAATCCCGATATATATATGCTATAAGGTACAACTTCCTTAAGTTTTGTCTATCAGTGTTATTAGATTCTAAACGGTGTTAAATGAATGATGCCAATTTTAGTGATATCATTTTTCTACTTGTGTATTGTATTAAAGAAACTTTCTAAATATTTCTATCTTGATAAGAACATTTTGAAACAAATATTTCAATATATATGATTGATATTACTTTTGAACAATTCACACACACAAGTCTTTATTAAGTCATTCCATCTTATACAGACCATTCTCCTGTTAGAAATGAATCTAAAAAGAAATGAGAAACAGGGGAAGAAACTGAATCTACGCTCATAAAAAAGAAAAAGAAGAAAAGGAAATAATATCTACAATGCATACATTGTAGTACACTCGTATGTACAAAAGTTGAGACTATCTACATCGTTTACGTGCATAGCAAATTTTAAACAATTTTAAAAGTGTACATTTAGATCTTCTACGAACAATAGTCATATTCATAATAATCATCAACAACAACAACAAAAGCCTTTATTGAGGACCTCTCGTCCTATATAGGATTCGCCAGTTTACAGAGTAATTGAAGAGAAGAGAACTAAGAATACAGAGAGAAACCTATAAGTAGTAGGTATAGTATTTTCTACACTGTGACTATATACAACCGCAACAACAAGCCTTTTACTGGAATCAAAGTCCCATACAAGATTCTTCATTCTAATCCTGACAAAGATTATTTACATATAATTATTTACATCAATTATATTATGTATATAACTTCCTCTTCTCTTCAGCCGTTTTCCAAAATTTGAACAACGCAAACGCTCCAACTCTATTCATAATAATCAATTTTCATAGAATAATCAATAGAATTGAGCTTAGTACCATTAACGGAATTACTATCATCGGAGGAAGATAGATTGATATTTTGCAATGTATTACGTTTCCAGTTTCATATCATACACATATACATACTAGCTATTTGCATATAAATTTTCATACTTCACCCAATACAACTTAGGTTTGAAAGAAAAGAACTTTTAAAGAACCAAAAGATATCTTGAGATGCCTGATTGTATATTAGAAATAAAGTTGAATTCATTCATACAAAAAAGGTTTCAAATTTTTTATTTCTTAAGAAACTCTCTCTTATTGTGAAAGTATTTTATTTTACAATTTATTGTAATTTCTTCATTTTTAATAAGAAAAACTCTTCTATAAATACCGTTGAGAACTATACATGTTTTACATATGTCATATGATGGTACTGCCTTTTCATGACGGAATACCTCAATTTCGCGTGAAGATATTAGTTATACGATTATGATCACCTCGGACTCTCTGTTTCTCTGAACGAGAATTCTGGAGGAGCATTATAAATTGATCTATCAACTTAAGAATTTTGGGGGTGGAAGAGATTTGTTATATTTGTTGGAGTAATTGAGGGGGAGTTGTAATGATATAGCGATGTCCTTCGATAAGGCCTAGAGATAAACGACAGAAGAAAGTCATGAGAAATATGTAAAGCGACTGGTAACAAAAAGAACAATATATATAATTAAAAAATGAGGACCCCCTCATCGCCTGGAAGAGGACACTTATACGGTGGGGAAGACTCCCCGGCTGAAAATTTAAATTTGTAAATATTAATTATTCGTTAAATTATTATATAATAGGTAAAATAGCCTAGCTGCGAAAGATTTAGACTTTAGAATCTGATGTCCTTGGTTCGAACACGCTTTTCGCTATCTTTTTATTTTCTCTGATTATTTTTGTGATCTCTTCCTCATTTTGTATATATTGACTGGGTTGTCAAATTTGTTTTAATTGTCAAATTGTCACATTATCAAATATTATTATAATTTGACCTTAATATCTCTTAGATAGTTCAATGATAAAGTTAATCGTACACGCGTTGAAAAATTCTTTGGCGAATTTCTTGAGATGATTTGCTTCTCCCCATATAAATATATCATCCTAATATACAACACATTGGCAAAACATAAACCTCACTCACCCAACCAAAAGATAGAATGGCGTGACTTCTATCCCACCTACAATCTATTTCCCTTAGTGACCATACTCCCTCTCTATAAGAGATTACTTTGTCTTCACTTTTCCTATTTGAAATGTACATCTATATGTAATGACAAAATTTACTTTGTACGGGTTAACACACATTTCAAATTACTAGGGCCTAAAGTAAGAGTAATCAAACACAGAGAAAAGCGTACAGTCAAGAGTATAACAATAAAAGGAAGTTAAATAAAAACTCACGATTTGCTATATAAAAACAAAACAGTACTTATCTTTATTTATAGCGTTGGTAAGGATCGGACCAGGGTCACACAGGTATGCGAGGAGATAACCAGACACGGATAAAGCACGCGGGGAACACTTTAAGCGTCTCCACACAAATATCCACCACGCTCGCCCTCTCGCAATACCATAGCCCCCTCTTATATACAAACATGGCCACATTCGTCTAATAAGAAGGCGGGAGAGATTGGTTTACTAACAAACAAAAACAACATTCTTCCCACTGAAAACTAAGATAAAATTGCAAATGTTTGTCAATGTAATTCGACAAGTAAACAACTCCCTGAATTAATCATTTAGCTTTAGAATATAAAATGTATGTTTTAATAGGTTCAGTGATAGTTTACTTATTTACTGGTGACATTGTAACCTCTACCATCTGCCATGATTATATCAGAAGGACTGCCAAGGAGATTTAAATTGTTGACAAGCCGAGGTAGAACATCCTGGGGGCGGCGGTGAGACAAAAGGGAGCCAGAACCTGTTTGTGACGCCGCGCCGTGCGTCGACCTCGGCTTGGGGTCTTCTTTAGGGAGACACTGTCTTAGCTGCCGCATATTTCAGTCAGAGGTCGTTGTAGGTCCTCCCTGGTGTTTGCCGAATTCATCGTATGTCTGCGTTTGTCGTAGGTTCGCTCTAGTGTTTGCTAAGATCGTTGTTGGCCCGCTCTAGCAGGTCCGATTTGACGTTTGCTAGGGTTGTTGTAGGTCCTCTCTGGTGCTTGCCGAATTCATCGTAGGTCTACATTTGTCGTAGGTTCGCTCTAGTGTTTGCTGAGATCGTTGTTGGCCCGCTCTAGCAGGTCCGATTTGACGTTTGCTAGGGTTGTTGTAGGTCCTCACTGGTGCTTGCCGAATTCATCGTAGGTCTGCGTTTGTCGTAGGTTCGCTCTAGTGTTTGCTGAGATCGTTGTTGGCCCACTCTAGCAGGTCCGATTTGACGTTTGCTAGGGTTGTTGTAGGTCCTCTCTGGTGCTTGCCGAATTCATCGTAGGTCGACATTTGTCGTAGGTTCGCTCTAGTGTTTGCTGAGATCGTTGTTGGCCCGCTCTAGCAGGTCCGATTTGACGTTTGCTAGGGTTGTTGTAGGTCCTCACTTGTGCTTGCCGAATTCATCGTAGGTCTGCGTTTGTCGTAGGTTCGCTCTAGTGTTTGCTGAGATCGTTGTTGGCCCGCTCTAGCAGGTCCGATTTGACGTTTGCTAGGGTTGTTGTAGGTCCTCTCTGGTGCTTGCCGAATTCATCGTAGGTCTACATTTGTCGTAGGTTCGCTCTAGTGTTTGCTGAGATCGTTGTTGGCCCGCTCTAGCAGGTCCGATTTGACGTTTGCTAGGGTTGTTGTAGGTCCGCTCAGATTTTTGCTGATATAATTGTAAAACCGCTTTGGAGTTTGCCGAAGTTGTTAGCTAAGATCCGTTCTAGCTTTTGTTGATATCGTTTTAGATCCGCTCTGTAGTTTGCTAAGTTTGTTGTAGGTTTGTTATTTGGTACCTTTTATCCGGGGTGGCGTTTACTGAGGTCTTTATTGGAATTATGTAATCTGTACGGACATAATATGAATGTATGTTTTAATTCGTCCCAGGGCATTATAAATTTTCATCCCCAAACAATGAAATTTCTTTCACCTGTTGGTCTTGCTATCCAGGCGTGGTACCTCAATAAAGGATTTTTAAGGAAACTTTCAAAACAAATATATTTATCGTTATTTTTAATTAATAATAGGAATAATTTTGAGAGCTAATTGTGAGACCCAATTTTATTCGTTGTCCCCCTTTTCTATTAAATTGAAAAATATGGATAGGGCCTTACTTATTAGTGGAGATTAAGCTGATGAATCTGTTGGGAGAATTCATTTGTGAGGATCCAGAATTCTCCAATAATTCTTATTTGAAAGTAGATATGTGTCATTCAAAATGAACTGAAACGTTTCCCATTATATAAAAAAGATATATCATATATTGACCATCTCTACAATCTACCAGGCTGCAATATACAATATACAGACCTATTATTCGACAATGATGTCCCGTTTTTGTATCCAAGTGACTCAAGATCTGTGTGGCTGCACCAGGATAAAGCCACGAGTCATACATCACGTTCAATACGTCAATACCTGGACGGAAAGAGGGATGAAACCGGCATTTCGTACATCCCTTTTAAGCACATCCTTGCAAAATCTCCAGACTTGCCCCCTATGGATTTTTATACTTTAGGCTTGCTGAAAACTGCTCTTAGATCTAGAAAATCGAAGACACTAGAAGATCTCTAGAAAGTTGTTAAGGACTGTTGGGATGGTCTTGATAAAAATATTCTAAGACAAAACCTTATTTCCTGGAAACATCGATGCATGGCTGTTGCTAAATGTCAAGGCTTGCACACAGAAAACAATAAGTTGCACAAACATTAAGAAATTATTTTTAATAAAGCACTAAAATCGTTATTTTAAAATGGAACACCCTCTGTAATTTTTACAAGGGAATCATGAATTTTTTATTTTTTTTTTATTTACCAAAAAGATGTTAAGCATGCTAGGTACCGATGTTATTTAATATTTTTTTGTATAAAATGATATAAATATTGTATATTTTAATCAGTTAACTTTTTTATTTGATTTACAAACCTGGATATTTTCTTTAAAAAAGTCTTTTGGACGTACATCTTAAACAAAGTAGACAAAACCCCCACAAAATCCACTATTATTATAAAATTGCAACATTTACATTGAATATTATGATACATTAGCGCGTCATCTGTTATGAAAATTCGAAACTATTATAGACACGTATGATTCTTTTAAAATTTAAACAATTTCTACTGCCCTTACTGCATTGGAAAAATTAATGGGAGAGCTCTTGACTCATCAGTAGTGAACCCTCCCAGAGATTTCGCCAGTTTAATCTACCATACCGCTGTTATATTGTAGGAAAGTTCACCACTGATGAGCCAGGCTCTTCCTTTAATTTTTTCATTGCAGTAAGGGCAGTAGAAATTGTTTTAATTTTAAAAGAATCATACGCGTCTATAATAGTTTCGAATTTTCACATTGAATATTGAACCTAAGAAACAATAAAGATATATTCTATAGCTAAGTTTTTTTATTTATTTTGGTTTAGATAGCCTTAATGATAAAAAGTTATTGTTCTATTCGATCTTGTGCCTGAGTATAAGAATGGCAAGTATACAAAACAAGTATACAAAAATATATTTACCATTGGTATATGTATTTTCGCACTGAATACAAAGCCTCTGCATCAAGTATAACCATTAAATACACACTTCGGCCAGTTAGAGTTTTTATTTTTCTCAACGTTTCGACAAAAATCTTTTGTCTTCGTCAGGAGAAGTAAATAAAAATAAAGCATTTGGCAAGGCGTTAAAAATTGTTCTCTGCTAACTCTAACTGGCCGAAGTGTCTATTTTTCATAGAAATATGAATGCCTGCCGGGCAACTCTATATCTTTACGACATTAAATACACTGACTACAACAAAATATTACATCACCTATAAACATTTTTATCAAATTTACTTACTTAATAAGAACATTAAGGCACAATGAAAATGATGAATTATCTAAAACCGTAACTATATAGAATATGAAGCTAGATGTTACCTGGCCGGTATTCATATTATTATTTATTATTTATTTAAGTAACCCAAGTTCCTGGAGCGTACAGAAGTCGCCAACTACCCGGGATGTCCTTCTGACCTAAGTCTTCTTGGATTTATATACAATGCCAGTGGAAGTCCAATTAATGAGGTGTCGCCAGGCAGATTTCTTTCTTGGGAGATTTTCTAGGGATGCTGGACATATGTTGGTGATACCTAGGAGAGTGGCTGTCTGGAATCTTTGGTATTGGAAGGTTGGGCAAGTAAAGAGGAGGTGGTCTACGGTTTGGTCTTCATCTGGGCAGTGGGGGCAAGTTGGGTCTTCTTTCGATACCGTTGCAAGGTCTGCCTGAAGGTATTCATAGTTCTAAAATAATAGACACTTCGGCCAGTTTTATTTTCTCAACGTTTGGACAAAATATTTGTTATCGTCAGGAGAAATATAAGTGCATAAAAAATAGGCTTGTTTATTCACGGAAGGAGTATTTATAAAAGCCTTCTAGCGTATCATTAAAGTTATATACAAAATAATGAAGGCATATCCTGACCAGGAGCACATGTGTTTTTTAGATGGCAGAACGCCATCATGGCTGTACCACTGCGACCAAAAATATTTTCTGGCTTTTCTTGAATAATCAAGAAATTGTGTTGGCTAAATATCAGAGAACGGGTTAAATCAATGTTTAGTTGATTTCTGTTTCACTAGATGGCGCTCTGCCATCTAAAAAACACATGTGCTCCTGGTCAGGATATGCTTTTATTATTTTTAATATCAACACCCGACCTTTTTTTCTATTGTTTTTTCTGTATATCAGACGAAGCCTTCTCTGAAGGGACGTCTGGAATACATCAAATGTTACAAGCTGCTCTGAGTTTGTACAGGCCCTTGCCTAAAGCGGAGTTTTTCTCCCCCAACACGCTCAATTGCTATGTTAAGGAATTCGTACAGAATGGTCTTTCTTCCAGGAGAGAGTTGCTCGAAGAGTCCTTCCCTCTCACGGCGGTATAGAACCGCTTCCACTACTTCATCCTCATAAACCTCCTCATATAGCGGGAATAGGAAGGAGTCAGCGTTTAGTTGCTCAAAAAGTTTTTCTACTTGCTTCACGAGCTTCTCCTGAGGGGACTGAGAGGGAAACATGGTTTGGGCCACGGGGGTAGAAGACTGGATGGATGGTGCAGTCATGTCTTGGATCTCTTTTGCAGTAGCAGCTAATGGCTCAATATTGGTCAAAGAGGACTCTGGTCGTGACGGCAACTGGCTGGTGCCGGAACAGGAGGCTCGGGGGTTGGAGTATCCTGGGGATGGACAGGGATGTTCGCCCCGCAGCAGGGCTGGAGGGTGGTAACGGGGTCTGCTTGATGAGCGCAAATAGATTTTTAGAGGGCACGACTTTGAGGAAGGAGCTTCACCACCTGCCGAGTGTCCTGATGACGTCCCCCATTGATTCCCATGAGGCAGGTTGCTCGTCGATGTCCTTGACGGTGACATCTACTACACCTGACGCCGTAGGTGATGTAGGCGGGTATAGATTCTCCTTTGGAGATGATCACCAGCTTGGCAGGGAGCTGGTAGAGTTTCCTTCCTTCATTCAGAAGTACGAAGGCCTCCCTGTTGCCGGTGGTCCAGGTGTAGCCGTCACATGAGCCAGGGAGACAACACGGCAGTATGGTCGCAGCGCTCCGACGATGTCCATTCCCTCACTGCGGTCGGCAGGTTGCGGATTACGATCTTCTCCGCCTTCCTTCTGTACAGGAATGCCCTCAGGAGGATGACCGTCCTGGAACTGCGTAAGTCTGCCAGTCGGGCACCAGTTCTTGCAGATGACGCAGATGGGCCATGAGCACGCCGCTGAGAATCCTGTAGTCGGTCGTTGGGAGGCTGATAGGGCGAAATGCCTGTAGACCCGGACCACCGTGGGAATGCGGCAGCAGGATGACTTAAAATAGCAGGTAAAGACGTTGCGCTAATGATACCAGATATCATATTGCCACGTGGAAAATTAGGGAAGACCAACTTCGAGATGAGACAACAATTTATTTCTGGCAAGGACAAACTATAAATGGTAAATAAAAGATAAGCCACGAGGTAAATTTACAGAGTAGCAAAATATAAACATAAAAATGACCACTCTGTTAATAAAAATAATAAAATTAATAATACTTTGTTACATAGCTTCTTCCCTATGGGAGCTGTGACCCACAGCTAGCAATTATTGTAGATACTGACATGGATCTGACGTGCTTCTGCCAAGGATTCCATCGAAGTCTTGGAACTTTGTCCCTAGTACCTTTGCGTTCTTTTTCTTGCGGCGTGAAAAGCAGATTTGTCATCGTATCGTCTATAGGGACATCGTCATCTTGGAGGGAAGTCTTGGCTTTAGCACGTGGTGGAATCCTGGAGTCAGTCTCTGAAAATGTAGATCACAGCACCCATGGCTTCAAGGTCTTCTCGGCGGTCTTCAGTTTGTCTTCCCTAACTTACCCAGCATCTCTACCAAAATGCCACGTAGAAAATTAGGGAAGACCAACTTCGGGATGAGACAACAATTTATTTCAGGCAAGG
>CP092874.1:71101385-71142114 GCA_030710605.1 Cordylochernes scorpioides
CGTGCACGGCGGCAGCCAATCGTCGCGCGCCGCCGTCGACGCTTGAGGGCGCTGTTTGCGAGTGAATTTACGTTTTTATTGTAAATAAAAATGCAACGAAAGGTTATTTCTAAAGTGTAATTAGCCAGAAACCATCCTGTAGTATACTAAACATCTTCCCAAAGTTTCATCACGATTGGTTGAGCGATGTAGAAGATTATCACTCACGGACGGACCAACCAACGGACCAACCAACAAACATCCATTTTTATATATATAGATAATTTAACTGTAACCGTTATAGACGCTATGGTCTCTCAACATATCCTAAAGAATATGCTACTAAAATGCCATTAAATTCATAGAAAATAAACTGAAAAAGTATTAATAAATTAAAAATTATGTTTTGATTATTTTTAATATAGTTTCTACAAATTAATTAATAATTTAAGACGTCTATTAATATGAAGTGTACAAACGCATTGAAAATACTCCCAGAGATATGGGTTGAATTGGGTTGTCAAAATTTATTTTAACAGTCATTCTCCTGAAAATAAAAAAAGTAATTCAATAATATTAAGTATTTTCTTCAGCACATTTATAAGTGCAAAGTCGAACTGCTTTTCACATGTGTAGACATGTAGTGCACTTACAATAAAAGCAGTCGTCTACTTCTACCCACCATGATTACCATGGCCTGTACCACGTGTACTAGGGATAAGCAAAAAAAAAAGTATTTTCTTAAGGTAATTGGGTCTGCTTAATTTGTAAGGTTGCAATGTATATAATTCATATACAATTAAAGATGAATGACACTAAATTTATTTATAGACTACTTTGTCCAATCATTTGACAGGATTTCTACACTAATTTACATAACCTTTGAGAATATAAACAGATTTGAAGAAGGAATAAAAGTTAAGGGCGACGAGTTTCTTTTATTAATGCTGTAAATTCGGCAAGCTTTCGGACTTTGACGTCCTTCGACAGGCAACTTTCCAAGAAACTAGAAGATAATAATTTTTTTTTCTATTGTTTTTTCATGTGTTAAGCTATTTACGCAAATTTGGCCTTAAATACCCATTTCTTGGTTTCTCAAGAAGCTCTGGGACCAAAAATATTTTTGGTCGCAGTGGTACAGCCTATGTCCCCCTAGGGACACTTGCGCTGCCATACATATGCCTTTACATTTGTCTATACATATATATATACAATCATTTTAGGCCGTGAATAGAATAGTCATATGATATTAACAATGGAAAAGAGAGAAGAAAAACGAGAAAAGACCTGTGTACAAAATAAAGAAATGTCTGGTAATATGTACAATAAAAATAATATAAATTATCGGTTTCTTAAAAGATATTTGTTGCTATATAATTTAAAATTAAGAAAAAGGCATCTCCTTATCGTGCAACTGAAAGTTGCTGATAGCTTGCGCTATCGGAATAAATATCAACTATTCTCGTTGATTTTTAATTATTCCAGAATTGGCCGCATACATAGTACAATATTAAAAAATTGTACTATTTTTTCATATAATTTAAAATATATCTACAAAAGGTATTGAATTTAATATACATTTCTAATATATATATGTAATATACCAATCTTGAATATAGAAATACAGGCTAAATATAAATCCCAAGGAATATGCTAATTGAACCGATGATGTAATAAAATTCAAAACAGCTGTTATGGCACCCCGGTTTTCCTCCAATCAAGAAACGATTCACCATCTAATGAAGAAGGATCTGTTATTAAATTGATATGCACAATTTTTACGGAATCTTTAGCCTCTCGGCGGCTTATTAAAATGATGCCACTGTAATTTAGAACATGTTCGAGGGTTAAACGCTCTTAAAGCATATCAGCGTTTTTTACAGTTCGGTCCCCACTCAAGAAATTGGGGTAATAATGATGGAGCTATAATCTCACGATTACGTCTATTTGGTCCTTATCAGTAAATAAAGGTTTTGTTATCACAAGATATATTCGGCTAGGAACAATTCTTTCTTCAAGAAAAAAACCTTCAAGTCTTACTATGAGAATGAAAGTCACTTAAACATACTCAGCAAATTTCGGTAAAATTCGACCCACTCCAGCATCAATAAATAAATACCTCCTCACAAATCAAGACAGAGATATTACACTGATAGACAGAACTTAAGGAAGTTGTACCTTATAGCATATATATATCGGGATTCAGAAAATAACTCTGAGAGATATTTTCTGAATCCCGATATATATGCTACAAGGTACAACTTCCTTAAGTTTTGTCTATCAGTGTTATCTTGCTGAATTCCTATGGTGGTTGGTTGTGATCACTAGCCTTCTAGGGGAACCTCCAAGAAAATGTGAGGCGGGAAAAAATGGGAAATTGTACAAAAGAAGAGAGATATCGTTTCTGATTATAACAGTTTTTTTTAGTAGAAATATATAACGACAATTGAAGAGGAGTGTTTTATACGAACTTTATTCTCAAGCTTTCAGACGTCCTTCTACAGGCTTTACAAGCGTCCGTAAGCTTGCGAATAAAGTTCGTATAAGACACTCATCTTCAATTCTCGTTATATTTTTCTATTTTAATTCGAAGAGTTTCATTTAGTCAGTTTCTTTTTTAGTCTTGAAAATATGTATGGGGTGTAGCGGTACAATATAACGCGGCTGATGATTGTAAAACGAAATTGCAATTATACCGCGAATGTTTCTTTTAAACAAAAATCGAAATTTATTTTAAAGAGAAAAAGCGATTATTTCTAACTTTAAAGATGAAGTATGAAAGGATGAATTGTGAAGAGTAATGACAAACGGAAAAATAAAAGTGTCCAGGGATGGGAATCGAACCCACTGTGTTCCGCTTACCGGGCAGATGCCATGTCCACTAGGCTACACTGGACATATTTTTCCGTTCGTAAATATTATATAAAGTAATTTAAAATACAATATAACGCGGTGAAAAAATAAGGCAAGTTTTTTTCAGACTACTATATCTTTAGGTCCTGCGTGCTTATCTCCACGACCTACGCAAGTCACAAAACTGCTGGGAGGGTTTGAACATGAGGAGTCAAGATTCCACACAAATAAGTTGTTTTTCCTACTCTCATTGTGAAGGTTTCTTTTGAGTTATATATAAAATGGACACACACATCTTTTAAAAAGGATATTTCCCCCATGATTGAATAGCTAGCTTATCTGTGTCATAAAAATCAAAAATGTATTTGTTCTTATATTTTACTTTCTTCCTGTTGTTCGCCTTTGCCGGTCCCAAGCCCGGATGAAAAAGGAGGAGGGGGAGCAGTAACAAGCTCACTAAAAAACCTGGGTTCAGCTAGCCCGGTTGATAGTACCCTGTAAGGGCTTCTAATCCAAGGAGACAGGATGAGCAGCATTTGTACTTCATTGTTAGGAGCGGCTGCACATGGCGTCTGTTCCTCATGTCATAGGGCGGCCATTTCTTTTGGAGCTAAGTCTGCCTGCCATTGAGTAGTGCTCCCAGTCTTAATGACAAAGGCATTCTACTTCACCCACCTCATCTATTTATGTGCTCTACTCATCCCCGACAGGCACCATCGAAAGGTCTCAAGCTTTACAAGCTTGACACCCTAAGTGAGTGGAGATAAGAAAGAAGAATACTTTCTTCCTAGAAAGTTCAAAATATATTTGTTCGGATTGAAAGATTATCATAAAATATTATGGAGACAAATAGAACTTCAACAAACCTAAAATAGATATAGATAGAATGCGCTTACTTTTCAAAATTATAGTAAACAACTAAGATAGCTAGATTTTAATCTCCAATTAAAACATTTTAGTGACAGATTAACTTGGCATAAATATGGTTGTTCATTAGAAATAACACGATATATTCAGTAACGTGGAAGATCCCCGCATTGCCATCAAGGCTCCAAATCAAGCTAATACTATACAAAGAGACTTCCATCAACGTTTAGTTTGTGTTGAAAAGCCTTAAAGTGTTTCTCGAAGTTGAAGCGTGAAAGGAGCAAGATTGTTGGCATTTTTTCGGTATGAAGGACAAGAATAGGTAAATAAATGACATTGATAGGTTTGAAAAGTTCTAAATATAATCGGCCATATCAGTTTTCTTAGTGCGTAGTGAAGAAGTGCTTTTATTTTATTTATTTTATTTCAATTTAAAGCGCTATGTTCCCCTAGGGACACTTGCGCTGTCATACTGTATGCCTTTACATTTGTCTATACATATATATACTATTAAATTTAGGCCCGTGATTAGATTAGTCATATTGATGTTAAAAATGTGAAAGAGAGAAAAACGAGAAAAAAGAACTATGTACAAGAAGTCTGGCAATATGTACAATCAACATAATATAAATTATCAGTTTCTTAAGAGATAATTTGTTCTATATAATTGAAATATATCTACAAAAGGTATTGAATTTAATATACATTTCTTTACTGGAAATAAAATATTTGGATCTCGTTACTATTAAATCATTGTCGACTTCTATAGTCTTGAAAAAACAGGACCAATCTAGTAAAAGATGTATTGAGGTTAGTTCTTCATGCAGCATGAGGAAACTACACTACTATGCGACTTGATTTACATCAATGTAAATAAATAATAAGTTACTTTAGAATATAACTCATTGTAAATAGCTCAACTTGATCAACTTATCTCTCTCCACGATACTAATTATTACAGCTAACCTTCAGTTAAATTCAACTTCCATCATTGACTTAACATATGTAAATAACTACCCTTGTGGGTTTCATCTATCTTCTTATGTTGTTGCTCATTTGTTTTAATGGATATGTTAATCAAGATGCTCTTTTTCTTAATTGTTTATTTTATTTTTGATAATTCTGTTACCTACTTTACTACAAAGTAAATAGTTGTACTACTTGTAAATAGTGTCACGACGCAATATCCAGATCGGATATAGCGTGTTTTATATTTGCAAAGGTAAATAAATAAATGAACACAAAAACAACTCGAGTCTTCCACTGCTTTGTTATGTTTTGATAAAAAGTGATCAATCCTGGTATTAAATGTGAGCTGTCCTTGGTGATGAAGTGATCTGTCTCGGGGTATAAAAGTTATCAATTCAATTTAAAGGTATTCGTATAGGTCTGTGATCAGTCCAGTTAAACAAGTTCTCTGTCTCGTAGTGAGGAAGCTAACAGCTCGGTTTAAAGGTAATTCAACAACAACAAACAACAAAAGCCTTTATTGAGGACCTCTCGTCCTATAAAGGATTCGCCCAGTTTACAGAGTAATTGAAGAGAAGAGAACTAAGAATACAGAGAGAAACCTATAAGTAGTAGGTATAGTGTAGCATTTTCTACACTGTGGCTATATACAACCAGCAGCAACAAGCCTTGGTTTAAAGGTAATTCACCCCAGTGAGAGTTTATCAGCCAAACTTAAATAGGTTTGTCACTATGAAGAAGTTCTTCAAATAAAAGACACTTCGACCAGTAAATATTTTTTAATGTCACGACGTTTCACAACAAAAATCTTTTGTCCTCGTCAGGGGCGAATAAAAATTAAAACATTTGGCAAAACGTTAGAAATTATACTCTAATTTCTAACGCTTTGCCTAATGTTTTAATTTTTATTCGCTCCTGACGTGGACAAAAGATATTTGTTGAAACATCGTGATAATAAAAGATTTACTGGCCGAAGTGTTTTTTATTTGAAGAAACTATGAATGCCGGCCAGGCAGCATCTATCTTTAAGATATGAAGAAGTTATTAATCAAGGGGGTGACTGCCCCGTAGAGAATTTTGAGTAGTATGATAAATGATCCTTCATACTTGTGAAATTAGTAGTTTCTCATTTGAAGTTGATTGACCCTAGTGATATAGTAATACTTGAAATGAAGGCGATAAAAACGTGGTGATTTTCTTTTAATGGTAAAAACACAAGCGTTCAGGCAAGAATGCCCTTCTTCAGGTTACAACTTGGAAATATTTTAAAACTATGGTTTTATTTCCAAGTTGTAACCTGAAGAAGGGCATTCTTACCTGAAAGCTTGTGTTTTTACCATTAAAAGAAAATCACACACGTTTTTATCGCCTTCAATTCAAATATTATTGCGTGGCTACGTCATGTCTGATCCTAACTTCGAATATAGTAATACGTCAAGATCAAAAGTAATTCATTCCTAAGGATTAGTAATCTATAGCAATGTAAAAAACCTAGTTCAAATTTTAAAAAAGCTAATTAGGATATAAAACTGAAATTATATCATAGAATTCAATTATTTAGGTGAAGAAAGAGAAAAAAAACTCTTAAAACACCTTCTGGAGATTTAGCAACCCACTGAAGACGCTGAGAACTATTTCAGAAAAGAAAAATATAGCAATAGAACTCTATAATTTCTACAGATCAATTTTAAATAGATTCATACACAAAAGAGGTAGTGAGGAAAGTTTTAGAACATATGTGTAAATAAATCCCTTTTCAAACAAAGGCTCACGTGCACATGGGGAAAGGGAGAAAAAAATTACTGTATTATTTTGTTGTTGTATGGCGAATCCATACAGGGCAATGAGCCTAATAAAAGCCTTTTTGTTGTTGTTATAAAACTGAAATGTTATTAATCCATGAGTGATTTGTCGTGTTGGAGAAGTTATCAGGTTATTTGGAAAAGTTCTATACTTTGGTGAAGAAGTGATCCGTCAGTGGTACCAACGTTCCATTGTCCATTTCTCCACGAATCTGACCCCTGACCCAGGAGAAGTGGACCACGGACAATGGTTCCAATTCAATCTCTGGTTCTTAAATCATCTTCTTAGTTGAACCAAGAACTGCCTGTGGTGACTCTCATAACCTCTCTATTTTACTTTTAATTTTACTCAACGAATTCCGACCACTAAGGAAGAGTTTTTCGTGAAACTTTTAGTGATGATACTCTCTTTGTTACAAATACATATATACTAGACGAATGGCCCGGGCAACGCCCGGGTTTTACCCGAGTGCGTATATATTTTAAAAATGTTTTAATTAAAATACTATTCGTTACAATTATAAATTGGCGCCGTGGATGTCTCTCTTGTGAAACGTCCCGCCCCAAGCTGTGTGTGTCTTGAAAATATAAAAATAAAAATGTGAACGGAAAAATATGTCCAGGGTAGCCTAGTGGTCATGGCATCTGCCGGTAAGCGGAAGGTCGTGGGTTCGATTCCCATCCCTTGACACTTTTTTTATTTTATCCATTCTGACCAAAATCTATCCGTGAACTTCACACAGTGAACTTCACACAGACAGAATAAGGCAATTATATAAGTAGATAATCCAAATTGTGCCTTATCACACACTATTTTTTAATTTGGCCTTATTACCTTGTGTTTATAATCTATGACGTAATGCCGGCGGCGCGCGCCCGTTGGCTGCCGGCGAGCACGTGACCTCCCTGTGCGCGCGCATCCGTGACAGCGGCCGATGAGGAATTGAGGAAAGACGGTCGTGACTATATATGTTGATAATAATAATATAATAATAATTATTATTATTATTATTATCATTAGATAATGATAATGATCATAATGATGATGCGCGCGCATCCGTGACATGAGGAATTGAGGAATTGATTGAGGAGGAAAGACGGTCGTGACTATATATGTTGATATTAGGAAGGCAAAGTTCAAATAATAGAGCAATTTCAATACACTAATGTTTTCAATACATGAAGAATAACAACGATGGTTTCGGCACCCAGGTCAGAACCCCACATTGAAGAAGTTTTGAAAATAATAAATTAATCCCCTCATGGCATTCAAGTTACTGCATTCAAAACAATTCAAACTAAGTCACCCGGACGGTAAGCCTCTATGTCTGGTACATAGTTCATTATTGGTGTCTGGTGATTTTATGATGTGAAACTATGTAATCTGCCTCGATTCTTCCTCTTTTGTTTCCACCTCTTGGAAAACCTCGTCGCCATCTGTGTTTTCTGACTGGGAAATACGATGACAAGAGGAATGCTTCTCGATTTTGTGTGTCATCCTTGCGCAGGGGCCATGCTAATCTTCTCTGTATCGTTCCAATTTTAGTATATGTACCGCCGAACAAGCGTGTACCAACGATTTTGTGTATCATCCTTGCGCAGGGGTCATGCTAATCTTCTCTGTATCGTTCCAATTTTAGTATATGTACCGCCGAAAAAGCGTGTACTCACGATTTTGTGTGTCATCCTTGCTCAGGGGCTATTCTAATCTTCTCTGTATCGTTCCAATATTAGTATATGTACCGCCGAAAAAGCGTGTACTCACGATTTTGTGTGTCATCCTTGCGCAGGGGCTATTCTATCTTCTCTGTATCGTTCCAATATTAGTATATTTACCGCTGAACAAGTGTGTACTCACGATTTTGTGTGTCATCCTTGCGCAGGGGCTATTCTAATCTTCTCTGTATCGTTCCAATATTAGTATATGTACCGCTGAACAAGCGTGTACTCACGATTTTGTGTGTCATCCTTGCGCAGGGGCCATGCTAATCTTCTCTGTATCGTTCCAATATTAGTATATGTACCGCCGAACAAGCGTGTACTCACGATTTTGTGTGTCATCCTTGCGCAGGGGCCATTCTAATATTCTCTGTATCGTTCCAATATTAGTATATTTACCGCTGAACAAGCGTGTACTCACGATTTTGTGTGTCATCCTTGCGCAGGGGCCATTCTAATATTCTCTGTATCGTTCCAATATTAGTATATTTACCGCCGAACAAGCGTGTACTCACGATTTTGTGTGTCATCCTTGCGCAGGGGCTATTCTAATCTTCTCTGTATCGTTCCAATATTAGCATATTTACCGCTGAACAAGCGTGTACTCACGATTTTGTGTGTCATCCTTGCGCAGGGGCCATGCTAATCTTCTCTGTATCGTTCCAATATTAGTATATGTACCGCCGAACAAGCGTGTACTCACGATTTTGTGTGTCATCCTTGCGCAGGGGCCATGCTAATCTTCTCTGTATCGTTCCAATATTAGTATATGTACCGCCGAACAAGCGTGTACTCACGATTTTGTGTGTCATCCTTGCGCAGGGGCTATTCTAATCTTCTCTGTATCGTTCCAATATTAGTATATGTACGCCGAACAAGCGTGTACTCACGATTTTGTGTGTCATCCTTGCGCAGGGGCCATGCTAATCTTCTCTGTATCGTTCCAATATTAGTATATGTACCGCCGAACAAGCGTGTACTCACGATTTTGTGTGTCATCCTTGCGCAGGGGCTATTCTAATCTTCTCTGTATCGTTCCAATATTAGTATATGTACCGCCGAACAAGCGTGTACTCACGACTTTGTGTGTCATCCTTGCGCAGGGGCCATTCTAATATTCTCTGTATCGTTCCAATATTAGTATATGTACCGCCGAACAAGCGTGTACTCACGACTTTGTGTGTCATCCTTGCGCAGGGGCTATTCTAATCTTCTCTGTATCGTTCCAATATTAGTATATGTACCGCCGAACAAGCGTGTACTCACGACTTTGTGTGTCATCCTTGCGCAGGGGCTATTCTAATCTTCTCTGTATCGTTCCAATATTAGTATATGTACCGCCGAACAAGCGTGTACTCACGACTTTGTGTGTCATCCTTGCGCAGGGGCCATTCTAATATTCTCTGTATCGTTCCAATATTAGTATATGTACCGCCGAACAATCGTGTACTCACGACTTTGTGTGTCATCCTTGCGCAGGGGCCATTCTAATATTCTCTGTATCGTTCCAATATTAGTATATGTACCGCCGAACAAGCGTGTACTCACGACTTTGTGTGTCATCCTTGCGCAGGGGCCATTCTAATATTCTCTGTATCGTTCCAATATTAGTATATTTACCGCTGAACAAGCGTGTACTCACGATTTTGTGTGTCATCCTTGCGCAGGGGCTATTCTAATATTCTCTGTATCGTTCCAATATTAGTATATGTACCGCCGAACAAGCGTGTACTCACGACTTTGTGTGTCATCCTTGCGCAGGGGCCATTCTAATATTCTCTGTATCGTTCCAATATTAGTATATGTACCGCCGAACAAGCGTGTACTCACGACTTTGTGTGTCATCCTTGCGCAGGGGCCTATTCTAATATTCTCTGTATCGTTCCAATATTAGTATATGTACCGCCGAACAAGCGTGTACTCACGACTTTGTGTGTCATCCTTGCGCAGGGGCCATTCTAATATTCTCTGTATCGTTCCAATATTAGTATATGTACCGCCGAACAAGCGTGTACTCACGACTTTGTGTGTCATCCTTGCGCAGGGGCCATTCTAATCTTCTCTGGTATCGTTCCAATATTAGTATATGTACAGCAGAATAAAGCGTGTACTCACGATTTTGTGTGTCATCCTTGCGCAGGGGCCATTCTAATCTCTGTATCGTTCCAATATTAGTATATGTACCGCCGAACAAGCGTGTACTCACGACTTTGTGTGTCATCCTTGCGCAGGGGCTATTCTAATCTTCTCTGTATCGTTCCAATATTAGTATATGTACCGCCGAACAAGTGTGTACTCACGATTTTGTGTGTCATTCCTTGCGCAGGGGCCATTCTAATCTCTGTATCGTTCCAATATTAGTATATGTACCGCCGAACAAGTGTGTACGGCGAACGATGCCAAGAGGAATTTCAGCTTTCCTACCATGAACCAAAAATAACGGTGTGAAGCTAGTTGATTCTGGTTACGCCAAAGTGATGAGGAGCAATATTTCATCACAAATCTTTTATTAAAGGTTTACGTACAAAATATCCGCTATTGTTCTGTTCGTCGTTCTGTTAGTTCATTGGTCTGGGGATGGTACACGGTAGAGGTCCTCTTAATAAATTCCGAAAAAATGGGTCAATTTACGGATGAGTTTCGTTTGAAAGTTGTGCTACCGGTCCGTTATAATCTATCTAAAAGCTCCGTGGACCACTTTCTCAACTAGGAATTTCGCGATTTCTAGTGCTTTTCCGGATGCCAAGCTTCTAAAATCAAATATTTAGATAAATAGATGGTGCACACTGTGGTTCATCTTTTCTTGTCACGTGATAATTGGAAGCGTTCAAGTAATTCTTTGACTATCTGTTGGAATTATAGGTTTGGAGATGGTGTGGAATGGTTACGTGCGTGTTGGTGTGGCTTGTGGAAAGACCGCTGATAAAATTATAATTATTTTTATAAAATAAATTTATTTATTTAAAGCACCGAAATGTATAGAGAAGAAAGAAGTAACGGCCGCTGGAAGCAAGCCTTGTTGTTCGAACGACGCGCGTGCTAAGAGTCCCGGATGCCGCCCGCGCATGCGTAGTGAGATGTTCTCCCAGCTCACGCTTGCCGAGGCGTAGTGAGGCCGCCACACTACTGCCTGTATGTGTAGTGGAGCTTTGTTCGCGTTCGCTGAAGCAAAGTGTGGTCGCCACAATGGTATAGGCATGAAGTGTCCCATGCGTAAGTTGAGGCGTATTTGTCCTCAGTTGACATTCCTGACAATGCCTGACGAATTTTATAACACTCCGATAAAGCCCTTGCCAAAAATACTTCTTCCTGACTCTATCGTAGTTCTTATCAAAGCCCAGATGACCTGTCCATGAGTGTCGTATAGTTCGTTTTAATATGTCAACTTTCAGTTGTTTAGAAATGACCAGCAGTAGGGGCGAACCAATTAGGTCCAAAATTCTTCTCATAAAAACTCTTAACAAAAATCTTGTCCATTTCTTTTGATATCCGTGTTTCTGCTTATTTCGAAACCAGCAATCATTAGCTAGATGTTCTTTTTATTACATACAAAACATATTTTGGCTAAAATTGTTTGACTTTTCTATCTTTAATTCTGTATGCTTGTTCATGTCCATTCTCAACTGATTGATTTAATCCCATATTTATTCTTGACTCCTCTTCTCTTAGAGTTTGTTGAATCTCTTCAATTGTTGCCTCTCTCTTAGATCGTAAGACAATAGCAATATTTTCATACTTGGATGTATGCCTCTGACAGTATGAAATGAAAGTTCTCTTGAAGGAAATTGATGCCCCTAATGATGATCTTCTCGCAGCAATATTTTTTGCCTTCGTTATATATTCATCTACAGTTTCATTTTTAACTTTCATTCTAATGTTTCTTTAATTCTAAGCCTATATCAATAATTTTATCTTCCAAATTGTCTGTGTATGTTTTTCTCAGTGAGTCCCCATACTTTCTTCGCATTTGTTTCTCCTATGAACATCCCAGCTTGTTCATTTGTCAAAGTAGTGATGATTATCCCAAAAGCTTAATCATTTTTCTCACTTCAAATTTCCCAAGAACTTTTGTCTTTCATATCAGGTTCTGGATCGGAAATTACACATTTAAATAATTTTCTCCCTCTCAGAAACTGCGCCGATTTTCAACGCCCAAATTTGATAGTTAGTTCCTGTTAATGGTTCAATTTCGTTTGGGATAAAAAAATTTGATCAGACATTTTCGCTTTTTGAAATAATATAAACAAACCAATATAATTCAAATACAAATATATATTATAAATTTATTTAAATATTGGGTAGCTCTTAAACATGCCAATATATAGATATATAATTTAATCTATATAAATACCTTTAATCTTCTCAGAGGTGCTTCAGTTTACCAATCAGAATAAACTTCTTGCTTAATCTTCAGATTAAATATTTTTGCTTTGCTTGATTATACAAACAACCACGCTCTTCTACAATTGTTGACTTTGCTTGGAATTTTTAATGAAACTGATTCCAAGAAATATTAATCAAACATTATATTTATTGATTTACAAGAGGAGAGATTAAAATATAAAAGAGAAACTACTAACTTTTCTTACGGTTAGCGCCTATTTACACTTTCACACATTCTGTGAAACAATTAAGTAATTGAAATAATATATACAACAAAGGCTCATTGATTCCCTAGTGTATCCAGGGCAACAGTAAAACTTCAAGGCAATAATAGGTCAAATAAACAAATATGTTCAGTATTTTCAAATAAAAAGACATAGTATTGGATCAAAATATCATTTATTTACCAATATTTCAGTTGGCTGAATGCCAACCTTTATGAAGGTATTATTAACATACTAATGTGTTTTGAAAATAGAGGCAATCCTTAAATAAATCTTTAAATAAAAAGGACATATATTGGATTCAAAATATCATTTATTTTACCAATATTCAGTTGGCTGAATGGCCAACCTTTATCAAGGTATTATAACATTTTAATGTGTGTCAACAACAAACTCAGCGCCACATAACGTCAATAGAATTAAGTTTAAAAATACTTTTGCTTATATTCATGGGGAGAAAAATTGAGGAGATATAAAAGTATAATTATGGATTAATAAAATTTATTTTGCCATAATATAAATTTATTATATCAATTTTTTCTCTCCATTGATAGCAAAATATTTTTTAAACTTATTCTATTGACGTTATGTGGCGCTGAGTTTGTTGTTGACACACATTAAAATGTTATAATACCTTGATAAAGGTTGGCATTCAGCCAACTGAAATATTGGTAAAATAAATGATATTTTGATCCAATATATGTCTTTTTATTAAATATTTATTTATGGATTGCTCTATTTCAAAGTTTCAGTATTGTAAACGATTCTCGAGGTCATATATGGAAATAAAATGAAGAAGCCAATGGCCTTATTTAAAGAAAACGATAACAAAGAACTTTGTTGAGGGAATCAGCCAGCCTTACGTGGAAATGCAACAGTTAGAAGAAAGGCCAAAGACCAGAGTGAAAGGACAATGTCACAGCGTCCGTTCCTCCCACTGAGGAATCAATACGACAGCAGGAATTGATCCAGCTACGATCCTGGCAGAAGCTTGTTGTCACACAAAATTGTTCCTCATTCCTATTCGCCTTTTTTACTTCCCTGATGGTCGAACTATGCAAATTAGGACCGTAATAAATCCTTAATTTCCTGCTTGACGGCCGATGTTTCTTCACTGGTGAAGGCAAAATGTACTTTCTTGATAGTTCATATCTATAATAGTGTCTAAGATACGAATAAATGCTTTTTTTAATAAGCTATATTTATTATATATCAAAATTGGTCAACATATACAGAATTTATCTGCTAAATTCTATTTTTGCAATAATTTTGTGCATTGAATTTGTAAATATGCTAATTTTGTTTTTATTATTCTTGACAAGCGCTCTGTTAGCACAACATAACTGTCATAATTTCTATTGGAAAATTTAACGAGTGACTCGTTGAAGCAGAGTACTGATTGATTTAATAGGGTTCCGTTAATAATATAATTAGAGAAAATCAAAAGGGGAGAAAGATAGCATGTAGGACAGAGAGAAGCAATAGGGAGGAGATTACATCATATTGTTACGTAGAAAGAAAAGCACATTCCAGAATGGAGTGAGAATGTTCTAGAACGTTTAAGAATAATGTAGAAAAAGCGGAAGACAACTGATTGGCCAATCTAAAGCGATTGCGCAAGGATTAGTGCTGGCGGGTTTTTGATTGGCTGACCAACCATGTCTGTTCTGGAAAGATCTATTCCGAGAATATATAGAGATGAGAAACTCATGCCAGGGGGAATAAAGAGAAGAGAAAAGTAGAAGAACGAAGCTACTTGGTGGACTTCAAGCAAACGCTGCTGTCTCAAGAGGTCGGACTGCTGCTTACCGCCGACGCCGGTGTACTTTATGGAAGATTTTAGAAGGTTCTACGAACTCTGTTCTCCTCCTGCTTTCCCTCACCGTGCTGTAGTTGGTGAGTTTGTAACTGCTGTGTTCTTTATTTTTGTTTTATTTTGGACTCTTCTGTAATTATTTTATCGATTAGGCTTAAATAAAGTCCTAAAGATCCTTTGTACCCACGGAAGTTATTCTTTGTCAACCAACAACGCAACAAAATAAGTACAAGGTGGAGTCTTGGACATGTCTATGTGATGGACAGCGACTGTTTCAATATATTTCACACTTATAACAATTTCAAAAAAGGGTGCATTTTGAAAATATATCTGAAATATTACCTTGGCATAATCATTTACCCGATGTTTTAGAATGGAAGCTGGCTGATTCCAGATAGAAATCGCCAAATGACTCAATGTTAAAAAAAAAAGTAATCTGCCGGCTCTAGAAACAAAGAAGTAGAATCGAATCATCACCAGAAGATCAGATTAGTGCCGAAGAAGATCCACCACAATCCAAGAACACTATCTGACTTTGACTGTTGAATGTCATAAGGGATGAAACTCCGCCTTTGCCGGTCCCAAGCCCGGATGAAAAAGGAGGAGGGGAAGCAGTAACAAGCTCACTAAAAAACCTGGGTTCAGCTGGCCCGGCTGATAGTACGCTGTAAGGACTCCTAATCCAGGGATACAGGATGAGCAGCGTTTGTACTCCATGTTAGGAGCAGCAGCACATGGCGTCTGTTCCTCATGTCAGAGGCGACCATTTCTTTTGGAGTTAAGTCGGCCTGCCACTGAGTAGTGCTTCTAATCTTAATGACAAAGGCATTCTACTTCACCCAGTCATGATTGTTGTCAAACAGACACCATCAAGGGTCACAACTTGATACCCTTATATGATGAGTGGAGATAAGAAGAAGAAGAAGGGATGACAGCTACTCAATTCTCTAATAAGCGCAGTTTAAAGACAAGGTAGTTCTTATGAAGACAAATTGTTAGTTTATAATATAATGCGGCTATGATTATAGAACGACGTTTAACAAGTTTTACCGCAAATGTTCCTTTTTACAGAACGAAAAATCGTAATTTTATTTATTTTAAGGAGAAATAACAACTATTCTTATCTTTAGGGATGAAGTATGAAAGGATGAATGTTGAGAGTAATGCTGAACGGAAAAATAAAAGTGTCCAAGGATGGGAATCATTACTCTTCACAATTCCTCCTTTGCATACTCTATCCCTAAGGATAGGAATAGTCGTTATTTTTCCTTAAAATAAATAGAATCACGATTTTCCGTTCTGTAAAAAAGAAACATTTGCGGTAAAAACTTGTTGAACGTCTGTCCACAATTGTTAGTCTTAAGTTTAAAGTAGATGGTCTCTCTCTCTCTTTATGGGACAGAAAATAAATGATATAAATCCCTTTTACCCACAGTGTTCCCATCCCTGGACACTTTTATTTTTCCGTTCATCATTACTCTTCACAATTCATCCTTTCATACTTCATCCCTAAGGATAGGAATAGTAGTTATATCTCCTTTAAATAATTAAAATTATCATTTTTTCGTTCTGTGAAAAGAGACAGTTGCGGTAAAACTTGTTGAATGCTGTTCTATAATCATAGCCGAATTATATTGTATCATAATATAGTCACGACCGTCTTTCCTCATCGGCCTCTGTCACGGATGCGCGCGCACAGGGAGGTCACGTGCTCGCCGGCAGCCAATAAAAAAAAAAAAAAAAAAAAAAAAACCTCCTCGAGCCGGATTTGAACCAGCGACCTAAGGATCACCGTTGTAACATCTACAGTCGGGTAAAACACGGGCGTTGCCCGGGTCATTCGGCTAGTTGTATCATAAATAGAACAATAAGTGTACGGGTTATAACAGTCAATATAAAGCTATATCGATCCTATGGTCCGATATACCTAGGAGTAAATATTTGCATAGTCTCAATTATTTTACTGTTACCAAGTATTATATGAAAACCATGGAACATTTAGATTGCCACGCCATGCTCTAAACTTTACAGCTAAGAGAATAGAAGAGATCTTTTCAATACTGTTACAATAATTTAATTTTTATTTTATTTTATTTTTTGAAATATCGGACACGATGTCCCAGCTTGGGATACTTGCGCTTAAATACATTTTAGCAGCTTATATACAATTTATTTTATATACAATTTAATAAACTAAAAACAAAATTAAAACAGAGAAAGGTTGGTTTTCTCAAACAGAAAAGAAAATCTAAAATGATTTTTTTACAAAAATTATTGAATTTTACATAGGTATCTTTGTTATATACAAAATTGCACATTTCTTCGATGGGATAAAATGACTTGATATGCTCGAATAATTACTGAAAGTAGAGTCGAACTGATTTTCACATGTGTACAATAAAAGCTGTCGCTAACTACCCACCATGATTACCATGGCCTGTACCACGTGTACTAGGGATAATTAAAAAAAAAACTGAAAGTAGATACTACACTACAGCAATCAATGAATTAAAGAAGGTGGGCAAAGAAAGATGTTATGTTGAGGTGTGGTGCCATTGGATAATTTTGTACTTAGAAACTTCAATCTGAAGGGAAATGAAATTTCCGGCTGTTTTTTGTGACGCCACGATTTCTTCCCACCTCTGGTTAGATTACCATGGGCACCAGAGCATTGATTCCCAGGTTTTTGTAACGTGGTAAACTTCTTTAGTTCTTCTTGGAGATTCGAGAGAATCTTCTTTCCGTAATATCCCAAGGATGAGAAAACAGCGTTGAAAAATTGGTTAATAAAAATGGAAGTATATATTGGTATACCACTGTACTTTATTTGAATTAAGATAGCAATAGGTCTAGGGAGACACTCTCAGGAGATGTCGAGTACAGATATATCTAGGATCTGTTTGATGTTTTATATTTTTATAATTAATAATGAGATTTGTATAAATTGTAGAACGACATTTGAGAATATCCCGCATGTGTTTATTTTGAACGAAAAAATCGAAATTTATTTAAGGAGAAATAACGATTATTTCTAACCTTGGGGATGAAGTATGATGATGAAGTTATTTTTCCGTTTATCATTAATCTTCACAATTCATCCTATTATACTTCATCCTAAGGTTAGAAATAATCGTTATTTCTCCTTAAAATAAATTTCGATTTTCGTTCAAAAAAAAAACACATGCGGGATATTCTCAAATGTCGTTCTACAATCATAGGCCGCATTATATTGTATAAAAATCATTTGTATAAATTGTTTATTAAACTTTATACGGATATTTTTACATCATGTTGCTTACATTCTACTTCTTTATTGTTCTTGATTATAATGATGATATATATTTATTCACAGATTAATATGTGTGATATATAGTTAAACCTGTCTATAGCGCTCCCTCTAAATAGCGCCTTCCTCTCTATAGCGCCCGATTTTTAAATTCATAGTACGATGCGATTTACATTAAAAGTGAACTGTCTATAGCACCTCCTCTCTATAGCACCCTATATTGGTGAGTCCCAAGGGGGCGCTATAGACAGGTTTAACTGTATTTAGATGATTCTATGAAAAATTTGACAATATTTGATGTCATTAAGATGTGATATAGATTAATAAGAAGGCAGACGTTTAAACACTTCTATCAGCTATTCAAGACGATGATTTCCAGTATGAAAAAGAGGGAAACTAGCCTTTAACCTCGAAGAATGTCAGTATTTTTCCAGTGAAAACAAGATGATGAATTCAAAATCTAGTCAGCCAACAAACTTTGACATCGTTTAATTGGACAGTTTTCCACGTGACAGAAATGCAAACGGTTTTATTCACACGGTATAAATTTTGGATAAGAGATTGAGTTTTGATTAAGAGATTTAAATTTAATTTTACTGTTCTAAAAGATTATGTCCATAGTTTTTAAATGCCATTTCTAAGATTCCATCCTTCAGTGTTGCATATAAAAGCAGAATGATCAAATACAGTATTAGAGCTCTAAAGAAGTGGTCTGGTAGATTATATTGGTGAAACCGCTGGGAGGGTTCACCACTGATGAGTCAAGCCCTCCCAATATTTTTCATCGCAGTGGGGAAAGTAGAAGTTTGATTTATTTGTGAAAAAAAAAACATTCGCGTCTTAATGTCTTCATTCTTTGTATAAGAGATTAAGTACCAACAAGCTCTTAATAACTACAGGATGCGGGAAATTGCCCACAAGGTAGAGACGATAGATAGAAGGTTTTTTCTATTGTTCTTAATACATGTGGTACATACAGGCCATGATAAACATGGTGGGTAGATGTTGGCAACTGCTTTTACTGTAAGTGCACCACATGTCTACACATGTGGTACATACAGGCCATGATAATCATGGTGGGTAGATGTTGGAAACTGCTTTTACTGTAAGTGCAACACCTGTCTACACATGTGGTACATACAGGCCATGATAATCATGGTGGGTAGATGTTGAAACTGCTTTTACTGTAAGTGCAACACCTGTCTACACATGTGGAAAGCAATTCGACTTTTGCGCTCACAATGTGTCAGGAGCCACGTTTGGTTAATTGGACTCATTGGTAGGATTGGAATTTTTTCAAGAATCGGGGGCCATTGAGGCACTTTTTTTTTTTTTTCAGAAGAAAAATAAAGAAGCCCAATACAGGATTCGAACCCAGGTCATGGCTATCGAAAATCAAGGGTTGATATCAATCGACCCCATTAAACGAAGAAATACAGCGAGGCGCCATAAAACTCCAAGAAACTACAAAATGTTGGAAACTTTCAACACGGCAGAGATGTGGGGCAGGATTGAAGGAATACGGGGGGGGCTTACCAACAAAGTTGAAAACTACAGAATGTGGGAAACACCGGGAAGAAATATGGGGCGGGGGACGTCTGTCTCCCGGAAATGGAACAAAGTCAATCGATGAGAAGCTCACTCGTGACTAGCTGACCCACATGTCGACAGCACAAACACGAATGCCGCAAACTCTAAAATTTCCTTTCACACTTCAGTCTTCCTTTGGTATCGACTTGGCCACCGCCGCTCTGTTTGTGGCAGCTTTAGAAAGTCGAATACCTTTGAAACTAATCCCATGGATAAACTAATCTCGCTGACAAAAGTTACTATTTACCGTAAGGCACAAATTGGATTATAGATTATAAACACAACACAAGGTAATTAGATCAAATTCAAATAAATAGCGTGTGGCGTTTTGGTAACAGCGTTGTTACCATCTTCAGACTGAATGATTCAGTACTTTTGTCTGAAGATGGTAACAACACTGTTACCGAAACATCACACACTATTTATTTATTTGGATTTGGTCTTGATATCTTGTGTTTACTATTTACGCGTTAACACACAATTGCAAATTACTAGGGCTAAAGTAATAGTAACTAACACATAGAAAAGCTTGCACTCAAGAGAACAATAATAAAAAGGAGCAAAATAAAAAAAAAACTCACGATTTGCTATATAAAAACAAAAAAAGTACTTATCCTTTATTGTAGCGTTGGTAGGGATCGGATCGGGGTCACACAGGTATGCGAGGAGATCACCAGACACGGATAAAGCACGCAGAGAACACTTTAAGCGTCTCACACAAGATATCCCCCACATTGGCCTACTCGCAGAAATATACATTCATAGACAAAGGTTGTTCACACTTGGTTATCTCGTGTCTTCAATAAAGATCACTGTAATATATTTCAGAGTTATTGTCCCGATATACATGCTAAAAGGTACAACTTCCTGTAGTTTTGTCCCCCAATGAGTGTAATTATTTAAACTAAGAGTATCTGATATATTTTGATTCTCTCTGAAATACCTTCTCGCAATACCATAACCCCCTTTTATATACAAACATGGCCACATTCGTCCAATGAGAAGACGGGAGAGATTGGTTCACTAACAAACAAAACAACATTCTTCCCACTCAAAACTGAGATAAAAGTGAAAATGTTTGTCAATGTAATTTGACATCGCCATCGTTCTGATTATGTGATAGTTATGCCACATAACAAGTATCAAAAAGGTCATGTTAATTTCTATGTATTTTTCATATCGCAGGGGTAATATACCGTAGACAACATTAAACAGGTTGTGATAATCTTTCTGCATCTTTCATATCGCATGAGTAAGTATTGAAGAGATCATGCTAAAATTATCTGTATTCTTCATACCGCAGGAGTTGTACCTCTGAACAAGCTTCGTAAGATAAAAAATCTTTCAGGACTATTTTGAATCCAACCGAAAAAAAAAATTGAGTCAAACAAGTTAATAATAAAGAAATAAGTACAGTTAAACCTGTCTATAGCGCCCCCTCTTGGGACTCACCAAAATAGGGTGCTATAAGTCACTTTTAATGTAAAATGTTTACATTTTAATGTTTAAAATCAGGCGCTATAGACAGGTTTAACTGTAGTTTCTAGAGCCCCCCCTCTGGAATAAAGGAATAAGCGTATAAAGGAAAAAGAACTATTTCAGGATCAATTCAGTCAGGGGCTATATGAATAATTGACCTTGATTCAGAATTGATAGCGCTACTAAGCCGGAACAAAGGATCAGTTTCAGGGACAGTATCGGGCACTAAGGACACAATCTCTTTCTTCAGACTGTTCTAGTATACAGGTTTCAACATGTGAGTTTGTACGGATGCAAAGTTATTTTTCAATAATGTACAAAAATTATGTATAATTCATCATAGAATAAATGACCCACTACATATCTGAATGCACTATTGTTAACGAGAAACGGAATAAGATCTTAAAGAACATTATCCAAGTCTACGTGAACCCAGTTCAGCTAATCAGAATAATGTCCGATAAAAAATATATAGCGATAGAATTGTTTAACTTTCATAAAGCGTTAGAGAACAAGGTAATCTCTAAGAACTAAAATTACAGAACAATATCCTTCCATAGTTAATTTGTATAGTGTTATGTTGAATACTTTGATTTCTTTTTCATTTTCCCTTCTCTCCTTTGTTTATGTTTTTCCCCCCTTTTCTCCAAGAAAATGATGTATGGCAAGTCCTTACAGGACGGAATGTATGTCCTAATAAAGCTGTTGTTGTTGTGATGTATAATTCATTTATCTAGACATACAGCTGATCCAAGTATACCTTCTCCAATTGGCTTTGTACTCCCCAATTTAAGAAACAAATACAGTTAAACCTGTCTATAGTGCTCCCCTCTTGGGACTCACCAAAATAGGGTGCTATAGAGAGGGAGGCGCTATTTAGAGGGGGCGCTATAGACAGGTTCACTATATATTTTAAAAAATCCAAATTTATTTAACACTTTGGGTGCAGGTGGTGATGAAGGTTGCTTCAAGGATTTAGTCTGTAGGGTCAGGAAGCGATTTTATCCCACCTGTACTATAAAACTAAATCCTTTCAGTGCGACAGTCAACGTTAGTCGCTTTGTGAAATTATATTGACAAATATTTGCACTTTTATCTTATCTCAGGTGTCAGTGGGAAGGATTTTGTTTTCGTTTGTTAGTAAACCAATCTCTCCCGCCTTCTCATTGGACAAATGTGGCCATGTTTGTATATATAAGGGGGCTATGGTATTGCGAAAGGAGAGTGTGGTGGATATTTGTGTTGAGACGCTTAAAGTGTTCTCTGCGTGCTTTATCTGTGTCTGGTGATCTCCTCGCATACCTGTGTGACCCCGGTCCGATCCCTAACAACGCTACAATAAAGTACTGTTTTGTTTTTATATAGCAAATCGTGCGTTTCTTTTTTTTTTTTTTTTCTTTTGCTTCTTTTTATTGTTGTTTTTGTACTCTTAAGGGTACGCTTTTCTGTGTGTTAGTTACTATTACTTTAGGCCCTAGTAATTTGTAACTTTGTGTGTTATCCCGTAAATAGTAACTTTTGTCAGCTTCATTAAACTATGACATTGCTGACTTATTTCCGTTCGCCCTGCATGGGAAATTTGATTTTTTTTTATCGTAAAGATAGAGGCCCCGGCATTCATATTTCTATAAAAAATAGACACTTTAAGCCAGTTAGAGTTTTTATTTTCTCAACGTTTCGACAAAAATATTTTGTCTTCGTCGGGAGAAGTAAATAAAAATAAAGCATTTGGCAAGGCGTTAAAAATTGTTCTCTTTGTATTTAAAGGCATAGAACAATTTTTAACGCCTTGACAAATCCTTTATTTTTATTTACTTCTCCCGACGAAGACAAAATATTTTTGTCGAAACGTTGAGAAAATAAAAACTGGCTTTGTTTTTTTTAGTTAGTTCGCTAGCTGGTTTAACTTAGGATATACTCTGGTGACATTTCCCCTAATTTTTAGTTGAAAAGAATTTATACAAAAGTCATTAAATAGACTTTTAAAATATTATAAAAGCAAACCTTCACAAACAAGTGGAAAAGAAACTTGCCAGAGTTCAAATTGAGCGTCGTTTAGAAGAGAAGCCCTTACCTGATAAATTTGAAAAAAGAAAAAACCAACATAATTGTGTTGTATGCAGCATTATTCCTAGTAAATGCAAAAAAAAGGGAGAAAAGATGCTTGCAAAAGAAAGCAAACAACATCTTACTGCCCAGATTTGCCCAAATAAGCATTGTTTTACGTCATACTTCAGAGATTATCATATGAAGCATTTTTTTTTTAATCCTGTAACTGTCCAATTTAAGTGTATATATTTTTATTTGATTATAAAAGATTTTTAAATTTTATTTATTTAAAAGTTTATGAATATATTTTATACAACGTGTGATCAATAATTTCCAGGAATGAGACTGGATCAGGTAAAATATTCAAAATAATAAAATAATTTCATAAGGACCTTATAGATAAAATATTTATCAACACATAGAAAAAATTGATCACAACGCAATTATGTTTTTTTTTTTTTTTTTCAAATTTATCAGGTAAATTATTCTCTTCTAAACGACGCTCAATTTGAACTGTCAAGTTTCTTTTCGACTTGTTTGCGAAGGTTTGCTTTTATATTCTTTTAAAAGTCTATTTAATGACTTTTGTATAAATTCTTTTAAACTAAAAATTAGGGGAAATGTTACCAGAGTATCTCCTAAGCTAAACCAGCTAGCGAATTTATAAGCTCGAGTATATCAGAACATTTTCTAACTTCAGTATGGACTGTATTGGAAAACAGAGAGTCCGCATAGAGTTTTGCTTTAAATTAGGGAAAACAGCTTCCGATTCATTTCAAATGTTGAAGCAGGCTTTTAAAGAAGATGCCCTATCACAATCGAGGACATTTGAATGGTTTTCACGATTTAAAGCTGGTCAAACAAGCGTCAAGGATGATCTACACACTGGCAGACCTTTATCGATAAGAAACCACGAAAATGCACTCAAAATCAAGTCATCGATCAAAGAATAACTATCAGAAGACTTGGATATCTCTTTTGGAACATGCCAAACCATCATAAAGAATGATCTGCATCTTAAACGATCCCCGGCTAAATTTGTCCCACATCTCTTAACGAATGAGCAGAAAGAGCATCGCAAAGAAACGTGAAAAAAACATGGTCGAAATGTTTTATTCTGATCCCCATTGGCTCAAAAATGTTATCACGGGAGATGAAACATGTGTGTACGGATATGATCCCGAGACTAAGAGGCAATCAAGTCAGTGGCTAGAGCCTGGAGAACCAAGGTTCAAGAAAGCAAGGATGATCAAATCGAAGCTTAAGTGTCTTTTTAACACTTTATGTGATGTAAAGGGATTGGTACACTATGAATTCGTGCCCGAGGGTCAGACCATTAATCAACATTATATCTTGATGTATTGCGACGTTTAAGGGAGGCTGTGCGTCAGAAACGACCCGAAAAATGGCATCAGAAAAATTGGCTCTTGCATCATGACAACGCACGGCCACATACGGCCGTCACAATACAACTCTATTTGGCTAAACACGGAATTGCTTACTACCCCAGCCACCCTATTCACCTGACCTTGCTCCCAACGACTTTTTCCTTTACCTTAAAATTTAAAAACGTCTTAAAAGGACGTCGATTTGACTCAATACCTGAAATAAAGGAAAATACGAAGAATATTTTGAAAAGCCTGAAAGATGAGGATTTTCAGAGGTGTTTTAATATCTTGAAAAAAAAAGGTACAAGTGTATAGATAGTGACGGTGATTATTTTGAGAAATTTTAAATAAAACTTCATTATACTTTTGTATTTAAAAAATATTTAGCATTCCTGGAAATTATTGATCACACTATGTAAATCTCGTTTTCTACGATGAATTCAGAAGAGTGTGTAATAAAGATGAGTCGATGAATTCGGGAATGAATTATCATCATTTATAATCTAATTGAATTGTGCAATTTTATGACCCTATTTTGAATCACTTATCCCTCCTTGCAGGTAATAAAACTTTATGGATCTAGTATCGTCATTATATATATATACCAAGATGTATTGTAATCTTGAATTCCGCAATGTAACATCCAATGACATAACCCCTAGTTGAAGTAGAGGATCTCTGTGGGAGAGGAGTAGTAAAAGTTACCTAACAATGCCTCAACTCTTCAATCAACGGTCAAGTAGTCTTACAGGACCATCTGAACAATTGATTTCGGAATCCATTCTTACAAATGAATGTTGTTGTTTATTATTCCCTTATGTAAAGATTACACGAATTCCAATGGAATGGGGTGTAGGGGTGCAACTTTCGTTGATCATGGCACCATGATCCAGGCACACTTTGGTGAAAGTCTAACTTTGCCTTTAATTTGAAGGCATTCATAACATGGAAGCCTTTACTGTCGACTCTAACATGAGTACAGACTCAGCTCCACAGTATCCCTGGATGTGAATCTTGCTGAGGTCCATCAACCGGATCAGTTAAATTCAGGATTTTTAAAGAGGTCTACTCCTCTTCTAACAATGCTGCTGTTGGTCCGCGACTGCTTATTTGTCAGAGTATTCTGCTTGTTTCGCAGCTGGCTTCTATAGCCTTCTAGAGAATTGATAAGTGGACAACGTCGAAATAATCCTCTATCCTGCATCTGTGGCTGCAGGTTGGCAATAAAATGGGAAATAACAATTACCCGTAACGGTGCCACTGATTCGTATACTGAGTGGAAAGTTTACTAAGTCAGTGTAGGTATGTATGTATGTCGGATATACACGTCTACAATAAGTAACTAATCTGATTGAAATTTTAACAGCATATAGAGTTGAATCTATAAAAAGTTATAGTCATATTTTCAGGTCTGGAGGAGGACCTTATCAAGGTGGTGGAGCCTCCCTAGCTCCTAAAAATCATTGTACATTCTCATCATTTATTCATTTATATTATCATTGTTTTTTGTAAAAATTGAATAATTGTCAATAAAATCATTTCAAATCTCTCTCTCTCTCTCTCTCTCTCGTTTACTAATAGATATCACCGTTAAATTTTGAAATGGTTCAACAAAACATATGAATTCAAATTTTAAATAGAATAGAAAATATTTCAAATATATTTTTAACTGTTCAATTTCGCAATTATTTCTACAAACTGGGAGAGTACCAGAGAACGGACTTTTTTTGTAAATACTGTTGGAGTTCTCTGAAACCACTTTGTCAATTGCTCTTTTAGAATCCTTTGATTATTTCAAGATTATCTTTGTACGTAAATGTGCGCGAAAATAATTGAAACCTTAAGAGTTATGTGAAAATTTGTCAACAATTACCTCACTGCGATTGAGGTAGGTTTCTGTTTTGGCAGGAAGTCTGATTCATACCTGATGACCTTGCGTATTTCAGAACTAAAATATTAAGTAAAATTTATTCAAATATTAATGCTTTATAATGGATATTTCCTTGAGGTTAACGATTTAAAAGTATTTTTTCTAATTTTGAATTGTATAAGAAAACTTTTTTAGTATTGAACTTTATTTTTAAAATATTAAGTAATTATGTAAAAGGATTATATACGATATATAAGAAATAAATAACTATATAAAGAATTAATGAGTCTATCGTTTAAATATAAAATTCGATTAAATATAAATGAGGTACTAAAAATAAAATTTCTATTAAATGAGAATTAAATATTTTATACTTATAAAGAACTAGCTGAAAAACCAGGGCAACGCCCGGGTTTTATCCGAGATAAATTCTGCTCCACTAGATGGCGCTCTGCCCTCTAAAAAGCACATGTGCTCGTGGTCAGGAGATGCCTTATTTATTTTTAATATCAACACCTGACCCACTTATCTTTTATTTTTTTCTATTGTTTTTTCATGTGTTAAGCGTCTTTACGCAAATTTGGCCTTAAATACCCATTTCTTGATTTTTCGGGAAGCCATTGGGACCAAAAAATATTTTTGGTCGCAGTGGTTACAGCCTTCTCCACGCTGATGAGCGCCAACAGCGCGAAACGCGTTCGTGGATGGCTTTTCTTGATTTATCAAGAAATTGGGTTGGCCAAATATCACGGAGTAAGCTAAATAAACGTTTAGTTTATTTCTGCTCCACTAGATGGCGCTCTGCCCTCTAAAAAGCACATGTGCTCGTGGTCAGGAGATGCCTTATTTATTTTTAATATCAACACCTGACCCACTTATCTTTTTTTTTTTTTTCTATTGTTTTTTCATATGTTGTAATGTAGTTTGTTATTCTGTAGGATGACTGTAGTGTGGTTGGTTAAATGCAGTCGTGATGGCTACAATGTTCAGAGTGGGTTCAGGCGTGAATTGAATTATACAAAAGGACAAGGGGCATGTTGGATATCACCACAGAGATGGCGATAGAGCAAGTAAAGGCGACGCCGGTCAGGGCAGATCTGTAGAGAGGGGTCTGTCAGAGCGGACTCATCTCTTTGAGCAAGAAGGGAGCACACTTGGTAACCCCGACATGTTTTTCGGACCTGTTTCCTGTCCTGGCGCCGGCTGTCACTCAATCGAATTTTATTTTGTCGTGCATTACATGATGGCCGAACTGGCGATTTAAATTGTTTTTACAGTTTTTATTATTATAGTATAAATATATTATATATGATATACGAGGACCATCCAATAAATAAGTTTCCCTATTTTTTAAACAAATAAACAACATTATTTACAATTATGCAGTTATTTTATTTTCATTATACAACTCATAGACTACTTCTCTACATAATCACCATTTCTGTCCAAACATTTTTGGTACCGTTGTAGCAATTTTTTGATACCACTGTTGTACCAAGCCGTGTCCTGTCTTCGTAGCCAGTGGTTCGCCTCCGCCTGCACTTCGTCATCATTCGCAAAGTGCTTGCCTCCAAGGTGCAACTTGAGTGCTGGAAAAAGATGGAAGTCGCTTGGGGTAAGATCCGGAGAATAAGGTGGATGTGTGAAAATTTCCCATTTGAAGTTTTCCAGCAACGTTTGGGTCGTTCGAGCTGCGTGAGGGCGAGCATTGTCATGGACGAGTAATACTTTCCGAGACAAAAGTCCAGGACGTTTCCGTTTTATTGCAGCTCTGAGTTTAGTGAGGACTTCGCAGTACCTCGCAGCGTTAACCGTAGTGTTTGAGGGCAGGTAGTCAACTAATAAAACACCCTTACAGTCCCAAAAGATGATAGCCATAACTTTGCCTGCAGAGATTGTGACCTTCGCCTTTTTTGGTGCACTTTCCTCGGGCTTCTTCCACACCATGCTTTGTCTTTTTGTTTCTGGAGTTGAATGATGCACCCAGCTTTCATCTCCAGTGACAATACGGGAAAACAGTTGATCTCCATCTCTTCGATGCATTTCCAGGAAAGCTCGGGCTGCCTCCATCCGTTGTTGCTTATGATTTTCCGACAGCAAACGCGGGACCCATCTTGCGCAGACTTTGCGAAAATTCGAAACATCTGACATGATTGTTCCAATCGAAGAGCGTCCAATTTCGATTCCAGGAGGCAGTCAATCATTATTTCGTCAATGGTGACGCGGCGATCTGCTTCCACCACATTCCGAACAGCAGCAACGGCTGCATTGTCCGTAGCAATAACGGGCCTGCCGCTTCGCTCGTCACCATGCACGTTTTGCCGTCCTTCCAAGAACCATGAACGCCATCGGCGAACCATTTGTATGCTCATACATCCTTCACCATACACTGACACAAAATTACGATGAATATTGACCGCAGTTTCATTTTTCGCAGTGAAAAAAACGAATTACAGAACGGAGTTCGCAAGTGGACTCATTCACCAGTGGTAGCTCCATGGAAAATGAAGCGCTACGGACTTGCGCGTACGAGTAGCGTAATTTTGAAGGTCACGCGCTTCCAACGCATCCTAGTGACCATTTCTTACACTACTAACTAATTTTTACAACGTTTCGTTCGCAGAAAAAAAAATAGGGAAACTTATTTATTTGATGGCCCTCGTATAAGTATATATTAGAATTTATTACAACATATATTTAAAATGTTTTAATTCAAATACTCTTAGTTATAATCATAAATTATGACCCGGCTTCACCCAGGATCTTCCCAAGTGAATGTTTGCCCTATGAATAATTTTGTATTAGTTCACACTCAATTGAAAAATAGCATTTATACACTAAAAGTTCGGTTTTGAGTCCAAGACATCATTTATTTGAAAAACGCAGAAACGACACAAGAAAAGACCAATAATGATGACAATGCATTTAACAACAACAAAATTGATATTAAATTTCATCGATCTAGGTTTCTGAAATTTTGCATATTTGCATTGTTATTAGGATTGAGCGAATGTGCAGATGTCTTGAAAGCTGCCTTCATCCTCTGTTTTACTGCTTTGTAATGTTGTAGATGGGCGTTTCTTTGGCGGATTACGTATTAGGTACTAAAGACTCCGATGGATAGTGGGCGACCTAGACCGAAGTCTGTACGATGGGGTAATAAAGACTTTAGAAATGATCCCTTGAATAAAGGTCTGGGGTACAAAGGACTTCCTAGGAGCAATATGGCCACCCAGACCTCTCGATCCATAAGCCGGTCCTTTTTCAGTCACCTAGCCACGGGAATGATGCATTCTCCATGCACCGAGCGGCCATTTGGTTTGGCCCCTCGCGCCCGCCTTTATGGTCTGGCTCCATTGGGTCGACCAATCAACCCACAGGCGTCTACGAGAGTTTCATGGCCAGGTTGCTGTCCTCTCGTTTGGACTTGGTTACGAAGGTACTGGGGTACTAAGGAGTGTGAGGAACGGGAGCAATGAATGAAGCATTATCTGGATAGATAATAGCAAGTACATTATTGCCCATTCACCGTTTAGGAGCGTCCGCCATTCACAAGTAGAAGTTAGTAGAATGATCAGTTGGCTGTTTGGGGGGGCTTTCGGCAAATTCTTAGAATAACAAACCATATTGCTTTCTTTTCACCTCTGTACCATGCTTCCAGTGTTTTAGTGAAAATACTAAAACTGAAGTGAGATGCCCAAGTTATCTTAGTTGCCAATTGGCATGCCGAATTAGTAGTCTCCACACATCTTGAGCAGTAAGTAATGAGTATTTTTATCTCCTTTCCCAAAAAAAAAGACCGCAGACAAAGCAAAGGTCATTTGCATCATACTTTCAACCTCTTTCGGCCATTATTAATCGGATTTAGTTATTGTATTTCTTAAACAATAATTTTATTTACACGCAAAAAATATCTCTCTATATATAAAGTCGATGTATATAGGAGGAACACAAAATATGCTATTTTAACAGTTCCATAAACACACAAATAGATAGAACACAGTGAATTGTTCAACTTTTATGAAAATTCAGAAAAATATAAAACGTCCCCAATTACAAATAGAAACATGAAAAAACGGAACCTAAGATACTCTATCAACTGAGTCAAAACGAAGTAAATGGAAGAAAAGTAAACTCTTTCATAACACTTAACAGGACAGAACACATCTCTCCAGGGTGAAGAGCAAGACATGCAAGAACCGGAGATTCCAAACTAAAGGATATTGATCCTATAATATTGAAGCGGTGCAGCAAAGAAGATGAAGAGAAGATGTGGGCAAGCCGGTAAAGAAGGTATACAGGCCTCCCCTCCACAAGGAAGTGTGGATTGACAGATTCCAGAGGAAGGGGCGGCAGACAGACAGTCCAGCTGGGACAGTCAAGGAAGAAGGAGCCGAGACAGCGGTCGGCCTAAAGGGGGGTTTGTGCGCCGAGAGGACATCGCAGTCTGGGGGAGAAGTCAGTCTGGTGACATCGAGATCTGCGGCAAGGAGAAGACGGCGGCGAATTACCTCCGGGGCATGTGGACGATCCTGCAAGACGGTCTAGTCCAGGCTGCACCTGTATAGTGTGGAGCGGAACACTTATAATAGGAAATCCACGGCGCCAAGGATTTTTCTGACGGGGAGGTTGAAGGCAAGTCCCACTGTTGTATTCCTCCTGCTAAGTGAGATACAATAAAGCGCTAAACTTTAGCTGCAATCCCTTCGAACTCACATGTGTATCTTTGTGGCATACTGAGTAGACAAAGAACACAAACAACGTCTGGGTACGACGTAACAATATTTTTGTAAATGTGATGAACCCTTTTATATAAACCCTGACCTGGATTTTGATCTTTCTTAGCTATACCCAATAAAGTTATTTACGAACATTTCAGCTAGCAATCTTCCCTCCATATCTTTAACGACCATACCAGGGTAAGCCGCGAATTTACGAAAGACACTTTAGCCCTTGTTCCAAAAAGACCATCAGCCACTACTACCGGTTCCCAATGCTGCAATCATTTTGATAAATGTACATTTATATCACTATTGTATTATCACACACACAAAAAAAAGATAAATATTCAATAAAAATAATAAATAACAAATTACAGTTAAACCTGTCTATAGCGACCCCTCTAAATAGCACCTCCCTCTCTATAGCGCCCGATTTTAAATACGTAGTACGATGCGATTTACATTAAAAGTGACCTGTCTATAGTAACCCCTCTCTATATCACCCTATTTTTGTGAGTCCCAGGAGGGGGCGCTATAGAGAATTTTAACTGTATATTAATTGCTCATTCTAACTTTTTTAAAACGGTAAAGTAATAAACAAAAACGTTGTGAATTATGCGTCTCAATTAAGACTAGTTGTCAGGAGCGTCTCTAAAGAGACGTTTACTGTACTGTGTCTAAATCTATAGAAGCCACATCCGGCCTCTGCTCGAGAGACCTGCATCGCCTGTGACTCTAGTGACCTGACCACAGCTACTGGTCCTGCAGCTCCATCAGGCCCCTCATACGGGAGACCTTTAACATCAAACAGCCGACCTGCAGGGCTACTGGCTCTTCGGTCAAGGGCTGGATGACAACGCCATCCTCGCGTCTGCCAAGTCATCAATTCACAGGTTCTTTCTGAGCCTTGAGATGAGGGGAGAACGTGACTTACTGTCTGGAGGAGGACTCTTTGTAGTTGTCTCCTGGACTTTACATAACTGTATATATTTTACTCTTTTACTTTATATTTTTCATATATCCCTTTTTCTATGATTATTTTATAATACTACCATTGACTTGTGTATGATGTCAATGAAATATTTTTAAATCTCAAAAATCTCTATAGAAGCCAACTTCCACGATACGACCAAGTTCAAACATATTCAGCTTGAGGCTGAGAAGGAGGAAGTGACGGCATTCCGCGCACCGGTCGTTGACGCGCAATTTGCATAAATTCGTCAAAAAGAGCCCAGGCGTGTCCCCCTCCGATTCTAACCAGATCCATTCTCTGTGGCAATCCCAGTAGAATAAGGATTCCTGTTCTCAACCTTCAATTGAAACATCCTTTCATTTGTAATATGGACTCCGGGTAGTTTTGGTTTATTCCACAGTTTAAATCTTGACCGATAGGATCTCATGTCCCCCTCCGATTCTAACCAGATCCATTCTGTGTGGCAATCCCAGTAGAATAAGGATTCCTTCACTCAATCTTCCATTGGAACATCCTTTCATGTGTAATATGGACTCAGGGTAATTTTGGTTTATTCCACACTTTAATCTTAAACGATAGGATCTCATGAAGTCTCGGCCTATGTGCTTTACAGAAGGCATAGCGCCATCTGGTGGAACAGAAATCAACTAAACATTGATTTAGCCTGTTCCCTGATATTTGGCCAACCCAATTTCTTGAGAAATCGAGAAAAGCAATCCACGAACGACAAAAATAATTTTGGTCCCAGAGGCTTCTTGAGAAATCGAGAAATTAGTGAAATATATATAAAAGCACATTATTGTTAATAATGTTCAGTAATTATATTAAGATTTGATTCTAAATTTTGTGGACAGGCAGGTAGACCGAAAGACCAAAATGGAAGCAATATATTATTGATATAATAGGTTAATGGGGTTGTGAACGTTCAATAAACACTACGATAATGATATACATTTTTCAGACTATAAATATTATATAAGAAATATAACTATTATAAGGATTGGATCATCAGTGGAGAACCCTCGTTTCGTCAATTTAACCCACCATACCACTTTTTAAAGCTTTAATATTGCATTTGACGATTCTTTTTTATATATCCAACACTGTATGATAGAATATTGATTATTGAAATTGAGCAAACTATGGATATAAGCTAGATATTTTATGTCTATGTACAGTGGTGATAACAAATTTTACAACTAATAATACAAGTCTACAAAGTTTAAGACTTCTAGGTGATCGGGAATAGACTAACTCCGCCTTTGCCGGTCTCAAACCGGATGAAAAAGGAGGAGGGGGAGCAGTAACAAGCTTGCTAAAAAACCTGGGCTCAGCTGGCCCGGCTGATAGTACCCTGTAAGGGCTCCTAATCCAGGGATACAGGATGAGCAGCGTTTGTAATCCATGTTAGGAGCAGCTGCACATAGCGTCTGTTCCTCATGTCAGAGGCGGCTATTTCTTTTGGAGCTATGTCGGCCTGCCACTGAGTAGTGCTTCCAGTCTTAATGACAAAGACATTCTACTTCACCCACTCATGATGGTTGTCAAATCTCCCTGCTATGCTGCATCGGCCGTCGCGCAGAGTAATCAGAGCCGCGTCTGGAGTTTAGGCAGAGGGCTTCATTCGAAAAATTCTAGATAAGAAAGAAAAAGAGAAAGGAATAGATTAATTTCTATATTTATTTCCAAAATTGTGATCAACTTTTAATAGATTTTCATAACACGTATAAGTTTAATTTTTTTTACACCCACTCAATCAATCTAACAGCGCAAGTGTACATAATTAATTGATAAAAATAGTTTCATTTCAAAAAAAGCTTTCATTATAATGAATTATAGAGAGAAAAACAAAATTTCATTTTCCATTATTAAACAATTAGATTTATATAAGAGGCAGACAAATTAGCAAAAAAACCGTGTCACTTATCAAGCAATAGCAATAATCTTACCTTTGAAGAAATAAATACGTATAAAAAAAAAAGAAAATAAATCAAAACTGACAGCTTATCCAAATCATCACTGGTAAAAACCCTTAGAAGAACTTCAAAAACTCAATACAAATCAACAAACAGATTTAGCAAGACTAAGATTTTGACGGGAGAGGCTCCCTATGCTTTTATAGATCAATTTCCTCCCTACAAAATTTCCATTGAAATTATCGTGTTATTTCTAGATATAGCTGCTACATTTTTTGTTTGATAAAAACTATTTTTCAAAAATGAAGAAATATTAGATTTAAACAATCCTCCTAATATTGCTGAAACGACTAATTTTAATCAAAATTATATAGAGTAAAACAGCAATCAAGTTTTTAATCGTTTGAATGAATTAACCTTGAAATTAAAAAGAATATATTTCCTCAATAGATAAATAAAGAACATAAATAGAAGAGAAGCTAAAAGAAAAGAATATAGTAAATGATTAGTCTACAGACGAGAACAGCAACAACCAATAGGAAGTTAGAAACATGCAATCAGACGATAATTAAAGAAAAATAAGCCATTCATAAATAATTGGCTACAAACTACGTCCAGGCGAGAACAAATATAAACAGAAAATAAACAAGAATTCTTACCAGGATGACTCCACAATGATCCAAGAATCAGCTGCGCAACAATAGTGAGGCAGAACTAAATAAGAGAACACGATAATAATCATCAAAAAAGAGCATATAAGAGCAGTTAGCCAGAAATGAGGCAGAAAAAAAGCTGCCATGAATGCAATTGTCCCATTACCATTGTGGAATCGAAAACAAAACGGAAGAGTTTATTATTACCTTTGTTATATTTTTAGTATTCTCATTTACTACTGTAGTCTTTGTTTTTGATAGTAAATTAATATTTTCTCTTAAATCTTGTTTTTGCCGAAGACCAAGAGCTCCAAGATTAAAAGCTCTATGCTTTTTTAGGTCTACGAAAAGTGATTATTTACATCCTTATCGAATCTAGTAATAGATTCTGGTAATGGATTTATATCCTGCATGCGTTTTTGTGAATGCTGATAATATACAACTATTTATTTACATATCTTCATCACAAAAAAATTGGTTAAATACCAAACTTGGGATAAAAATATTAATATTGATTGAAATTAAGCCAGACGAATATATTCGTAATTAAATTGACAAATTAGTGAAAACAATCACGAATCTGTAGATATGTTCTAAATTTAAGATCGTTCTAGTTTATGAGACTGTTGAGAAGCTAATAGCATTCAAATTAATTCATATCGGAATCTTTCATCAGGAACAAAACAAGAAGTTGTTTAGAGGAAAAGCCCTCAGTTCCCGAGTAGATAATACTCCTCAGGTAGGTTTGTAGACCATCAAGGAATGATACGATCTCCAAATCTAATGATGGAGGTTTGATTTTATAGCGGCGCCAGGACGAATGGAAGTCTAACACGAACTTGCTTCCCTCTAGACATGTCGACATGACATGGCAGGGCTTTAGGGACTTAACTACCATTTTTTGACTGAAGAACACCATTTTAATCTATCAGACCCCATTCATATTATTCTAATAGAAGCATAGGGCGCCTCTCCCTTCAAAACCGACGGGAGAGGCGCCCTATGCTTCTATGGATCAATTTCCTCCCGGCAAATTTTCCATCTATTAATAAAATATAAAAAGACTGATTCTTGAGGCATTATTATCCATAAAATTTAATAGCATCAACATACATATAGATATTCTCGATGTCTACAATCTACAGAATACTAATTCTTAGTTTATTTCATAATCTAAATTAACCTATTGCAATAGTTCTCTTAATTGTCTTGTATTTGTTTATAATAGTTATTCATAGTATAGTAATTTAAACATTATTTTTTTCAAAATAGGAGCCTTGGTTATCTACACATTTTTTTTTCCAGCGTGAAAAAAGCTGTTGAAATTCTAGTTCAAAGTCATTTTTTCCAAGCTTGTTTATTTCCACCGTCGCATTTTCAATTACTTCTGATGACGATGAAAACCGCCTCCCTTTTAACGTCATTTTAAGTTTTGGAAAGAAGAAGAAATCACATGGGGCGATCGATATCAGGAGAGTAAGGAGGATGCGGCAAGACAGATACAGTGTTTAGCTAAATAGTTTTGAATAATAATGGCTCTATGAGCAGGGACATTATCATGTAGCAATTTCCACTGTTTTGATTTAAAGAGTTGGTTTATTTTTCTTCTTATCACATCACGAAGGCGCACAAGTATTTCTTTGTATGCCTGTTTATTAATAGTAACCCCCTCTTTAAAAATTCATAATAGACAAGTCCTTGATAATTGAAAAACACTACAAGCATTACTTTTCCTTTGGACTTTTCAAGACTAACTTTTTTCTTCCTAGGTGAACTTGGTGTGTGCCATTCGAGTGATTGTTTTTTGGTTTGGGGATCAAAAAGAAAGCACCATGTTTCATCACCAGTTATTATTGTTTTTTTAAAATCAGAATCATTATTTGCAGTTACAATTAAATCTTTTCAAATTACAATTACAATTATTTTATTTCCAAAGCGCTATATCCCGCAAGAAATACTTGCGCCAAACAAGGAGAAAAGTTTATTTACATAAGTTATTTACATTATTCAACGCATGAAAACATCAAATGTCCAGATTTTGTAGGAAGTTTAGAATGTATTTACAAAATTAATTGAACTTTAAATATGATTTTTAAAATCGGAAATCAAATCGTTGAGTTCACAAACAACTAGTTCATTCTTCATTCTATAATCTTGAAATGCTGGGCAATCGATCAGTAGATGTCTTGAAGTTTGTTCCTCAATGCCACAAGAGCAACTTGAATCCTCCACTGCCTTTATTCTATTTAAAAAACTTTTGAAATTTCCGTGGTTTGTAACAAATTGAGTATTATAAATCTTTTCAAATTGATAATCTGGTTTCTCTTTGCTGATATGTTAAATTTCGTGGGACAAAATAACCGCAAAGTTTTTTCATGTTTAAATGTTCACCAATATTTTTTTTTGGCAACTAACATACGAAATTCCAAGTATTTCTGATATATTATCAATAGTAATTTTTTTTATCAGCAAACAATTAAATCACGTACCTGTCCAATATTGCGATCCGTTGTTGACGTCAATGGCCGACCTGACCTTGAATCATCTGCGATGCTCTTACGGCCATCTTTAAAACGTTTATACCAGAAATAAACTTGCGTTCGTGACAATTTTTCGTCTTCATAAGCTTCATTTATTAATGCTAATGTCTATGGGAAATTTTTATTATTTTATTTTACACAAAATTTAATATTTGCCCTTTGCTCAAATGATGACATTGCAGAAACCGACGCGAGCTAAATACTTACAACAAAAATATACCTAAAATGAAAACTACGCATGCGCATTTACTGGCGTTTCTAAATTATATTATAGTTTAGGCTTTGTTCTTTACAGTAAAATTGATTTTACATTTTTCAAAAGTTATTTTATTTTTTATTTTTTAAAAGTTCGGGAACTTTTTGATCCTACCGTGTATATATAAAATAAAATAAAAACTTTTGAGGACTATATCACCTAAATAAATTTAAAGGAATAAAAGGACGTGTTGTATGTATATTAAATGAATAGATATTAATAAAGTGAAAAAAAAATGCTACGGTTTTGATGAAGCCATATTGAATTGCGACACGACGAAAGATAGAGTGACACAGTGAAGAGACAACGGAGGGACAAAGACAAAAGGATGTCCTGGGTTTGTATGAGAACAAGACAGACAAAGGGACATCTACGAGACAATGAATCGACTGCATCCTGGAAACAATGATCTGCTTGTAATTTGTGGCGACCTCTGTCGTTGCCTGACGTCCCTCACTCTGCCTCGATATCATTGATGTTTTCTTGATCCCCACATGTGCTGGCTTGAACACCTTCTTTGACAGGATCCTCACTGAAATAGATTGATACACATGTGTTAGCCATGTGAACATCTTCTTTGACAGGATCCTCACTGAAATGGATGGATACACATGTATTAGCCATGTGAACATCTTCTTTGACAGGATCCTCACTGAAATGGATGGACACACATGTATTAGCCATGTGAACATCTTCTTTGACAGGATCCTCACTGAAATGGATGGATACACATGTATTAGCCATGTGAACATCTTCTTTGACAGGATCCTCACTGAAATGGATGAATACACATGTATTAGCCATGTGAACATCTTCTTTGACATTATCCTGTTTCTTACATGTGGTGAGCATAATCTTTGACGTATCCTTGACCAGATTTGTCCAAGATGTATAAACATAAAAATTTACATGTCCCATTGTTTTAATATGTTCGAAAGAGACAGAACTTGATGTGTTGAAGTTGTTCAATAGGACCATGATGAGATGGACAGGCTCGACAGGACCTAGGACCTAATGTATTGAAAACGTCATACATTACCACGATGAGATGAATAGGCTCGACAGGACCTAAGACCTAATATGTTGAACATGTCATACAGGACTTGATGAGTTGAACATCTTCTACTTGACGAATACCTGACAAATAATGTTCCTCAGATGTGATGAATATGTACCTTAGTATTGAATCGTCCGTCGCGCAGAAAAATCAGGGACTCGCTCAAACATTAGACCTAGATAAACATTCACTACGTCAAAGCTTTCCTCTACTGAACAAGTGAGCAGTAAAGCAGATATTTGAAGATCACCAAAACAACATGTGCCTCCCTTGTCAATCCTCTTGAGTGTTCAATTAACAATCCGCCTTTATAATCCTTTAAACCCTCTAGTTAATCCAACACCAATTCCATCCTAAACCCTCACAACACTTCTCTCTCTACTTAATCCGATGCTGTTACTAATATTCTCCAAATTATCCTGTTTCCTCTTAGTGTTAGCTATATATTTTAATTTAACGGCTCCATCTGGATGTTGAAAATATAATTGGGTGTGAAGTTTTTATTAATCTTTCAAGATCCAATACTCATCTCGGTTTAAAATGTACCGGTTATACGGCCGAACCGTTGGCAATGAAAGAGGTAAAACTTCAACCGCGACTGTGTAATGTCGCTATCGCCCCCGCATCACGACAACAACAATGGACCATCTAGGATTTGAGCGCAAACCGCGCTATTTTCGGCTAGCCACCTTACTTTCAACACGGTCCTCCCACTGGCCTACATTCCCCCTTTGTTCACCTACCGATGGGATCTGAATCTCAATGTCTACCTGGCATTTACTGATCTCATACTTCGAATCACACACACACAAAACTTTATTAAGAACACCGGTATACAGATTCACCACAGGAAGAAATAATAGATGGAGCTCCTATACTCCAAGCAGCGCAGCACCCAACAACAGCCTCCTGGTCCGACGCATGTCCAGTGGCCACACGTTCCTTCGTGCATACGTCATGGTTAGCGAATCACTGAACAGGCTAGTGTGGAATCTCATACTTCAAATCATACATTGGACTTTTCGGAAATAACAGTTGACAGAAGCTATTTGGGATCAGAGTAGTCACTGAAACAAAAATTAGAAGTTATTTAAAAGCTCCCGGAATGACCTCATAACTTTTTTGAGAAATAGATGTTTTTTTTTTCAAAATACTTCAAAATACAATTAAACCTGTCTATAGCGCCCCCTCTAAATAGAGCCTTTCTCTCTATAGCGCCCGATTTTAAATAGTACGATGCGATTTACATTAAAAGTGACTTGTCTCTATAGCACCCTCTTTTTGTGGATCCCAAGAGGGGGCTCTATAGACAGGTTTAACTGTATTATCCTTCTGCAGTAATGCGTCGTATTAATCACTTTATAAAACTATATTAGCAAAGAACTACGGAAACCAAAAATTAAATGGGGTAGCTTACTAAAAGGATGGTTGTGGACACTTTGAAGGCACCAAATCAAAAAGACATCCTTATTCTACTTTTGTGGACCAGTTGAAAAGAAACTAAGAAAACGACTTACAACTAATTAAAGCCTGTAACTAGGAATCTTGGAGGGGCTTGGTTGAAGAAGCACACCATCTTAGAACTGATTCATCTGAATATTATATTTGAAAGAAAAGGTGTTTCTGTCAAATATTTTCAGTACATTAGCGATTTTCTTTTGAATTCGTTTTCTCGAGACAAAGCTCTTAATTGAAAATTCCAATTTAGAGAAAAATAATGGTCATATATATGTTGAGGATTAATGCGATAGTGTGTTAAGGAAGTGAATTGGATTGTTTTGTGATAAATAAATGGAATGGTGGACACCGTGTTATCGTGATGGAGGAACCAATATTTGCTCAATAGGCTGTGTAAAATGGAAAGACGAGTGCTCTGATTGATTCTCATTCCATCCGGTAGACAAGTCTTCTATTGTCAAATCTTAGCATTAGCAGTATTCACAAATGGGATTTTGTAACTCAGGTTTGGGATTTTGGCTCGTCTAAGACAATATTTCACTGACTAGAATAAAATTTCTCTGGGCCGTTACGTTGTTTAGTATTCTATTTCAAATGTATCTTGCCAATTAGTTTTGTAAATATTTGGACGTGTTTTTTTTTCTATCCGAGGTTAAATCCTGAAAAGCAAACTTTCTTATGTCTTGATGCCTTTTTCTAAACTTTCTTATGTTCTTTACAGACCCAGGTCTTCGTGAATGATTTGTTGGCAGTCATATTGTAACAAAGTATTATTAATTTTATTATTTTTATTAACAGAGTGCTCATTTTTTTATGTTTATATTTTGCTACTCTGTAAATTTACCTCGTGGCTTATCTTTTGTTTACCATTTATAGTTTGT
>CP092874.1:71142214-71161634 GCA_030710605.1 Cordylochernes scorpioides
GTCTCTGTCACCGTTTGCTTTTTTTTTTTTGGAATGGCGCCCTCCTATTGGTTGGCTACGATCACGCCACCTTTGCCCCCCCCCCCCCCCACTCGCTTTTTCGTTTTTGTAACTATTGTGTTGGAGCGGGTCGCTCCTTAAATAAATGCATATATTAGTTAATAACCAAATGGAATCCTCTCTTTCTTTTTCCCAGTAATAGGCGCCTACGGAAGCCAACAGTACATAGACAGATAAAGCACATAGGCTATAGTTATTAACTAACATATGCATTTATTTAAGGCGCCAATTTATAATTGTAACAAATAGTATTTGAATCAAAACATTCAATCGGGTAAAACACGGGCGTTGCCCGGGTCATTCGGCTAGTAGATTATAAACACAACGTAATGGGACAGGGTCCGAGTGAATGAGTGGTGTGTGGCATTTCGGTAGCGGCGTTGTTGCCCTCTTCAGACTTGTCTGAAGATTGTAACGGCGCTGATGCCGAAACGTCGCACATTGTTTATTTGTTTGGATTTGTTCTTTTTACCTGTGCTTACCAATACCATACCTTTATTTTTGTGTTTTCTCTAATTCTTACTTTGTTTGATCCTTTAAATTTATACGATAACTTTAGAATATTTTATTTCTCTCCTTATAGCATACATAACAATTATCTATGCGTGTTCAATCTTTATAAAGGGGGGTATAGAGAATGAACATTCAATCTAATTGATATGAAGCACTAAAACTTAAATTCCTAAACCTCCTTATTTAGCAGAAATAACAGGTACTGGTCCACATATATAATATTTAAATAAAAAAAGTATAGATAGGACTACATATAGAATATACGGTTCCGTTAGGACCAATTCAAATAAATTGATGATGTGAGTTATTATGGGAAAGCATTTTCACCATCTTCAGACAAGGGACTTATTTCTTTGTCTGATGAAGCTGATATTTCCATTTATGGTATGACGCACATTCTTAACTTGTTTGAATTTAATCATACTTTCTTGTAGTTCCAATTAATCCTTATCCTCTCGTACTTCTAATATCTTATTATTTTCCTGCAGTCCTATTATTTAGAGTGTATGAACACAATTTGGACCATAATCTGAACCTACCAACATCAGACAAAGTTTATTTTTCTATGTTCTTTAATGTTAGATTTTCCTTTTCCCTTGTCGACGCACATTGTTAAAGGCTTGGGATATGATCATATTTTCCTGTATTTGCAATAATCATTTAACTGTATTACTAATTTCTTATCAGTCTCTTACAGTCCTTATGCCCAAAAAGAATAAACACAATTTGATTTAAAGTTTACCACTAAGGGATAAGTATGTCTCAATCTGATTAAGTCTAGGGAACCGAATAAATTTAACTTCTGAACTGAAAAAAAAAACATTTTTTGAGTTAGGTTTGAAAGTGCAGAAGATGATACTTGCTCAGTTCATTAGTTGATTTATGTAGTATCTAAAGCTCAGCTATTACCCTATCTCCGTTCCAACCTAAATTTGCTTTCTATTTGGTCGAAGAGGTATGGTTGGCAGTGATGGAGAAAGGGCTGAAACTGCTGCTCAGGTCTTCATCTGAAGAGGCCCGCCTGAGTACCATCCTCTTTTCATCTGGTCTAACCTTTATGGTTTTCATCTGGTCTAACCTTTAAGGTTTTCATCCTTCCTAATTTAATATACTATCTTATATCGTGTCCTCCACATTTACACTAGATTGTCTTTAAAATAAGCTTATTAAAAAAAAAATCAAAAAAAAAAAAATTCACAAAAATCTATCTTCTTTCATCAAGAGAGAAAATAGAGCAAAAAAATACTTCTCTCTCTCTAATTAGCTTTATTTTATATTTGGAAAATTATTATCATGGTTCTGTCTTTGCTCTTCTCTTTAAAACTTTCTCTTCGCTTATTCCTTTTTTCACCCAGCCTATGACGCGTAACTGCCGATGCTTTGCTGGTGTTACTTTTTTTTCTTCTTTTTTAAAAATATAATCTAACTAATTATTTAATACAAAAAATAAAAAAACAAACCTCACACATTTAAATTAAATTAAAAAAATATATTAATCTTAAAATTTTCATAACTATACTATTTGATACAGAATTAGCTTACTGTTCTGACTCAAAATTAATTCAAAATCTGTAGTTCTTAATAGTTTACTTTTCCTATATTTTACAAATATAAAAAAATACTATTAATATATATATATTTATATATATAGTCACGACCGTCTGTCGTGGCCTCTGTCACGGATAATATACAGTTATCATCGTCATGCGTTCTTAATTCTGTCACCGTTTGCTTTTGGTTCAGTGGTAGAATGCTCGCCTGCCACGCGGGCGCCCCGGGTTCGATTCCCGGCCGATGCATTTTTTTTTTTTTTTTACAATTTTTAAAACTCATTTTTATATTATACAAGAATGACATCCACGGCGCCAATTTATAATTGTAACGAATAGTATTTGAATAAAAGCATTTAATCGGGTAAACCCCGGGCGTTGTAGATTATAAACACAAGGTAATAAGACCACATCCATGATAAGGTACAGTTTGGATTATAGATTATAAACACAAGGTAATAAGACCACATCCATGATAAGGTACAATTTGGATTATAGATTATAAACACAAGGTAATAAGACAACATCCATGATAAGGTACAGTTTGGATTATAGATTATAAACACAAGGTAATAAACCACCTCCATGATAAGGCACAATTTTAATTATAGATTATAAACACAAGGTAACAAGACCGCATCCATGATAAGGTACAATTTGGATTATAGATTATAAACACAAGGTAACAAGACCACATCCATGATAAGGTACAGTTTGGATTATTAATATATATAGTCACGACCGTCTTTCCTCATCGGCCGCCTCTGTCACGGATGCGCGCGCACAGGGAGGTCACGTGCTCGCCGGCAGCCAATAAAAATATTTAAAAAAACTCCCTCGAGCCGGATTTGAACCAGCGACCTAAGGATCACCGTTGTAACATCTACAGTCCTCCGCTCTGCCAACTGAGCTATCGAGGGATACAAACTGTATGAATAAGTTTACCTTATAAAGTCAACTAATCCTATTTCAACACACAAAATGTACTCATACATATATTATATTATATTATTATTATTATTATTATTATTACTATTATTATTATATATATATAGTCACGACCGTCTTTCCTCATCGGCCGCCTCTGTCACGGATGCGCGCGCACAGGAGGTCACGTGCTCGCCGGCAGCCAACGGGCGCGCGCCGCCGGCAGGGGGGGGGGGGGCATTACGTCACTCAAGGTCACCTACGCGCCAACGTTGACACGTGATCGTAGCCGTCCAATAGGAGGGCGCCGGCCATCCGTGACAGAGGCGGCCTATGACTGATTGATTAGGATATGCATTTATTTAAGGCGCCAATTTATAATTGTAACAAATAGTATTTAAATAAAAACATTCAATCGGGTAAAACACGGGCGTTGCCCGGGTCATTCGGCTAGTATATATATAAAAGGTGTGTCCAATAAATAATGAGACTGGTCAAAAACAAAGAAAAAAATAGAATGATTAAAAAATATTTTATTAGTTTTTTTCAAAATAGTCCCCTCCCGCATCTATACATAATTTACATCTCTTCTCCCAAGATTTGAAACATTTAGAAAAGGCATCTTTCGGGATGTTCTTCAAGACCTTTTTCGAATCCTCTATGATGGACTCTCTAGTGTCAAATCTCCTTCCTTTTAGAGCCATTTTGAGTTTTGGAAAGAGAAAAAAAATCATTTGGAGCTAGGTCTGGGGAATAGGGAGGTTGTTGAAGTATTTGGATGCCGTGTTTAGCCAAATAAGTCAGTACAGATGTAGCGGTGTGTGGTGGTGCATTATCATGATGAATAATTTAATTTTTGGAACTCCACATTTCACTTCTTTTCAGACGAATTGATTCACGTACATGTCTCATAATGTTTAAATAAGACTCCTTATTGATTGTTTGACCTTCCTCTAGATATTCATAAGGCAAAATTCCCTTCATGTCAAAGAACGTGACCAATAATACTTTGTTTTTTTTTTTGACTTGCAAAGTCGGGATTTCTTCGTTCTTGGTTCATCTTTTCCTTTCCACTCCATGGATTGGCGTTTTGTTTCCGGGTCATACCCGTAAACCCATGTCTCGGCTCCAGTTATTACTTTTTCCTTCCAATTAGGGTTTTCTTTCACCATTTCAAGCATTTTTTTTTTTTTTTGGCAACTTCAACGCGATTCTCCTTTTGTTGGATTGTGAGCATTCTAGGGACAAATTTTGAAGGTGTCTTCTTTAACTGCAAGTCTTCTTTAATTATCGATCCAACTAATGATTTTGATATCCCTGTTTCTTCCTCAATGTCCCGTAACCCTATTCGTGGATTTCCTTTTATCAAATTTGAAATTTGGCTCACCTTTTTAGGGTTCCTGTGCAGAATTGGACGTCCAACACGCTTCTCATCTTCACCGATTCCATTGCATTTTTAAATCGTGAAAACCATCAAAATGTGGTGGGCCTATTTACATTTTCATTTCCAAATGCCAATTTCAACAAATCTAAAGTTTCTGAAGCCGATTTCCCAATTTTGTAGCAAAATTTAATATAAATTCGTTGTTCGAATTTTCTTTCCATTACAAATTAGAAGTTGTTATGCAAGGCGTTCTTTTTACAAGCTTACAATTTATCGATTGCGCGCGCAATCACGTGATGTGATATACCGCAGTGAAGCTGAAGCTTTCTATTTTTTTAAATAGACTTTTAAAAAAATAATCATTTTATTTTTTCTTTGTTTTTGACCGGTCTCATTATTTATTGGACACACCTTGTATATGCAAATATAAAATATGTTTTTTTTTTTCAGAACTGATTCCAACTTATTTTTATTTCACATTCGATAGTATTTGATACTATTTAAATTACTTTTTAATACTGTTATAGAGATATTTATCCCAGTATATTAATGATATATCATCCCAATAACAAATCAACTCGCAATTAGGCACTTTAAATTCCATCAGCAAATTATTCAATAAAATTGTCCATTGAATTAGAGATAGCAGTCCACCCTGAGGACATCCAATAGTAGTTGTCTTTAAAGTTGTCACATTGTCTTTTAATATAAAGATATATTTCTAGAATTTAAATATGATTGTAAAAGTTTATAATTCATTTTTCTGGTAATTTGTCTAAGTCTGTGTTCTTTTTATCATTGCTGGCCACCATGCATTGTCAAAAGTCCCCGAGATATCTATTGTAACTAGTGCAATCATGTCCTTTTGTTTATTTTATTTCATTTGTTATTTATGCTCCATTAATAACTTTATTGTTGTATTCAAAGCCGTGATAGTTGACTTAGACTTGATAAATTCCTTGTTGTTTAGGTCTTAACACACACACACAAGCCTTTATTAAGACATTCCGTCTTATACAGACGATTCTCCTGTTAGAAATGAATCTAAAAAGAAATCAGAAGCAGGGGAAGAAATTGAATCCTCGCTCAGAAAAGAGAAAAAGAAGAAAAGGAAAGAATATCTATTATAGTCCTTAACAGATTATTTTTATTATATATTATATATAAATATAAAATATAATACTTTTTTATATATTTTATTTTCATACTAGCGAATGTACACTGATTCACCCAGTTTTTATCCGAGTAAAAGTTTGCCTAACGAACATTTGTTAAAACGATTCTAGCAAACATCCAATACCTACTGAATCTATACTTGTCCATACTCTCGATAAATTGAAATTTTTTTCCGGTCCCTTGAAAAATACTCGATAAGTTGAATAAAATCAATATTAATTGATCCACTCGGTAATTTGGCGTTGAAGGAATAGTATCTTGTGACAAACGAACATTTGTGAACAACTGTATTTAGCGTATGTACCCGGTTTCGCCCGGTTTTTACCCGAGTAAAAGTTTGCCTAATGAACATTTGTTAAAACTATTCTAGCAAACATCCAATCCCTACTGAATCTATACTTGTCAAGATAACTTTATGTTTGATACTCTGCTCCACCTAACTGTACCCGTTCACACGTTGCTGTGTTTGAACGAAAAGGCAGTTTTGATACCTCACACAGTCTTCCCCACACTGGAATGCTATTTTTAAGAAACTCTGAAAATTTTAAAATTGCAATTTAATAAAAATAAGTATTCCACTTCCAGCCTTTTACCCAGCATGACACAATATTTCCAGTGTGAAATCTAACAGACTGGCCTAACCGTTATAACAAAGCCTTCTCAACACATCACCAACATCGAGAAACAGCGTTGCGCTATTCCAGGGGAACCCGGAATCACAATACACTGAGATGATTACATAATTGGGCCAGGTTAGATTCCAGGCCAGCCTCTTTATTTTCCTCTTTCTACGCTCTCCACGTTTTCTTGTGACTTTTCCTCCACTATAAACTATTAAAGTTATACACATAGAGACTTCAAGAGCCATATACAATATTTTTTAAAATATTTGAAGGCAAATTGTAGACACAAGAGATCTATTCAAAGGTTTTGTGATGATGGTTGTATCTTAACACAGCAATTCAGTCTACCCGACCGATGCCAGTCTATAACAGTAAATCATCAACAGCTAAAAATAATATTTAAAGACTTTCCTCTAATTCTTTTAACACATTAATCATTTTGAACACTCAATTTTTGAAATATACACATTACATGAACAGTAATTATATTTTTAACTGAAAATTTATATTGATAATCTTATACTATTAGAAAAACATTATTTGGCCTTAATAGGTGAAACAAAATATTGCAATAAGAATCACAAAAAAATCAAAACTGTTAATAAATCCTTCAAACTCAAATCATTTTCTGTAAAAAAATATATGAAATATGCTTCAAAGATAATAATATTTAAATCAAGTTGGAAGTAAAGAATGAATTATGACATAAGAATACATTCAGATACAAAATAGCATATCTTTTATGTTCCATTTTTAAATGAATATTGAATTTTATGGATTGCGATATTTTTTTCTAAAGGTATGAAGAAATGTGAATAACTTTCAGTACTTTGCAGTGGCAAACCTCTATCAAAACTTGTACTTGAGTTAAGTAATAACATGATAAATAGCTCTGAAAGCTAGAGAATATATTGTGATGGTCGTAGACTCCCAAGACCGTGCGTGACGAAGTTAGCAAACTGTGGTATATGTAAATTTAGTTACTGAGCAAATATAGCATTCAATTAAGCTAAGAGGAACTATAAACTGACCCAATATTGACTTTCACTCTTTCTTTGTACTTGTATAAACCTTGCACGTTCGCAGCATGTTGTTATTTAGATGGAAAATTTTCTGAAGCTATATTGTGCCTTTTAGGATAAACAATTTAGAATCTTATTTGCTTAAAATAATAAAAAGAGCCATATCTACGGATGTATATGTCTCACCATACATCATGAACCAAGGGGGTAATATATATTTGATTTAGATTTTATTTCAGGATAGAATAAAAAAATTCTTTAGTTGATGTGTGTGAATGAAACTTTTTGCATATTTACCGATTACTATGCGCCATCGAATTTGTTTCTTCTTATCTACGGATGTATATGTCGCACCATACATTATGGACCAAGGGAGTAATATATATTTGATTCAGATTTTATTTCAGGATAGAATTAAAAATGTCTTTAGTCGCTGTGTGTGAGTTACCTTTTGCATATTTATGGTTACTATGCGCCATCGACTTTGTTTCTTTTCTTAATACTTGTAGATTTGAGGTTGCAGCAAAACATCACATTGAGAACTAAGGATTTGAAATTCACTCTATGAATTGCTCGGAGCAGCTGATACAGAGCTAAGATAGATATGCCCGTTGAAGAACTATAAACGCATTGATAACGTTCTGTTTCATATTTTTCTCAAAACTCAAAACAATTTTAATTCTCTCGAGGATATCACGGGATTTTGTAATAGCGACCCTTTAAATTGCTACTTCTGCAATGCCGTCATCCAAGACAATTTGGTCCATTATCTATTCCATTGACCATTCCTACAGGAAAAGAGACCGGAAATTCACGAAATTTCGGAGCTAACTCACTATAATGAACAACATGTATATGTGATGAAGAGTGAGGTCTGGTAAGCCTTGTAGAATCCTGTCGACTTAGGTGTGATAGAGAGTTGCTGTCGACTTATCTGTGATGAGATCCTGTCGACTCTCGCTATAAGCTGTGGTAACCGGTGGTCAAACCTGTAGTAGCCGAGAGGGACAGTCAGGGCGTGGAGAGTTTTCCAGTACCTCTCTGCACTTTGGAAGACCTTTAACAGTTTTCACAGAGTACAGGCAGTCGTGGTCGAGGCAGAGTGGAAAGCTTGGGAATGTTCACACACACAAAACGAAGAGACACAGCTGTAGTAGGAAAGTTCCATGAACAGATAGGAGTTGAGCTAAGCAAGATGGAGATTTAGAGTATTTCTTACTGTTTTACACGGTGATGAGGTGGTCCTGGCTACGACCGACGGTGAAAGGGGTGACTGCTGACTAACCGCGGACTAACTGCGGACTAACTGCGGACTAACTCTGGTCGGCTAAAAACCGAGGTGTTTATATACCATTCCCGAGGAGGGGGGTTGGAGATGTCTGAGAATGTGAACTTTGAACGTCTGCACCCTTTGACCTTGATGGCAACGACTCGCTAAATTCCTATTTAGGGTTGTCTCGAATTTAGACGTTTTTGAACTTCTCAATCTTGCTTTAACTTAGCTCTTAATCTATTACATAGTTTTATTTATTTGTCTTTAGTTTGTACAAAGTACATTACATATGGCGATGCAATGACACAGATTAATCATGCGCATAATTATTTATAGATGTGTTTCTATATACAACATGACAATCTTGTTATAAGTAATTATACAATATAGGGTTGTTGGTTTAAATTACCATAGATGAGCCCCGGGAGTGAAAGGGTTTATCCGGGTTTAAACGGGTAAAGCCTCTCTAACACAGGTAAGTAATTAAAATTTCTTTTAATTAATTTAAACTGTCAGGGTTAAAAAGGGCTATAACAAGATGTTTTGTTTGGATATATCTGCAAATTATAAAAAATACAACTTATGTTTAATTTAAAAGTTATGATATTCATATAAAAGAGAAATTAAGATAAAACCTTTGTTTGATAAAAATAATGATGATGTTTTAAGAGATTGTTGGCGGGCGTTGGAAAGGGTTATTGGTTAAAGAATATGCAATTGTAAGTATTACACAGGTAATCAAATACTTAGGTCCAGGTGCAAAGCGAGGATATAGACTTGTGCGTCTTCCGAGGCAATGTTTCACCTGTGATCCTATATAAGGGTTACAGTGCTTTGTCACAATTGTAGGGTTATTGCGTTGAAAAGTTGTTGAATAACAAGTTGTTAATATGATTGAAAGGGGTGAAATGGAGTCATGCGTTAAGTAGAATTGTTGTAGCGACAGTAGTTGATCTGACTTGACTTAAAATCAAAGGTTGATTGTGGTCCGCTAGAGCTAAAAAATTGAGTTGTGAGAGTTGTGGACGCTTTGGGTTTGCGTGGGTGATTATGCTCTAGGGATGATTGTAGTAAACTTTTGAAACGCGTTCAAACCAGAAGTTGGGATTTTTACACCTGGGGAACTTTGATCAAATAGTTTGTTGAAATTATGAAATCAAAAAAAAAAAAAATAATTGTCAAGCAGTACTGTCGTTTTTCTACGTTGATGTGAAGCAATGACTGAGAAGATAGTAGTGTAAAGTACACTGAAGTGGTTAGAGAAATAGACTGTTGTATGCCCGAAAGTTAATGATAACATAGTCATTTTATATAAAGGTATAAAAACAAATATAAAATGAATAAAATATAGAAATATAATTGTGGTTGAATAAAGTTTAAGTGGATAAAATCAAACAATCAATATATAAAAGTGATAATAATGAAGAATTAAAGTGATTTTTGACAACAAATATATCTTTTTTAATACTAAAATAATATTATGAAAATAAAAATAAAATTGATTTGTTTTTAGATAATGTTGGATTAGAAACTAGTGATTATATAATTGGAAGGCAAAAATAAAAAATAAAATATTTTATACAAAAACAGAATATAATTAAAGATTGTGATCTCAATTTAACATGTAAAATGTTTGATATGTAGAAAAATTTAGAGATTTACACAGGATTAAAATATCAAAATGTTCAATTTAAGGAAGGTCTTGTTCAAATTCAAATATCTAAATGTTTAAAAGTTAGGTTAAGAAATCGACTGTAAAAAAATGTGTGGAATTAAAAGGAATGCGGGACATGGGGATGGAAGGACTGGGGGCCTCTGGGGGGAGGAGTGGCGATAGATTTAGGTGACGCGGCATGGTGTCTCGAGAGTATGTTAACTAGTGTCCATTTTTATGCTTATTTTGAGTAAGAGAGCGTGCTATCTCTCTAGTTCTAGTTATTTCGGGGTATGGATTAAGATGAATTGTTAGATCTGTGGGGACAACATTGAACATTATGTAGGTGGGTGGAAAACTTGTGACAGAATGGGGTGTGTTATTGTACGTCTGAGTGACGCGTTTAACAAGTTGAGTCCAGGAAGCTTTTGGATTTTCTAGATAAGCTAGTCTGAGTTTGCCTGTAATGGTGGCATTTAAGCGTTCTATTAAACCGTTTGCTTGTGGGTTATTGCTTGTGGTGAGCAGGGGTTGTATACCATGTGTTATTAGAAATTTACGGAATTTTTCTGAGGTAAAAGCGGGCGCTCTGTCAGATAACAGACATTTTGGAAATCCTTGTTGTAGTACAGTTTTGAGGGCATGCATGTACGTTAGTGTACTGGTTAACTGGTTAAACTCCCTTTGAGAGTGGTGAAAGCTTGTTGACAGTTTTATGGTCTATTTGAAAAAGTAGTTTTATGGGTTTTTGTAAGTGCTGTGTTTCGACTTTGTTGCGGTAAAAATGTTATTCAATGATGTCAGGTTTAGATGTGGGTAAAAGTGCGACTTTCGACGTGGACACGCTTTGGGGTGAGAAGTGTCACAGGCATGAAGGCGTCTTTGTGGCCTTTTAAGTGATAAAAATTGTTGTGATTCGCTGTGTGAAACGAGTGAGTGAATTGAATGGAAAGGTGTCACGTGAAGTCTTTGTTTTTGGTACAGCATCTAACTTGTTTCATCATGAACAACAAATTTACTAGCCCTGAGTGGTGGTTGTACAAAACACATCGAGATATCTTGGTTGTTAGTGAATGTGGCACGTTTAGTGGCGCCGGAGCTTGTGTTGCTCGAATTCGATTTGTTGCCAAGTCGCGCGCTAATAGATGGTGGCCAATTGTAGAAAGTGATGGGAAGTGTGTTGTAGTTTGTTGAGAGATATGTGTGGATAATTAATAATTATGCATGTAAAAGAAAAGGACGGGGGAGTGTAGCTATGTTGGGATTTAACGATTGTAATAGTTTTGGAAGACTGTGACTTAATTTAGCTACTGACGTGGTAGTTGATGGGATTTTTATTTTTAACTTGTTTTGGGAAAGATAGTTACTTTTCTAGTTGTGATTTTGAAGATATTGTATCTTTCGATTTTTGCAATTAAAAAAAAATGCGTCTCACCTATGTTTATTAAAATTTGAATATATTTTTTAATCGTTGATTATGGTAGTGCGAAAATTATCTTTGTAAAAGGGGCAATGGCGTGATAGTGACTCATAAATTGAAAGGGGCGTTTATATAAAATATTGAACATAAAAATGATTTTTGCAAAGTTTTGAGCATTTGATTAAGAAATTGGTGTTTTGGTATAAAAATAAGATATAAAAAAAGCACACAAATAAGTTTAGAATGATGATTCGAGTAATTAAAAAATATTCTGATTTTTTTTTCTTATGTAAAATTGAAAGTAATGAATTAAAATTTATAAGTTGCTTAAAATAAGGTAAAATTTGATAAATGAGGGTGTAAAAGATTTAAAATTTGAATTTAAATGATATAAAAATGGTAAAAATTGATTTTAAAATTATTACAGTGAAAATAAACATTAAACTTATGGAAAATCAAGTTGTGAGCATGAGGAGAAAGTTTTTAAAAACTCACAGTTTTGAGGATTGTTCAGTCAGGATACTTGGTCTTTAGTTGTCGTCCTACTGATGACGGGGAAGACGCTCCAAGTAGAGCTTGTAGACGCTTGTAACTTTTGTTTGGTGACGGCGGCATGTTGCCTGGAAGATGGTTGCGTTGTAAGGCCGAAGGGGGAAAGTCTCACCGGCTTATTTTGCGGGATTTTCGGCTGTGTCGTTGGAGGGGGAGATTGCTTGCTCCTGATATATAGTCTCTTGTTGGGGAAGAGATTGATAGGTCGTTTAGTTGGAATGGCGGCGGGCTTGTTCCTCCATCTTTGCTCTGCCTCGCTTCTATCTGGTCAGGCTTCCTACCTTCTTCGTTGTGATCATCTTCGTTGTGGTCATCCTGTCGACTTAGATGTGATGAAGAGTGAGGTCTGGTAAGCCTTGTAGAATCCTGTCGACTTAGGTGTGATAAAGAGTTGCTGTCGACTTATCTGTGATGAGATCCTGTCGACTCTCGCTATAAGCTGTGGTAACCGGTGGTCAAACCTGTAGTAGCCGAGAGGGACAGTCAGGGCGTGGAGAGTTTTCCAGTACCTCTCTGCACTTTGGAAGACCTTTAACAGTTTTCACAGAGTACAGGCAGTCGTGGTCGAGGCAGAGTGGAAAGCTTGGGAATGTTCACACACACAAAACGAAGAGACACAGCTGTAGTAGGAAAGTTCCATGAACAGATAGGAGTTGAGCTAAGCAAGATGGAGATTTAGAGTATTTCTTACTGTTTTACATGGTGATGAGGTGGTCCTGGCTACGACCGACGGTGAAAGGGGTGACTGCTGACTAACCGCGGACCAACTGCGGACTAACTGCGGACTAACTCTGGTCGGCTAAAAACCGAGGTGTTTATATACCATTCCCGAGGAGGGGGGTTGGAGATGTCTGAGAATGTGAACTTTGAACGTCTGCACCCTTTGACCTTGATGGCAACGACTCGCTAAATTCCTATTTAGGGTTGTCTCGAATTTAGACGTTTTTGAACTTCTCAATCTTGCTTTAACTTAGCTCTTAATCTATAACATAGTTTTATTTATTTGTCTTTAGTTTGTACAAAGTACATTACATATGGTGATGCAATGACAGATTAATCATGCGCATAATTATTTATAGATGTGTTTCTATATACAACATGACAATCTTGTTATAAGTAATTATACAATATAGGGTTGTTGGTTTAAATTACCATATATATATAATGTTTACTACTCTCCTGCTGGATAAAACATTTGCTTATAAATATTTTTTTATTTTTTCAAGGCGATTGATAAAATGAGGGAAGAAGTGCTCAACTCCACAGACAACGGCTGATTGCTCCTCCTCCCCTCTAAATTGCTTTTCCTCCTCACTCATATAACCTTTTAGGGGAATCCCCTTGTAAGACAATAGTATCTTTATAAAGGTTTTTGTTGTTGTTTCAATTTTAATTCTCTTTTAACAGAGCTATGAACATGTAAAAAACCTAATGTGAACATGTATACGTGTGCTTTCAGGTGCCCAAGGCTGCGTTCTGGTTTTCTCAACCACTGATAGGGAGAGCTTCCGCGCTATTGACTCCTGGAAGAAGAAGGTAATAAGATTTCATTAGATACCATGCTGTGTTCACAAACATGGTACAGGTGGAAGCGGAGTGCGGACCCATCGCCATGGTACTGGTTCAGAACAAGATTGACCTACTCAGTCACGCGAGGGTAGCCAGGTAATATATTCATATGCTTATAGGATGTTGTTTTTATCTAAAGAGAACACAGGTCTTGCAACCTAATGATTACATTTCTGAGGAGGAGGCTATACAAGCAACACATGGTATATTTAAACTTAAAGTAACTAATGCCATTACTAACACAATATAAAGTTGATAAAGGTTGTCCATAAAGATTTGGGATCTGATATGAAGAGGGTTAAAAGTGTAGTTTCTCAAACTAATTTCAGCTTTAAATTATATATATTTTTAATATGTGATGTGAACGAATTTAATTAAAACAAAGTTTATTATTTTGGTAACAGAGTTGGACAACTTGAAGAACAGTGAATTAATATAAAATGGGAATACAAAAATAACTCACTATTAGCATTAATGAACTTTTCCAACCGTAAATACTAGTGTTGGAAGCACTTTTAAACTAGTTCTTTTTGATACCGGATAGCGTCGTCCTGACATGATGTCTTAACGTTGCCGATATCAACAAAACGCCTTCCCATCCAAGAAATGCAAAGCTGAATATAGCGAGTGTGGCTCCTAGATCAAGCTAATTAGAACAAAAACGCGACAATTCTTCTAATTCTCGTCGATAAATTTGAGCGCAAACCTTGCTACGAATTTTCACATTGCCAAATGAGCAGGCAAAATGCTCTTCAAAAATTAGATTCAATCTTAATATGTTTGGGTTCATGGATTATTCTGCGTCGATCTTCATTGATGTGAATATGAATTTGGCGATGTTGTCCTTCTTTGAACAGTTCAAGATGGCCGAGACAGTGTTTATCTTCAATTGCTAGTTCCACCTTTTTAAACCGATAAAAAGTTATTTATATACTTGAAATTAATTAATATATCCTTTATAAGCTACTTTCATAATGGCAACTATTCCCGTTACGTTCTCGCTGACTAAACTTCAAAAGTCTAACGTTGTTCGTGAGAAACAGCCATTTTTTCGTGTCTCGAATGCACTAAGGAAATGCATAGAACTGTCATAGAAACCACACTCGTCATTATCATGTGACGTCACTAGACATATTACTCAGGAGAGGTCGAGCTAAAGCTTCCTACCGGCACAACCTGATACTATAAGCATATAATGCGAAGAGGTTGCCTCTATGGTTAGTTTTTGTCCTCCCTCCTGTATTTAAATTGTTGCAAGTCCACAGTATACTCTCTTGATCGAAGGAAATTGATATACGAAGAGTCCAATTGAATTTTAGGAGCGAATTAAAATCCGATGTTTTCAAATTCTGTTGTATTAGGATATCTTACTTTGGAATTTTTTTGCTGAAAAATTAGAAGGATCCTTATGAACATCTTTCAGGGTTAGAAAAATTCGTACAATCGGATTAAAAAGCTGATTTTGGAGGGAATTAACAAATTGCTCAACAAATGAATCGGAACTATAAGAAGATCAAAAGACACTGGCAAGAGTGAGTTTTAAGGATGACAGGATTCAACGGGGTTACAGCAGGACTGGACGATAGATCGGCGTAATGCCCATTCGAAGTAACATCGGGGGAACTAGACAATGGAGATACAAAGGTGATACATTGATTATATTCTTGCAATAAGCTGCTCCTGTGTGTCTAGGGAAGAAGCAGAAGCTCTTGCTCACCGCTTGAAACTAAAGTTGTTCAAGACATCGGTCAAGGAGAACATCAACGTATCGGATGGTGAGATGTCACGAGAGTCAATCGGACAGTTGAGCTGAACGGTGTCGGACTTGCAGTGTTCCGGAATCTGGTGGAGCAGTATCTCAAGCAACTCAACGACCCCCCGGAGGAGATCGTGCCGTCGTCTCCAACCCACCACCATTTTCTCGCCAGTTGGTTGATCTCCTTTTCTATATAATTACATTACATACCCCTGTATACTCATCTACTTTCTCTCTCTGTATACCCATCTACTTTCTCTCTCTGTATACCCATCTACTTTCTCTCTCAGTATACCCATCTACTTTCTCTCTCTGTATACCCATCTACTTTCTCTCTCTGTATACCCTTCTACTTTCTCTCTCTGTATACCCATCTACTTTCTCTCTCTCTCTGTATATCCATCTACTTTCTCTCTCTGTATACCCATCTACTTTCTCTCTCTATATACCCATCTACTTTCTCTCTCTGTATACCCATCTACTTTCTCTCTCTGTATACCCATCTACTTTCTCTCTCTGTATACCCATCTACTTTCTCTCTCTGTATACCCATCTACTTTCTCTCTCTGTATACCCATCTACTTTCTCTCTCTGTATACCCATCTACTTTCTCTCTCTGTATACTCATCTACTTTCTCTCTCTGTATACCCATCTACTTTCTCTCTCTGTATACCCATCTACTTTCTCTCTCTGAATACCCATCTACTTTCTCTCTCTGTATACCCATCTACTTTCTCTCTCTGTATACCCATCTACTTTCTCTCTCTGTATACCCATCTACTTTCTCTCTCTGTATACTCATCTACTTTCTCTCTCTGTATACCCATCTACTTTCTCTCTCTGTATACCCTTCTACTTTCTCTCTCTGTATACCCTTCTACTTTCTCTCTCTGTATACCCATCTACTTTCTCTCTCTCTGTATACCCATCTACTTTCTCTCTCTGTATACTCATCTACTTTCTCTCTCTCTGTATACCCCATCTACTTTCTCTCTCTGTATACCCATCTACTTTCTCTCTCTGTATACCCATCTACTTTCTCTCTCTGTATACCCATCTACTTTCTCTCTCTGTATACTTATCTACTTTCTCTCTCTGTATACCCATCTACTTTCTCTCTCTGTATACCCATCTACTTTCTCTCTCTGTATACCCATCTACTTTCTCTCTCTGTATACCCATCTACTTTCTCTCTCTGTATACCCATCTACTTTCTCTCTCTCTGTATACCCCATCTACTTTCTCTCTCTGTATACCCATCTACTTTCTCTCTCTGTATACCCATCTACTTTCTCTCTCTGTATACCCATCTACTTTCTCTCTCTGTATACTCATCTACTTTCTCTCTCTCTGTATACCCATCTACTTTCTCTCTCTGTATACCATCTACTTTCTCTCTCTGTATACCCATCTACTTTCTCTCTCTGTATACCCATCTACTTTCTCTCTCTGTATACTCATCTACTTTCTCTCTCTCTGTATACCCATCTACTTTCTCTCTCTGTATACCCATCTACTTTCTCTCTCTGTATACCCATCTACTTTCTCTCTCTGTATACCCATCTACTTTCTCTCTCTGTATACCCATCTACTTTCTCTCTCTGTATACCCATCTACTTTCTCTCTCTGTATACCCATCTACTTTCTCTCTCTGTATACCCATCTACTTTCTCTCTCTGTATACCCATCTACTTTCTCTCTCTGTATACTTATCTACTTTCTTTCTCTGTATACCCATCTACTTTCTATCTCTGTATACCCATCTACTTTCTATCTCTGTATACTTATCTACTTTCTCTCTCTGTATACTTATCTACTTTCTCTCTCTGTATACCCATCTACTTTCTATCTCTGTATACCTATCTACTTTCTCTCTCTGTATACCCATCTACTTTCTCTCTCTGTATACCCATCTATTTTCTCTCTCTGTATACCCATCTACTTTCTCTCTCTGTATACCCATCTACTTTCTCTCTCTGTATACCCATCTACTTTCTCTCTCTGTATACCCATCTACTTTCTCTCTCTGTATACACATCTACTTTCTCTCTCTGTATACCCATCTACTTTCTCTCTGTGTATACCCATCTACTTTCTCTCTCTGTATACCCATCTACTTTCTCTCTCTGTATACCCATCTACTTTCTCTCTCTGTATACCCATCTACTTTCTCTCTCTGTATACCCATCTACTTTCTCTCTCTGTATACTCATCTACTTTCTCTCTCTGTATACCCATCTACTTTCTCTCTCTGTATACCCATCTACTTTCTCTCTCTGTATACTCATCTACTTTCTCTCTCTGTATACTTATCTAAATTCTATCTCTTTATATCCACTTTTGTGTCAAATTATTGAACTTATAATTATGCTGCGTATATTAACTGGGTAACTGGTTAGTATATATATTATAAAAGAGGAGAAATTTCAATTCTGGGCCATAAAATGTCTGCGAATATTATTCACAAAGACAGATTCATCATTGAAACGATCTGACGAGTTACCAGTGCATCAGTGCCCTCAAAGATCATTACTAGGTTGCTCAGAGAAAGAGGGCTATTGACCACAGCGTTCTTCTTTTGCCGACAATTTTGACCTGCGAAATTTAAAAAAATATCGAACCTGGGACTTGAATGATTAGAGTAAAATTGTTTTCAGTAACTATTCCTGCTTTGAATTGAGTCCCGTTAAAAACTGAATGCTCGCATCCCCCAAAAAGAACAACATTGTTCACTGTATAAGGCTCCTGAATAATATATCTGGTGGGTCGTTTTCTATCTGAACCAGGAGCTCATTTGTTTCGTTTATGCTTTTTTCTTAGATTTTGTTGCACACACTTAATTAACGGAACTTGCATTTTATCCTGTTTGACTTGTAATAGTTAGTTACTTGATTGTTCAGTTGGGAAATAGCTTGTTCTTTCGATTATTCTGTCTATTTGTGCCTTATACATAGGACATTCCTCTGAATTTGCTCTGTGTGATAAGGGCCTGTTTCTATACTTGGATGTTGAGAACATTTGCAACATTTGGGAATTCCTGAGCAATCATGAACTCTCCGAACTCTACATGGTCTGCAGATTGGGCTGTTGGGGCATTCTGCCATTTTAAACATGATGTACCATCGCGCCAGCTGAATTTGAGAATATTGAAAAAAAACAATAAAATTATTTAATTTGTTTTCAAATCAAATGGCGCCTCTCATAAATGATTTATAATTTTAATTGTTGTAACATATACACAGAACAAAGCAAAATAAAGCCACGTTTTTATTTTATTGAATATGCGAATATAATCTTCAACATGGAGATCTGAAGCCTCTACTTTTGCCTCTTCTTGAATGACATCCATGACGTTGTCTGAGATACCATGAGGATCTGCATTCATTTCAGTATCTTTTTCTTCGGTATCAATATTTGGATCCACATTTTCTTTATTTTCAATCACGTTTTCTACATTGTTGTTGTCAAGCTCAAGTTTTTCGGAGTTTTCTTCAGTTGGGCCTACGTTTATAGTTACGATATTATTTTCATTATCAATGTTTCTTAAAACATTTGCATCCTTACCATTTAATTGTATCACTTCTACAGAGTAATCACCAAGGTTTGAATTCTCATCTTTTTTTATTGAATAGTATTTGCTTATTATGATTGAAATTCATTAATATATCTTCATATTCATTTTTCTAATCAGAATATGTTATTTAGTATGATATATTTAAGTATTTTTTTTTCATATTTTGGGCTCGAAACTCCTTTAGTGACTTCATCTATATCCTAGTGATATTTCATATTTTAGATAGGTAAAATATTATGAATTTCTATAAGGATCAAACACGAAAAATATAAAATCACATTGCTATTTAATATTAATAGATTTCACTTCCCATTTTTTATATTTATACTAGCCCGGGTTTTACCCCATTAAATGTTTTTATTCAAA
>CP092874.1:71161734-71190407 GCA_030710605.1 Cordylochernes scorpioides
GAAAACTGATTAAGAGATGAAGAATTGATGACGCTCGTAACTGTATATAGAAATAAGGGGGCTATGGTATTGCGGGGGAGGCAGTGTGGTGGATTATCGTGTAGAGACGCTTAAAGTGTTCTCTGCGTGATTTATCCGTGTCTGGTGATCTCCTCGCATACCTGTGTGACCCCGGTCCGATCTCTACCAACGCTACAATAAAGTACTGTTCTGTTTTTATATAGCAAATCGTGAGTTTTTATTTATTTCTCTTTTATTGTTGTTGTATGTACTCTTGAATGTACGATTTTCTTGTGTGCAAATTACGATTTACTTTCAGGTCCTAGTAAATTGAATATTATGTGATAACCCGTAAAAGTAACCTTTAACAATAATAGGATAAAAGAAAACTCCAGCAAAACTTCGGTAGTTACGCGTCATGTGCTGGGTAGAAAAGAAATAAGCGAAGAGATGAGTTTGTAGAAATAGGCAAAGACAGAACCATGATAATCATTTTCCAATATTAAAATTAAGCTAAAGAGAGTGAGAGAAGTTTTTTTCTCATCTTCTCACTTGAAGAGAGATTTTTATTTTTATAATTTTTTTATTAAGTTCATTTTTGTGATTTTCTATATATAAAGTCTATTTTAATATCAATCTAGTGTGAAAATGGAGGATACATTATAAGCCAAAATGCCAATCAAATGAACCTAAAATATTTACTCTTTAAAATTTGTATAGGAAAGGTAGCAAGAAAAAGAAAATTTAAGAGGGAAATCCCAGCGAGGAAACGCACTGATCCAAACCGGTAAACCTATTAATGTCACTTTTCCATAAGTCTTTGTAATTATTTATTATTTAAGTGTATTTAAATGTGTTTATCTTATAAATGTAAAACTAATGGATCGAGTAAAAGTCATAATGGAAATTGACAATGCGCCTTCTTTTTTTTTTTCTTGAGATGACATAAGATGGAGTTGTTGGTCAATTACTAAGATTCCACAGTCTAATGTTATTGCTACTGAACATACTTGGTTAAAATACATTATAAAGGACTGCGGCGTATGATTATAAAACAACACTTAAAGTTTCACCGCATAAGTTTCTTTTCTGTGAAAAATCAATATTTATTTCAAAGAGAAATATTTACTATTTCTAACTTTTTTGGATGAAGTATGAAAGGGTGAAAATATGAAGAGTAATGGCGAACGGAAAAATAAAAGTGTCCAGGGGCGGGAATCGAACCCACAACGTTCCGCTTACCGGGCAGATGCCATGTCCACTAGGCTACCCTGGACGTATTTTTCCGTTCGTAAATAATACTTAAAGTAACTTATAATACATTATAAAGGACTGCGGCGTATGATTATAAAACAACACTTAAAGTTTCACCGCATAAGTTTCTTTTCTGTGAAAAATCAATATTTATTTCAAATAGTAAATATTTCTCTTTGGAATAAATATTGATTTTTCACAGAAAAGAAACTTATGCGGTGAAACTTTAAGTGTTGTTTTATACTTGGTTATGTTTAAAGCGTATCTTGAAGAGTTTAGGCTACACCACAAATATTACAAATTCTATGTAGAAAAGACGAGAAACAAACTGATCATTAAGAAAAAAAAAAAAGGGGCATCTCCTAATCGTGTAACTAAAAGTTGCTGATGGCTTGCTCCATCTATCGGAAAAAATATCAACTGATCGCTGATTTTTAATCATTCCAGAATTGGCCAAATACCCATTCTTGATTAATCAGTGTATATAAATGTTTTATAATTATTATATTAATTAAAGAAAGAGAAATGAAAACCATTAAGGTTAGACCAATTTAAAAGAGGATGGTACTCAGGCGGGCCTCTTCGGATGAAGACCTGAGCAGTAGTTTCGGCCAATTTAGATTACATGACTACCTTACCAATCTTCTTCGACCAAGAAATAGGACTATTGGATTGAAAATAAGATATATGTTGACTCTATTAGATATATTGTTCAATGCCGGAATCCCTCATTTTACCTCTTTCACCAAAAATTGGACCGATTGAAAGGTGATTCAGAATTTTTTTCTGTTATCTTAGTTATAATGTAATATACTATTAATACAACAATACTCCAAACATAAAATAAGGAAATATAGAAATTATTCAAATATAAATCTAAATAGCAGACAAGAAGCCCGATGCCACTTATATCCGCTGTACAAGGAAGTCGACTAAAATAAACTCTTCGAGTTAAAATAGCAAAATAAAACGGAGATTGTAGAGGAGTATCTTGTACGAATTTTATTAGCACAAGATACTCCTCTACAATCTCCGTTTTATTTTGCTATACAAGGAAGTATTGGTTCTGTGTTTAGGTGAGAAAAGAAAACGCAATTCTGGCCTTAACTACCCGTTTCATGATTTTTCAAGATGCCTTAATGACCAATTTTTTGGTCGTTGAGGTACAGAAACCTGGGTTACTTAAATAAATAATTCTCTAGCTGTAAATAGTTTTGTTGAGTTGTTAATAATTGTAACTAACAATTATTGGAGGCAAAAAATAATATGCCACCGATTGTAATTAAACATTAAACAAACTTTTCTACTGTCCTTACTAGGATGAAAAGTATAATAATATATATATATATATATATATGTTATGAATAAATTTGTTGTTGTTAGATAAGGCTTGATAAGACAAAGGATCGATAAGATAAAGGGTTGAGGTGCAGTCGTGATAAAAAAAAAAAGATAATTATTTACCGTCAAGTAGCTTTTATTTTCAATTACTTGAGGAAATATTACACATTAGTTAGTTTCACATTATATAGAATTTATAAAGTGTATCCTATATTAGTGATTTAAAAGGATAGATATATTAAATTAGTTAGTTTCACATTATATAGAATTTATAAAGTGTATCCTATATTAGTGATTTAAAAGGATAGATATATTAATTACGCATATTTACAACAAAACTATATAACTAAACTGAAAGTCTTTCTAAAAAACGATGATAACAAAGTAATATTATCAATGAATAAAATAAAATATATATATTTTAATTAAGAAAAAGGCATCTCCTTATCGTGCAACTGAAAGTTGCTGATGGAATAATTATAAATCAACGAGAATAGTTTATATTTATTCCGATAGATGGCGCAAGCCATCAGCAACTTTCAGTTGCACGATAAGGAGATGCCTTTTTCTTAATTTATGCACCTTATCCCAGTACAATATTGCATCTGTACTATTTTTTTTTACATTGTGTAGCGTCCTCACGCAATTCTGGCCTTAACTACCCGTTTCATGATTTTTCAAGATGCCTTAATGACCAATTTTTTGGTCGTTGAGGTACCGAAATCTGGTTGTTTAAGTAAATAATTCTCTAGATGTAAATAGTTTTGTTGAGTTGTTAATAATTGTAACTAACAATTATTGGAGGCAAAAAAATAATATACCAGCGATTGTAATTAAATCGACGATAGGACCAACCGGCGAGAAACTATGCATAATCGAAGCCTCCTTAATAACGAAGATCCTAGACAAATGTGGAATCGAGTATAAACTTGAGGAAACGGTTCAATCAAAGAAGAGAACTCGCGGGTCCCAGGATGACTCAAGATCGCCAACTAGGAGCGAGCGTAATCTGAAGACGCCTAGAATGGACATCGACGAACAAAGTCCCATCACTGGAGTTTCTCAACAAATGAACGCAGCTCACCCACCGAAAGACGATAAAGAAAATAACGACAACGATGGCCCATGGACCACAATCACTAACGTGAAAAAACCGAGAATTCCTCCTGTTATTGCAGAAAATGTAGCAGATTGGAAGCTTCTTTGCCAAGAACTAAAAGACTTGTGCATGGAACCATTCCAAGTCACGATTTCTGGCAAAAAGCACATAATTAAATCGAAAAACATAGGCGACTTCAAAAAAATCAGGGAGTATGTACAGAAAAATAATAGAGGATATTCCTACAGACTACAGGAGTAAAAACCACTGAAAGTGGTATTGAAGGGGGTATCAACAGCCTTCAAAGAAGAAGACGTCGTAACTGAACTGGTCTCAATGGGCTTCACTGAGGTCATTGTCAAAAGACTCCATAGACAATCGACCAAAATACCGATGAATATAGTCCTAGTAGAGCTACCGAAAAATGAACAAAATAAACGAATCTATGGAATAACTGAAATACTTTACCAAAAAATAGTCGTGGAATCATTCAGGACTACAAAACGAGTGACCCAATGCTTTAACTGCCAGGGCTTTGGGCATGGCCAGCTAAACTGCTTTTTGAAGCCCAAATGCGTCAAGTGTGCTGAAGAACACCATTCGAAGGATTGTCCAAGAAAGTCGAAACAGCTCCCACCAAAGTGCGCTAACTGTGGAGAGGCGCACACACCCAATTACCGCGGATGCCCAAATTTTCCGAAGCCACAACAACAGCAGCTAAAGCCTCCCAGACAAAACTCCCCTAACAACATACCTCAAGCAAGCTCCACTAAAACAGAAGAAGCAACTGTTGAAAATCAAAAGGCAAGTTACGCTGAAACTGCAAAAAAGAAAACTACTCGTTCTGACACCAGGGAACTGTGCGAAAAGTTATTAGAAATTATCAAAACCTTCTTACAATGAAAGGCAAATTACTTTTAAAAATCGTTAATTTCGCAAAATAAAATCGCAATTTCAAAAATCATCAAATCCAACTATACAAGAATTTGTTCAAAATCAAGGTGACCTCAGCCACCGAATCCGACGACCTGGACCCAATGGCTAGCTGACAGCCAAACACCCAACAACTGCCCTCCTGTAAGGTTCGGGGGGCCACTCCAGCATTACAACTCGCCATGTGTAAATAATCTGGACAAGGTGACTCGCGAGCTGTGCTCGAATGTAACACCTGCAAATTGAGATGAAATAAATAAATAAATTGAGGTACAGCTTGCACCACGCTGATGAGGGCCAACAGCCCGAAACGCGTCCGTGGTTAGCTTTTCTTGATTAATCAAGAATGGGTATTTGGCCAATTCTGGAATAATTAAAAATCAACGAGAATAGTTGATATTTATTCCGATAGATGGCGCAAGCCATCAGCAACTTTCAGTTGCACGATAAGGAGATGCCTTTTTCTTAATTTATGCACCTTATCCCAGTACAATATTGCATTTGTACTATTTTTTTTATATATATTTTAATATATAGAAATATTTGAGTTTTTAGATTATATAATATATATATATATAGTGTAAAAAACTATATAACAAAATTATAACAGTGATTCCAAATTTAAAACTAAAGGAGCAAACTGATAAGAATGATAACTCATATCAAGTAGATTTGATTAGATTAGCAAGCTAAATCTAAATTAATTATAATAATAAATAGTTGTTTAATTTTATAGTCCAGTTTTGTTTTAAAATTATCTTCACTATTTTGATCAATTAAATTTAAATTATAAAATTTGTAAATAGTTATTATTTAGTAGAGAGAGAGAAAAAAAAATCCTTTACTTCTAATACATCATCCAGTTAATTATATATTTATAATTAATAACAATAAAAATTAACAACGTAACGTCTTTTGCATCGGTTTTTACACGTCATTTAGACATACTCTATCCTATATATAGAATAATAGAAGTGAGAATATATTTAATATTATAAATTTTAGTAGTTAGAGAAAAGAGAGAAAGACAGAACCATGTACTTTTAATCAAACTAATAATAAGAGAAAAAAAAAAGTTTTGTAAAGAAGGTAGATGAGATTGTTAGTATATATATACATATTTTTATAATTTTATATTTTATCCTTTTTTTTTTAAAGATTTTTTGAAATTTTTTTTATTTTAAAATATGATTATAAATAGTTGTATTTAGCAATATATCTATAATATGAATTAACTTTTGTTATAAGTTTGGTTATTATGTTTTGAAACCCTAATGGTAGACCAGACATACACAAAAAAAATTAAATTGAAATAATTATTGAAAAAAGAGATCTGCTGGACCGGGGATTTTCAAATAAAAATCCAGCTGACATTTCACCCCTTCTTTATTATGTCATAGACCTCTTTTAAACCGGATTTTATGTGTTAATATTAAGTTACTTCAGTGAAACATTTATATGAACAGATATACCAAATACAATTGTTAACAAATTCCAACTGTAAACCTACCTCGTCCGCGGCGTCCTCCATTGTGACCATCTATTTCTGGATGACACATGTTGCGGGGGGGACATTTCGAATTTAACCATTTATTCTGAATTTTTTGAACAACAAGACAATCAAAGAAGAAAGAAAAAGTAGTTAAGGGAAGAAAGCCAAACTTTATAATTTTTACAGTTAGTTATATCAATATAACTGATTCAACACTCATTCATCTTTTAATATTCCTTTAAAAAGGCAAATTATAAGAGTTTAATAAAGCTATTAATTGTGTAAATTCACCTTTATTTAATTTCCATTTTCCTCCCCAGAAATTGGAGATTAAACAAAATGAATTCTATACAACACCACTTTAAAAATCTTGTGAAAAAATCTTCAAATCAGCTATTTAATCCAAGTTTAATTAACTGTTAAAGATTATAAATTTGTATTAGTTATTATTGAGAGAAATTATAGAAAGTTGATTTCGTAAATGGATACTTCCAATTTTTTTTTTTTTAAATATTTTATAATTGATATACTGTTGAAATATTTTACTTGTCTGATACTAAATTTGTTTTTAATAAATTCCATGTTTAAATTTTTAAGATCTTCTATGAAATTATCTAATATATTATTTATTCTATAAAATCTTAGAAACTGACCAAAATATATACCCTTACAGCAATTTAATGATATATTAGAATTTATATTACAGTATTTTATAATATTGAAATTATAATTACTCTTTTTATTATAAACTCTAACAGCACTATTTGCAAGGTCTATATTCAGGTCTAAAAAGTTAACTTTTTTGTTTCTATAAATTTTTTCATTGTTCTTAAGTTTCAAGTATTTAGGATATATTTCAGGTATTAATTTTTTAAACTGTGGATTATTGAATATTATGATGTCATCTACATATCGGAACATTTGCCAATTAACACTATTTTGTAGAAAGTATTCTCTTTCGTACCAGAACAATATTAGGTTGGCTAATAATGGACTGGAAGAAGTTCCCATGGGAACGCCTTCTGATTGAATATATATTTTATTTTTAAATTCTATATAGTTAAAATTTAAAAATGTTTCCAGTAGAGTTTTTGCTGTTTTAAGATCTAATTTAATTGTTTTATATCTGTTATGAATAATTTTAATGTAGAAAGTTTTGTCATTAATGAATTCGTTAAATAAATTGGTTATTTTATTATTTAGATCTCTTAAATTTATTTTAGAATATAGGTCCTCAAAGTCAAATGTGTGTACTGTTTCAATGTTTGTCCAATTGTTCATTAAATAGTTAATGATTTTTTTATTTGAGTCGATAAATTTATAATTATATTTATTAGTTAATTTATTTATAATAAATTGTAGTGTTGAAGCTAATTGTATATCAATGTTTTTTATAACTGAATTTATACCAGATGTGATTGTTCTAAAAGAAATTGGTTTTTTGTGTAGTTTAGGAATTATATAGAAATTTGGTATGTTTGGATTTTTGTGGTTATTATAAATTTTTAGTGAATTTTCAACGTTTTTGATGTCTTTTTTGATTTTTGTGGCTGTAGTTCTAGCAAAAGTGTATTTATGATTATTATCAATTTCCTTTTTTAGTATATCGTGGTATAGATTTTTACAAATTATAGATAAGTTATTGGAACATTTATCTATAGGAGTGATAATAAAGTCCTTCTGTAAATTAATTATATTTTCTTTAAGAGAAGTAATATCTGAATTAGGTTTTGTGTATTTAAGTGTATTATTATAATAATTTATAATTTCCTTTTTAATATTATGTTTCCATTCCAGAAAAGTAAATTCTGGAATACTGTATTTTATACTAGTTTTATTTATGAAAATATCTATATCTTTTAATATAGATTTAATTGTATTATTATAATTGTGTTTAATTTGAGGTATATATTTATACCCTTTATTTAAAATATCCTGATATTCTGGATTTAAAAAAGAAAAATTGCTAGTTAATATATGACCTGAGAACTTATATCTATCAATATAGTTGTTGCAATTACATTTAATTTTTTTAAAATTTGCCAAATTATTAATAAATTGGTTATAATTGCAAACTAAATCACCTATATTTTTGTTGTATCTCCAGATTGTTTTGAAATTTAAATTTTTTATAGGGAAAAGATTATTGATGTTTTGGTTATTAAAAATATCATTAAATTTAATATGATTAAATAAATTGTTATTAAATTTAATGATAATATTAATGCTATTAGTAGATTGTTTAATTTTTCTGTATTTAAAGATGTCGTGTGTGATATCTATTAATCTGTTAGTCAGATTATGAATTTTAATATATTCTATAAGTTTGATAAATTTATTATTATTTAGTTTAAATAATGTTTTAATAAATTTATCGACGAAGTTGTTAGTGTACATTTGTTTTGGGTCCAGTAATTCTTCAAATTTAATGTAACCTAATTTATTGGTAGTTTTACCTCTAGTTTTATTAGGTTTAGTTTTAAATTCATTTTTTTTTGTATTTGCAGCTGATTTCATAAGTTGAAATTTCTTCTGTTTGTGGTTTGTATGTGTAGTTTAATTCGTCATTAAGTCCATAAGGGAATAATGTGTTGTGTTTATAAATGTAGTTGTTTTCTAATAATAGTCGTTGTTTTTTGTTTTGACATATGTCTAGTATTTCTATCTTAAAGTTGTTAAAAGTATGTAATTGATTGTGTTCTTTCATATATATATTACCAATTGATTTTTTAGCGTGGTTTCTATGTAGGTTTATTCGTATATTTAATGGATTACACGTTTGTCCTATATATGATAGTTGACAAATTTGGCATGTTAATTTATAAATAGTATTCACTAATTTACAACTAGTTGTTTGAAAAGTGTCATGGTTCTTAAGAGAGGGACAAGTTTGACAATTCTTTCTTAGGCAATTCTTAGCGAGTTTAAATTAACATAAAAGAGGTGCTAACCCTAATATGTTTGTAGTTTTTTTTAATTTTTTAGTTTGTTATTCTTATGAATTTTTTTTTAAATATATTTTTCTTAATTGTTTTTGTGGTAATTAAATTTGTAATAAATTTAATAATTAATCTATAAAGAAATAGATATTACTGTTTGTTATCTGTTATATTTTTAAGAATAACTAATAAAAAACATCTTTAAACTAACAAAACACTGAAAAAAACAAAAGTTCTGAAGTTATTTTTTCTAAAATTACTTTTATAATTTACTTTTTCATAATCAAACAATAAAAGATAATTAAAATTTGTATGGAGTTTTATTTATATTAGAATATCTAATATAATTTAATTTGTATATTATATTATATATTAAAAAAAACATATCATAGAGCAAGCTCATATGAATTAATATAGTGTAAAAACTATATAACAAAATTATAACAGTGATTCCAAATTTAAAACTAAAGGAGCAAACTGATAAGAATGATAACTCATATCAAGTAGATTTGATTAGATTAGCAAGCTAAATCTAAATTAATTATAATAATAAATAGTTGTTTAATTTTATAGTCCAGTTTTGTTTTAAAATTATCTTCACTATTTTGATCAATTAAATTTAAATTATAAAATTTGTAAATAGTTATTATTTAGTAGAGAGAGAGAAAAAAAATCCTTTACTTCTAATACATCATCCAGTTAATTATATATTTATAATTAATAACAATAAAAATTAACAACGTAACGCCTTTTGCATCGGTTTTTACACGTCATTTAGACATACTCTATCCTATATATAGAATAATAGAAGTGAGAATATATTTAATATTATAAATTTTAGTAGTTAGAGAAAAGAGAGAAAGACAGAACCATGTACTTTTAATCAAACTAATAATAAGAGAAAAAAAAGTTTTGTAAAGAAGGTAGATGAGATTGTTAGTATATATATATATTTTTTTATAATTTTATATTTTATCCTTTTTTTTTTTTTAAAGATTTTTTGAAATTTTTTTATTTTAAAATATGATTATAAATAGTTGTATTTAGCAATATATCTATAATATGAATTAACTTTTGTTATAAGTTTGGTTATTATGTTTTGAAACTCTAATGGTAGACCAGACATACACAAAAAAAATTTAAATTGAAATAATTATTGAAAAAAGAGATCTGCTGGACCGGGGATTTTCAAATAAAAATCCAGCTGACATTTCACCCCTTCTTTATTATGTCATAGACCTCTTTTAAACCGGATTTTATGTGTTAATATTAAGTTACTTCAGTGAAACATTTATATGAACAGATATACCAAATACAATTGTTAACAAATTCCAACTGTAAACCTACCTCGTCCGCGGCGTCCTCCATTGTGACCATCTATTTCTGGATGACACATGTTGCGGGGGGGACATTTCAAAATTAGACCATTTATTCTGAATTTTTTGAACAACAAGACAATCAAAGAAGAAAGAAAAAGTAGTTAAGGGAAGAAAGCCAAACTTTATAATTTTTACAGTTAGTTATATCAATATAACTGATTCAACACTCATTCATCTTTTAATATTCCTTTAAAAGGGCAAATTATAAGAGTTTAATAAAGCTATTAATTGTGTAAATTCACCTTTATTTAATTTCCATTTTCCTCCCCAGAAATTGGAGATTAAACAAAATGAATTCTATACAACACCACTTTAAAAATCTTGTGAAAAAATCTTCAAATCAGCTATTTAATCCAAGTTTAATTAACTGTTAAAGATTATAAATTTGTATTAGTTATTATTGAGAGAAATTATAGAAAGTTGATTTCGTAAATGGATACTTCCATTTATTTTTTTTAAATATTTTATAATTGATATACTGTTGAAATATTTTACTTGTCTGATACTAAATTTGTTTTTAATAAATTCCATGTTTAAATTTTTAACATCTTCTATGAAATTATCTAATATATTATTTATTCTATAAAATCTTAGAAACTGACCAAAATATATACCCTTACAGCAATTTAATGATATATTAGAATTTATATTACAGTATTTTATAATATTGAAATTATATAATAATAATAATTCTGGTACGAAAGAGAATACTTTTCACAAAATAGTGTTAATTGGCAAATGTTCCGATATGTAGATGACATCATAAAATATTCAATAATCCACAGTTTAAAAAATTAATACCTGAAATATATCCTAAATACTTGAAACTTAAGAACAATGAAAAAATTTATAGAAACAAAAAAGTTAACTTTTTAGACCTGAATATAGACCTTGCAAATAGTGCTGTTAGAGTTTATAATAAAAAGAGTAATTATAATTTCAATATTATAAAATACTGTAATATAAATTCTAATATATCATTAAATTGCTGTAAGGGTATATATTTTGGTCAGTTTCTAAGATTTTATAGAATAAATAATATATTAGATAATTTCATAGAAGATCTTAAAAATTTAAACATGGAATTTATTAAAAACAAATTTAGTATCAGACAAGTAAAATATTTCAACAGTATATCAATTATAAAATATTTAAAAAAAAAATAATTGGAAGTATCCATTTACGAAATCAACTTTCTATAATTTCTCTCAATAATAACTAATACAAATTTATAATCTTTAACAGTTAATTAAACTTGGATTAAATAGCTGATTTGAAGATTTTTTCACAAGATTTTTAAAGTGGTGTTGTATAGAATTCATTTTGTTTAATCTCCAATTTCTGGGGAGGAAAATGGAAATTAAATAAAGGTGAATTTACACAATTAATAGCTTTATTAAACTCTTATAATTTGCCTTTTTAAAGGAATATTAAAAGATGAATGAGTGTTGAATCAGTTATATTGATATAACTAACTGTAAAAATTATAAAGTTTGGCTTTCTTCCCTTAACTACTTTTTCTTTCTTCTTTGATTGTCTTGTTGTTCAAAAAATTCAGAATAAATGGTTAAATTCGAAATGTCCCCCCCGCAACATGTGTCATCCAGAAATAGATGGTCACAATGGAGGACGCCGCGGACGAGGTAGGTTTACAGTTGGAATTTGTTAACAATTGTATTTGGTATATCTGTTCATATAAATGTTTCACTGAAGTAACTTAATATTAACACATAAAATCCGGTTTAAAAGAGGTCTATGACATAATAAAGAAGGGGTGAAATGTCAGCTGGATTTTTATTTGAAAATCCCCGGTCCAGCAGATCTCTTTTTTCAATAATTATTTCAATTTAATTTTTTTTGTGTATGTCTGGTCTACCATTAGGGTTTCAAAACATAATAACCAAACTTATAACAAAAGTTAATTCATATTATAGATATATTGCTAAATACAACTATTTATAATCATATTTTAAAATAAAAAAATTTCAAAAAATCTTTAAAAAAAAAAAAAAGGATAAAATATAAAATTATAAAAAAATATATATATATACTAACAATCTCATCTACCTTCTTTACAAAACTTTTTTTTCTCTTATTATTAGTTTGATTAAAAGTACATGGTTCTGTCTTTCTCTCTTTTCTCTAACTACTAAAATTTATAATATTAAATATATTCTCACTTCTATTATTCTATATATAGGATAGAGTATGTCTAAATGACGTGTAAAAACCGATGCAAAAGACGTTACGTTGTTAATTTTTATTGTTATTAATTATAAATATATAATTAACTGGATGATGTATTAGAAGTAAAGGATTTTTTTTCTCTCTCTCTACTAAATAATAACTATTTACAAATTTTATAATTTAAATTTAATTGATCAAAATAGTGAAGATAATTTTAAAACAAAACTGGACTATAAAATTAAACAACTATTTATTATATATATATATATATATATATCTTATACAGTTAAACCTATCTATAGTACCCCCCTAAATAGCGCCTCCCTCTCTATAGCGCCCGATTTTAAATACGTAGTACGATGCGATTTACATTAAAAGTGACCTGTCTATAGCACCCCCCTCTCTATAGCCCCCTATTTTGGTGAGTCCCAAGAGGGGGCGCTATAGACAGGTTTAACTGAATATAGATAGCGCTTTATATTGCTCTATAATTAATATAAGCCTAACTGGCTTCGTTCTTATTGTTTGTGGAAGAGCATTGCTCGATGCAAATATTTATATGTAATTCTACTGTCCTAAAAGCTTATGTCTATAGTTTGATCAAATACCATTTTTAAGAATCCACCTTTCAGTGCAGCGTATATAAGCAAAATGGAACAATACAGTATTAGAGCTCTAAAAAGCTGTCTGGTGGATTAAATTGGCGAAACCTCTGGGAGGGTTCACCACTGATGAGCCAAGCCCTCCCAATATATTTTTCATCGTAGTAAGGACAGTAGAAAAGTTTGTTTTATGTTTAAAAAGAAACTTGCGTATTTGAATGTTTTTCTATCTTCTATATAGATGGCGCGTTATATTGACCTATAAAAATATCATAGCATGGTGCATTAGATTTGTCAACAACTACCAAATAGCTTCATAGTCGAGAAACAAGCAATCCTTGACTTCAAAATAGTTGAATAAGGCGCTGTTGACTCTCGTTAAATGCGTTCAATCTATTGAATTTTTGAAGGAAAGGCATTGCCTATTGAACAATAAACCAATCTCAAAAAAGTGCAAGATATACAATCTATGTCCTTTTTTTTAGATTCAAGGGGAATCATCAGAGTAGGTGGATGAGTAAAAGATGCAAATTTTCATGAGGATCAATCAAATCTTACTTCCAAGATCACACCATCTCACTACACTTATCGTAACTGAAGTTCATATCAATCATCTTCGCTCATCCACCCAAGCTACACTTGCATCAATATAAGAAACCGAATTCAAATCCCTTCAGGTAGAAATATACTAAGGAATAATTTTTGAGAACATGCATGAAATATGCTAGATTTCGTAAGGAATTTACTCAGCAATTAATGGGAAATATTCTTTTTGTAATAATTAACAGATCAATGCCATTTTCGGTAACTGAAATAGATTTTTCTTGACTTTCTCTGATTAAGCGTAACATGATACGTACAACTTCAACCAGAATGTTTATATTGCATTATTCGTCTTTCAGCAGCCGAGCAATTCATTTTGAGTTGATCCTACGAAGATTTATTGCTCGAAGGGGTAAAACGAGTGTAATTAATAGTGATAATGCAACGAATTTTGTTTGTTCTCACAAAGTCATATGAAAATTATGATGCCTTCCAAGTTATATCAAAAGTAAGATTGAATTGAATAGAAATTTATTCGTCCATCAGCGCCACATTTGGTAGACTATAGGAAGCTGGAGTTGTGTCTACTAAATACCATTGAAGAAGAACCATGGGGAGCGCTGAACTTTGAAGAACTAACGGGGGTTTTGGCGCAAATTGAAGCCTCCTTGAATTCGCGGCCTCTTGTCCTCTTTCTGAAGATCCTGAAGATCTCAGAATTTTGACTCCTGGCCATTTCCTGATCGGCGACTCCTTAACTGCACTTCCAGATGAAGTAGTCGTTGTGGCGATGAGCTTGCCAAATAGATGGCATTTAATTCAGAAATTAATGACCCATTTCTTGAAAAGGTAATCTAAGGAATACAAGGTCGGATCAAAAAGTTCCCGAACTTTTTTAAAATTAATTATTTATTCATAGTATAGTGATTTAAACATAAAATTTTTCAAAATAGGAGCCTTCGTTATCTACACATTTTTCCAGCGTGAAAAAAGCTGTTGAAATGCTAATTCAAAGTCAAGTTTTCTAAGCTTGTTTAGCTCTCTACCGTCGCATTTTGAATTACTTCTGATAACGTTGAAAAGCGCCTCCCTTTTACTTCATTTTAAGTTTTGGAAAGAAGAAGAAATCACATGGGGCGATATCAGGAGAGTAAGGAGGATGCGGCAAGACAGATACAGAGTGTTTGGCTAAATAGTCTTGAACAAAAATGGCTCTATGTAGCAATTTCCCCTGTTTGATTTAACGAGTTGGTTTCTTTTTCTTCTTATCGCATCACCAAGGCGCACAAGTATTTCTTTGTATGCCTGTTTGTTAATAGTAACCCCCTCTTTAATAAATTCATAATAGACAAGTCCTTGATAATCGAAAAACACTACAAGCATTATTTTTCCTTTGGACATGTATGTGTTATAGATGCAACAAAGAACCAAGTGGTGTAAGCCCTAACCCACCATTAAGGAAGGATCCCTAGTGTTAATAAAAAAAAAACTATCAACATTCTCTGTTATGGAAGACTGGAAGAATTCCCAAGGTGTTCCTTGGAAACGATTCCAGGATCAGAGTTGTTGAGGAGAAAAGACCAATTGTAAAGATTTGTCTACTTATCCATTTGATATTTCTCTTTGAGCCTCCCCATCAAGTTGGTGGCGGAATAATGTCTATTTTATATATTTACTAGCCGAATGACCCTGGCAACGCCCGTGTTTTACCCGATTGAATGTTTTTATTCAAATACTATTTGTTACAATTATAAATTGGCGCCTTAAATAAATGCATATATTAGTTAATAACTAGAGGTCTATGTGCTTTATCTGTCTATGTACTGTTGGCTTCCGTAGGCGTCTCTTACTGGGAAAAAGAAAGAGAGGATTCCATTTAGTTATTAACTAATATATGCATTTATTTAAGGAGCGACCCGCTCCAACACAATAGTTACAAAAACGAAAAGGCGAGTGGGGGAGGCATGATGGGGGGGGGGGGGGGGGGGGGGGGCAAAGGTGGCGTGATCGTAGCCAACCAATAGAAGGGCGCCATTCCAAAAAAAAAAAAGGCAAACGGGGACAGAGTTGATTAGGAGATGAAGAATGACGCTCGTAACTGTATATAGAATATATTTATAAAATATTATTATTTGAAAAAGAAAGAAGAAATAAAATTAAGGTAAAAAGTTTCTTTTAATTTTGATTCCGCAAGTTTTCGAGCAAAATTTCTATTCTTCAACGGGCATATACTTCTATGTACAATATAAAGATGATCTCTGTACAGAAATAATTGAAAAATGTGTTATTGGCATGTGCTCTCTTGAGCGTGCATCAGACTGTTTACAGCTAAAATATTAGATATTATAATGGGATGAAATACATATATATTAATTTATAGATAATTTGTCAGGGATATTAACATATTGGGTGATGTACGCCCACGAGAGCACATGCCAATAACACATTTTTCAATTATTTCTGTACAAAGATCATTTTTATAGTGTAAGTATTCATCCGTTGAAGAACAGAAAACTTGCAAAATCAAAATTAAAAGAAACTCTTTACCTTAATTTGATTTATTCTTTCTTTTTCAAATGATTTCTGGGTAACTTTCTCACATAAATATTAACATGTAAATATTTCTCTCTCTCTGCGATTTTGAAATAATATTCTAGAAATTTTATTTATCATAATAAATTTATGTATGTTTATATTTTGCATGTAAAATATTCTATATTTGTTTTTAAAATTTTGATTTAAGTTTCATTTAAAATTAGTATGCTTACATTAAACTTATTTTAAGCATAATATAATTAGGATATTTATATTTATAACTAGACGGGTGACCCGGGCTTCGCCCCGGGATTGACCCGTGTGCATATCTACCCGAGTGATATATATTTAGATAATATTTTTTTAAATAATTGTTTGTTATTAGCATTATCTATTTGTTTGCATCAGCATATTTTAATCTAATCTTTGATAGAGGGCGCTGTTCGTGAGCTAAGTAGAATAATTTGAATACATAGTTTTAATAATTGATTTATATATATTTTTAAAATAGCCTATCGTCTTCCCCGTATTTTTTTACCTATGTATGGAAATTTTGGTTTGAATTAGTGAACTACTGCGAATTTGTACACCGGACATACAAACAAACAAACATACAAACATTGATTTATATATATATAGATATAATTTTACACAAATAAATTTACTGGCAATGCGTTTCTTTTTTTTTTAAATCTCTACAGACCTTACTGCAATGATATGATTTAATGAATGAGAGGGCTTGGCTCATCAGTAGTGAACCCTCTCAGCGGTTTCGCCAAATTTCGCTGAGAGGGTTCACTACTGATGAGCCAAGCCCTCTCATTCATTAAATCATATCATTGCAGTAAGGTCTGTAGAGATTTAAAAAAAAGAAACGCATTGCCAGTAAATTTATTTGTGTAAAATTTTAACGATAGAGGGCAATAAAATTTAATTTACATATATATAGATATATATATATGTTTTTATTTTCATTCTTTTCTCTTTTTCATTAGGTGCCAGTGTATTCAGTGGGACATCGTGCTTCGTTGCTGTAGTGAGGTTGGGTGATATGTTTACAGTAAAGATAAAGAACTTGAATGTTGATCATCTACATACCTAAACTGTGTTCTCTCACTCCAGCCAATTTGTCTGCTGCAAGACTAGAATATTGTTCAATTATATTCCTAACTAAAAGATGAATTGTGATATGTGCAACGACCGTCAAAAATGATTTTTAAAAGTAGAAAAGTTTGTCTCTGAGGCACTCACTTTTCAAATTTGATTCCGCATTGACGCACAATTTCTTAAAAGTAATTTAAATCAACTGTAATGTAATTTATACCCAACTCAAATTATCCATAAGAAGAAAGTGTGCAGGGAATTAAAGAGAATCGATAAAGAGGGCAAAGCAGGATCCAGTTAGTAAATACAAAGACCATGAAAGAATGGGCAACAGTACTTATCCAGATAACTCCACCTTTGCCGGTCCCAAGCCCGGATGAAAAAGGAGGAGGGGGAGCAGTAACAAGCTCACTAAAAAAACCAGGGCTCAGCTGGCCCGGCTGATAGTACCCTGTAAGGGCTCCTGATCCAGGTATACAGGATGAGCAGCGTTTGTACTCCATGTTAGGAGCGGTTGCACATAGCGTCTGTTCCTCGTGTCAGAGGCGGCCATTTCTTTTGGAGCTAGTTGGCCTGCCACTGAGTAGTGCTCCCAGTCTTAATGACAAAGGCATTCTACTTCACCCAGCGTGGAGATAAGAAAGAAGACTTATCCAGATAGATGCTATGCCGAGAAACACTTTCTTCCACTAAATCCACGCAGTGAATACAAGAACAAATATCATCTTGTATAATAAATAAATACAATAATGAAAACAAGATATTATTTACAGAGAATCTATGCTACCATTAATTATAAGAACAGCAAAGACTGAATCCATCTAGTAAATGCAATGAGAGAGGTCGTGATCTGTCTGAAATATTTCGATGAAAACAATGATAACAACACGACAGTATCTATATCTCGCTCAGAATCTTTGATTTGAAGGTGGATACATAAATTGTGTTTCCTACAATGATCCTAATAGCTAAACTAAGAATACTGTTTGTTTTTCATCGAGAAAGCCATGTGAAAAATCTGAAAGCAGAAGAACTAAATTGCCTACTATGTACAAATAAAATCAAGGCAGAACACCATAGATTTGAATGTATATCTCTGAAGACGGAGAGAGAAACTCTGAGATAGGCCGTCTTCACCTCTCTTCTATCAAGTCTGATAGACAATATATCTGTATATAATTTCTTCAGAAGAGTTATAAAGAAAGTGGAGATCTGATAAATTAGTCTTTCCATTATAATAATGATAATTAATCTTCAAAACTTTTTTCTTTTTTTTCTTCTTTTGTTAGACCATGCTTTTTACTGCATTTCATGTAATATTGTACATATAAAACTCCACTCATCCTGATCATTATTGTCTACACTCTGGAGAATCTGTGTAAGACCAATGGGCTCTTAATAAAGGCTTTGTGTGTGGTTCCTACAATGATAATGAAGCCGCATGAATCCTCCCATATGGACCAGGTACAATGCCAACATACCTCTGTAGTAGACTTTGGTGATGGCGTCGAACTCCTCTTGTCCGGCCGTGTCCCATAGCATTAATCGGACATCTTCTCCGAACACTCTGCGACAGACACTTCCTTGTATACATCGTGTACACTATGCATTGCAGTTACACATAAAAAAAATCCCAGAATTTTACCATTTATTAATGCAGTAGTCAGGTATTACAATATTCTATTTCAGTCGCACCCTATTCATTGATTAGAATATGAGAAGACCAGATAAATGAATTGTTTAATACATTTGATAGATGCATCTTAATGCATTTATTAAAAAAAAAAGAAAGAGACGCCTTTTTTCATGCTTCATAATTAATATTAATATATAGTTAAATATATTTATAGCATTTTATTTCTGAAGATACACAATAATAATTATTATTATTTATTTAAGTAACCCAGGTTCCTGGAGCGTACAGAAGTCGCCAACTACCCGGGATGTCCTTCTGAACTAAAGCTTCTTGGATTTATATACAATGCCAGTGGAAGTCCAATTAATGAGGTGTCGCCAGGCAGATTTCTTTCTTGGGAGATTTTATAGGGATGCTGGACATATGTTGGTGATACCTAGGAGAGTGGCTGTCTGGAATCTTTGGTATTGGAAGGTTGGGCAAGTGAAGAGGAGGTGGTCTACGGTTTGGTCTTCATCTTGGCAGTGGGGGCAATTGGGTCTTCTTTCGATACCGTTGCAAGGTCTGCCTGAATGTAACCATGGCCGGTCAGGATTGTTGTGGAGGTAGATCCATGTGATGTTTCGAAGCATTTGGAGGAGTAGTTTCGGGGTAGCAGCAAATATTCGTAGTATACAATAATTCAATTTAAATGGTTTGGTCACACCAACACATGTTATATAAAACAACACTTCTCGTGCGAGCATCACGCGGATAATAAGCTTACAAGGTTTTTGAATTTTTCCTAGAAGAAGATAGGCGAACAGCCTCGTCGAAATATTTAATTTTAATAAATATTTTGATACAAACTATACCCTTATTTAATATATATATAAATATATATGATATATTTAAAGTAAAAAATATAATCAATTTGTAATTTAAAAAAACGTAGTTATATTATTCCTTTCAACCTCTTTAATTAATACCTTAATTTTTTTGTGTAAGACAGGAATATTTGAGGTTTAGGTTGTAATTTACACACTAAAACATTAGATAATAAAAGGCATATATTGGATTTAATAAAATATTTATTTTGCCAATATTTCGGCTGGCTGAACGCCGAAACGTGTATAACTAGAAACTTTGACACACACCTATCAATGGATATAAAATTCGTAACAAATATTATCTTTAAAATAATAGATATATTTATATTATGATGCATTAGCGCGCCATCTGTTATGAAAATTCGAAACTATTATAGACGCGTATGATTCTTTCGAAAATTAAACAATTTCTACTGTCCTTACTGTAATGGAAAAATTAATGGGAAAGCCTGGCTCTGGCGAAACCGCTGGGAGGGTTCACCACTGATGAGCCAGGCCCTCCCATTAATTTTTCCATTGCAGTAAGGGCAGTAGAAATTGTTTAATTTTCAAAATATATATTTATATAGAAAGTCATCATTGGAAAGGTAGTATCGCCGTAATACATCATCCACGTATCTTTGGGCCGTTATAATGCTCTTAATACGAATCAGAGATGATCTCCGATCATGAGCAATGGTTCCCTAAACGATAATTTCGCGTTGTCGTGAGGTGCGGGGTTCCACAGATGCGGCCGGATTGGACCTGTCACCAAACTCTTACTCGGTGACTGTCATTGCTAAAACAGAAGCAATATTCATCTGAGAATACTACCCTGAGGCCATGTGGTTCTATCCCGACAAAATTGCAAACGGAGATATCCATTTGGTAAATGGCAGTCTTCTTATAACGCGTGTAGGCCGCCGTCAACCAATCTGTGTATATTGATTCTGTACGGAGAATTGGAAGCTCCATGGAAGTCCGACGACAATGTCTGTGATCATAAAATTTCATATAATGTGTCAGCGTTCGCTGTGTGTACTCCAGGCCGAAGAGGTAAGCCACAGAATTTTGCCCGCCAGATTCGCCCCTTTGAACGACAAGGTAAAAACAAAACACTTGGAGATAGTTCTTCTGTAATTGAGGTTACCTCGCTGCCTGATGCTTCTAGAAGGTTTGCAGAGCTCATAGTCCAGAGTGAAATCGACGAGAATAAACCCAAGTCTAGGGGTGTTTGAAAAAGAGAGAGCCCGGGGAACAAAAATGTATGGTCAATTGAATACTTACAACTGGAAAATAGAAAGCCCTGAAAACTTCTGGGAGAATAACAAAGACGAAAATGTGATAAACAGGCCCGAGATGGAGAGCGGGAGTCGGGGAGACACTTCAACAGTAATGAAAGACGACTGACAGCGCCACTGCGTGCAGAAAAGACAGAGTGCAATATCGAAGTTCCGTGGTTACTGGATATCAGCAAGGAGAAACTATGGTCGCCATCATGTGGAGAACCTTGTGATAGACCGGTCGCTCGACATCAAGGCATCGACACTAAGTGATAGTGAGAAGAGAGTTGACACTTGGTGCAAAAAACAAGGTGTGACACTTATTCTGACGTCACGTTTTAAAACGGTTGACAACCGTTTTATGGAGTAGGCTTTCCCTAAGATTTTCCTAAAATTTTTAGAAAAGATATATATTCAAATGGCCTCATTAGAAGTGGAGAAATAAGTGGAGAGAGACAAGAGGTGCTGGAAGGTCTTTGTCCTGCCCCAAGACAGATTATATCGGCTCTGTGGCAAGGATTTGGTTTGTAAAGCAGTTGGGCAACGGATCTCAATTTGAGGGCGTGGCAATTAGCGATTGGTTCATAGGCTAGTGATTAGAAACTTCTGAGACGCTCGGGGCATTCTAACCTTTGTTCCTGTACTGGATCATTTCAACCTGTGCAGATATTTTGTCTTTGTTTGTGTACTGGTTGCTTACATATTCTCCGGACATTTTGTATTTGTTCATTTATATTGGCTGATATCACATTATCCGGATATTTTATTCCTATACTGACAGCTTTTGCCCAGTCCAAGTATTTTGACTTTATTGATATCAAACAGTACTGGTTTTTTAACTAGTGCCAAGACATTTTTACATTGTTGATGTAATTTTTAATCTCACTAAGTCCAAATATTTACTCCTATGTATGGCTTCTTTATCTAATCAGAACTGTTATCATTTTCTCTACAATGACGCAATATAAATTGGGCATTCTGAAAATATCATTGAAATATATAAAAGGTTCTCAAATGAAATTACTCAATTCTCGTTCAAAAATACACTATCTGTTTTAATCCTCCTTAGTAATCTAATAAATCTGTTAATGTAGATTTGCCACCACACTAGCTAACCGGGTAGTTGGCGATCTACGGATACGCTCCAGAAGCCTGGGTTACCTTTATGTTACTACTTCTACTACACTAGCTATTGAGACATTATTATTGGATTGTCGAAAAAATGGTAGTTTCTTTCAAAACAAATATACATACATACAGATATATAGAAGGAAATTTTGCCGGGAGGATATTGATCTAAAGAGACATGGATCGCCTCTCCCGTCAAAATAGACGTCAAAACCAGACGATCGATAGATGGCGTCTGGTTTTGACGTCTATTTTGACGGGAAAGGCGACTATGTCTCTTCAGATCAATATCCTCCCGGCAAAATTTCCATCTATATTTTAGCCATAGATTTAGCCCAGCCACTTTGCCAGCTAAACACCTCTTTGGCAGATTGTCAAGATTCCATTAGATCCCGTGTGGATCTCATGGAATAAAGTCCGCCCTAGGCTGACGAGGGCGATTATCCCAAAACTATGGTCTCTAGGTGGAAGCTTCTCAGTTTGCCAAAGCTGGTGTTGTGGCTTTGTCACCGACCCGAGGCGTTGCGGCGACGGTCAATAGATGGCGTCTGGTTTTGACGTCTATTTTGACGGGAGAGGCGACCCTTGTCTCTTTATATATATATATCATGAGACAAAAATAAAATGCATCGTAGTCACTGGTCAGAGTGTAATACTTACTCAATCTGTCTTTCTAAGAAGTCGACGCCGATGGTCTTCTTGTACTCATTGGTGAAGATGCCTTTGCAGTAGCTCTGGATCATACTGGACTTTCCAACTGCACCGTTGCCCACGACCACCACCTGCACAGTTGTCCCGTCAACTCAACTGGAAGCAGCACAGTTATGTCAGGTACTGTCACTGGAAAGCATATGTCCCCCGTGTTATGAACGGGAAAGATGCTATGAACGTTTACTCGGTCCCTAACACGACCTTTCCACCAGATTCCTAAATATCCGGTAACCTTCCGGGTTAGTTACTTTACTGGCCGAATGACCCGGGCAACGCCCGGGGTTTACCCGATTAAATGCTTTTATTCAAATACTATTCGTTAAAATTATAAATTGGCGCCGTGGATGTCATTCTTGTATAATATATAAATGAGTTTTAAAAATTGTAAAAAAAAAAAAAATGCATCGGCCGGGAATCGAACCCGGGGCGCCCGCCACTATAATATTGTCGCGTGTTTACCCTCTGGTTCTTTGCGACAACGCGCTTCTTCCGTTCGTGGTTCACCTACTCGGGCTCCGGTTGCTCTTCCTTGCGGCCTTTCCCGCACGCCACCCAAAGACTTCCTGAGTTCCACCTCTCCTGTGGAAACTCCCTTCCTCTGGCAGTATCTCTCGGCCTTACCACTGGTGGGGGGACACGAGAGACTTACCAGAAGAGTAGTAGCAGCTGCAGTAGCCCGGTGACGATGGCAGTGGCGATAATAACGACAGGAGGCGACACGGAGACCAAAAGCACTTGACTTTTATTGTAATCTATTACTAACATTAAATCTAAATAAAACAACAGACAATGGGTATTTACATGACCCTACATCCTGGGGCCAACACAAAAGCGTATTTACATCCAAACTCCCCAGGAAACGGGACAACAGCAGTCGGCGACTCCCTCATCAGCCAGCAAGGGAATCCGGCGAAAGCGCCATCTATTATCTGGTATTGTGATCAGGGTGCATGGACCGATCTGATCTGCTCCATGGACAAGACACCACCACCTCAGTTAGCTGGTATTGTGATCAGGGTGCATGGACCGATCTGATCTGCTCCATGGACAAGACACCACCACCTCAGTTATCTGGTATTGTGATCAGGGTGCATGGACCGATCTGATCTGCTCCATGGACAAGACACCACCACCTCAGTTAGCTGGTATTGTGATCAGGGTGCATGGACCGATCTGATCTGCTCCATGGACAAGACACCACCACCTCAGTTGGCCGGTATTGTGATCAGGGTGCATGGACCGATCTGCTCCATGGACAAGACACCACCACCACCTCAGTTAGCTGGTATTGTGATCAAGGTCACGGACCGATCTTATCTGCTCCATGGACAAGACACCACCACCTCAGTTATCTGGTATTGTGATCAGGGTGCATGGACCGATCTGATCTGCTCCATGGACAAGACACCACCACCTCAGTTAGCTGGTATTGTGATCAGGGTGCATGGACCTATCTGATCTGCTCCATGGACAAGACACCACCACCTCAGTTAGCTGGTATTGTGATCAAGGTCACGGACCGATCTTATCTGCTCCATGGACAAGACACCACCACCTCAGTTGGCCGGTATTGTGATCAGGGTGCACGGACCGATCTGATCTACTCCATGGACAAGACACCACCACCTCAGTTATCTGGTATTGTGATCAGGGTGCATGGACCGATCTGATCTGCTCCATGGACAAGACACCACCACCTCAGTTGGCCGGTATTGTGATCAGGGTGCATGGACCGATCTGATCTGCTCCATGGACAAGACACCACCACCTCAGTTGGCCGGTATTGTGATCAGGGTGCATGGACCGATCTGATCTGCTCCATGGACAAGACACCACCACCTCAGTTGGCCGGTATTGTGATCAGGGTGCATGGACCGATCTGATCTGCTCCATGGACAAGACATCACCACCTCAGTTGGCCGGTATTGTGATCAGGGTGCATGGACCGATCTGATCTGCTCCATGGACAAGACACCACCACCTCAGTTGGCCGGTATTGTGATCAGGGTGCATGGACCGATCTGATCTGCTCCATGGACAAGACACCACCACCTCAGTTGGCCGGTATTGTGATCAGGGTGCATGGACCGATCTGATCTGCTCCATGGACAAGACATCACCATTACCATTTACATTACTTCCATGTATCTGTCCAAAAATCTTATAATCAATTTTAATATACTTTCAGAGAAGGTAAAAATCTGAAAATGTGTACACTTTTTATAACCTGATGACAATAAAATATTCCCTAGCATAAATGCTACGAAAATTAAAGAATACATTTTATTTTGACCTTAGATTCGCGAATTGTTGCAGGATTGGAATTTTGAAGATAGCTTAAATGAAGTTGAAAATGCAACATGGAATTCTTTTAGAAACGTTAGGAAGATTTTTTTGGGAAATGTTAAACCGAAAGCTAAAACGTCATTTGATCTTATTTACCTTGTAGTTCTAATCTATAATCCAAATTGGGCCTTATCATATATCTATTAATATTTGGAGAATAAAAATAAGTGAGACACATGGAGTAAAAGATAACGAACATTTTTGTATATAGATTGCTTACCTTTAGTTCAGTAACTTTGGAGGAGATTGCTTAAAACTTTACAACTGAAAACTCTATTAGTGTATCATCTATATGCATGTGGAATATATGCGGGATTATATTGGAATCAGTTTACTGAATTAAAACAGATAAACCATATATTGATTTTTGGCAGCTTTTTGATTGTAAAATATGAAAATAGGAAAAAAATATGTTACAAAACTATACTTACAATCATGATAAAAGTGATTAGTAACTGAATGAGAAAAACGAAATATTTAATGAAATGAGAAAACAATAGAAAAAAATAATAAATAAAATGGTCAGCTGTTGATATTAAAAATAATGAAGGCATATCTCCTGACAAAAAGCACATGTGCTTTTTAGAAGGCAGAGCGCCATCTAGTGGAACATAAATCAACTAAACATCGATTAATAAAGAAAATGGGTTGGCTAAATATAAGGGAACAGGTTAAATCAATATTTAGTTCATTTCTGTTCCACTAGATGGCGCCCTGCCATCTAAAAAGCACATGTGCTCCGAACATGGCCAGGAGAGATATGCCTTCATTATATTTAATGAAATGCAATAATACCCAACAAACGCACATTATTTTAAAAACAAAACAATTTGAGGTGAGGATAATTAAATAAAATAAAATTTGAAAGCAAAAAATCTACGATTGGAAAGTTGAATAAATAAATAAAAAAAAGGGTCGAATACTAATATTTAGAGAATAAAAATAATGTGGAACATGAAGTCAAAAATAACTAAAATTTTGGTATATAGATCGTTATGTATAGTTGAGTATCTTTGGAGGAGATTGCTTAAAACTTTACAACTGAAAACTCTGTTAATGTATTATCTATTTGAAAGAGACGCCTTTTTTTCGTATTTCTGAAGGAATCTGGAGAAACAAGTTAGAAAGGACACACTATTTTCTTTATATGCTTAAAATATATGGCTAAAAACACGAATCAAATTAAAGTAAACCTGACATTAAGGAATTATAATACAATATAATGCGGCTTATGATTGTAGAACGAAGTTTGACAACTATACCGCAAATGTTTCTTTTGAAACGAAAAATCGAAATTTATTTTAAGGAGAAATAACGATTATTTCTAACCTTAGGGATGAAATATGAAAGGATGAATTGTGAAGAGTAATGACAAACGGAAAAATAATAAAATAAAGTGTCCAGGGATGTGGTACGGTAAGTGGACATGGCATCTGTCCAGTAAGCGGAACACTGTGGGTTCGCTTCCCATCCTTGGACACTTTATTTTCCGTTTATCATTATTCTTCACAATTTATTCTATCATTTATTATTTATTTAACAGTTGCAAAGACACGCCATATCTACAATTAGGATAATTACGTGTAAATCTGAAATTATATACAAATCAAATAATCGTGAAATTAACATAATTAAACATTCGATGTCAAATTTTGCATATAATAATTAGAAATAGTAGCTTGAAATATGTACACCGTATGAAATATGTACACAAAATTGCCATTTACAAAAGTTAGAGCAACCTGTAAGACTAAGTAAATTAATCACATCCAATGATTACATCAGAACGAGTCAGCGGCCAACATCAATACTTTCGCCTTGAAATATACAGCCTGCAGAATCTATTAAACTTGATGTATTGGTCTTTATTGTCAGGTCCTATCATACTTCATCCCTAAGGTTAGAAATAATCGTTATTTCTCCTTAAAATAAATTTAGATTTTTCGTTCAAAAGAAACATTTGCGGGATAATTGTCAAACTTCGTTATATAGGACTTGGAAGATCTAAAAAAGAATTAGGAGGAAGACCTGGGAAAATGACGTTCAAATTTCCCTTAAGTTTTCTCTCTACGCCTAAATATATAAAGTAATAAAAGAGTCGGGTGTTGAGTTTCCTCCTGTTTATATTTAGTGTGTCAATTAACTTGATGAAATAGATCCCCCTTTCGTCTGTCTACATTTCATCCCAAGTTTCAAGCCATACATCCGGGTTTTAGAAACACCTATAGGGAAGCGTTAGGTAAATTTGTTGACACCGATCCGTAATTATTTATGTAATTTATGTTTTAGGAAGTGATGCTAGGTGATAATTTGTTTACAATTTAGGTTTATATATGTATGTCGCAATGGTACAGCCTACTCCACGCTGACGAGCGCGAAACGCATTCGTGGATGGCTTTTCTTGACTTATCAAGAAATTGGGTTGGCCAAATATCACGGAGCAAGTTTAATATATATAAACGTTTAGTTTATTTTTGCTCCACTAGATGGCGCTCTGCCATCTAAAAAGCACATGTGCTCGTGGTCGGGATATGCTTTCTTTATTTTTAATATCAACACCTGACCCACTTAGCTTTTTTTTTTCTATTGTTTTTCATATATATATAGTTTGTTTCCTAGTTCAAATTCACATAAATAGGTACCGCTCAGCAAGAGCAATGTGTATAGTGGAACTGCTGATGGGACGTTCTTTTATGGAAGTCGGTGGAAGGATGGTCTAAACAATTGGTTTTCGAACGCTACGAACCGGGTTCGATTCCAAGATTAGGCTTCTTTTTTTTTCTTCTGATTGAAAAATAAAAAGTTCCAATGGCTCTTGATTCTTGCAAAAAAAAAAAAATAATAATAATAATAAATACTAATGGGACGTTGATGGTAACAAACCGCCGTTATTCCACCAGAGGTGGAGATACAGCACAACGACACAAGGAGAAATGGATGGTTGAAGTCAGTATCTACTGATCCAGCATAAATCTACAGTAGTAGAAAGACGCTGTTGATGGTAACAAACCGCCGTTATTCCACCAGAGGTGGAGCTACAGCACAACGACACAAGGAGAAATGGATGGTTGAAGTCAGTATCTACTGATCCAGCATAAATCTACAGTAGTAGAAAGACGCAGTTGATGGTAACAAACCGCCGTTATTCCACCAGAGGTGGAGATACAGCACAACGACACAAGGAGAAATGGATGGTTGAAGTCAGTATCTACTGATCCAGCATAAATCTACAGTAGTAGAAAGACGCAGTTGATGGTAACAAACCGCCGTTATTCCACCAGAGGTGGAGCTACAGCACAACGACTCAAGGAAG
>CP092874.1:71190507-71497926 GCA_030710605.1 Cordylochernes scorpioides
GGATCAAAACTCAATTTCCCGTAGTTCCAAACTATAATCCAAATTGTGCTTATTCATTCTAAATATTAGAACTACAAGAAAATAATAAATTATTAGAACTACAAGAAATAATTAATAAGTAAAAATGCATTTTTAAAAAAGAGCTTTTATTTAAATGCACTAAAAAGGAAAAAATAAAATAGTTTATCTTCTGTCATTGAGCAATTAGATGCATCTGAGTGAAAATAAAAGCGGCGGGGGACGATCATCATGAATTTTAAACCTAATGTGATTTAATATGTAGCAGCTGATTTTTATAAGTGTTTGCTATATTTTTACCTCTTCTCTAAATATGATTGTCCCCCGCCGCTTTTTATTTTCACTCTGATACATCTAATTGTTCAATGACAGAAGATAAAATATTTTATTTTTCCTTTTTAGTGCATTTAAATAAAAGCTCTTTTTTAAAAATGCATTTTTACTTATTAATTATTTAGTGAGTTTTTATAGTCATGAATTTACAAAACTTAGAATCAAAAATTCACTGGGGATTAAGCCTTAAATAGAAGGGAGGCCTGCTCGCAGCGGATTGGTCAATGTAAGGGGCCACTCCGACTACCCAGAATTCTGTAAATATGTACACTTGCATTGTTAATTGGACTGAGCGAGAGTATTGTGAGTTTCATTATTCTATATGGTCTGTAAGCATATTAAAATTAAATATACAAAATTTGAAAGGAAATTTGGAAATTTGTCCTTTCTTGGCCAACCTGACAACCCAGAAGTCTGAAAATTGGTCAGCTAGCATTGTCATCAGGTTTGAACATGTGTACCAAATTTCATATTTCTAGGTGCCCTATAAGTATATTAAAAATTAATTACAAGATTTGGCGACAGACATCCAGACAGACAGACATGGAGGCAAGTTAAATAAAAGCTTTTAAAAACGACCCAATCCAAACAAATCAAAAATTAATTTATATATATATGTAATATGATGCAATAGTTATTACACTATAATATTTGATGTATTACACTGTTGTAGAATCCTGTCGATTTAACTGTTCTGTGGCAATATCGTTGCGGGGTTTCTTGTTGTTCGATTTGAATGGTGAGGATTGGTTGAAGCGCAGTCGTTGAGTGGTAAGTGAAGCACACAGTTAGGAATAATCAGGACACATGATTGAGTTTGAAAATAAAAGGCAACTGGATTGGAGGGAAGAAAGCTTGAGAAGAGCTGAGCGATTTGACTTATTAATTAGTTGATCACATGGCGATGATTGGATTTAGATGAAATGAGCGGAGAGAGAGATATCTCTAGAGTAGATGTTACCTTGTTGGAAGCGAAGGAGCAACTCCACAACTGTAGGTGTTGTTCCTATGATAGCGAAGACATAACTGACCATTCTTGCTTTCCGATTTAACACCAAGACTCAGTTTCTCTCTGATTGGTTGAGAGATGATCACCTGATCTTTCCCTATTGGTTGACCTATTTAGATGCTATCTTCTGATTGGCCGGCGGCTTCCTTTGGTGTTAGTTACGCCCGGTCGGGGTCAGGAAGTGTCGTGTTTGTTTGACGCTTATAACTTCGACGGATATTAGATACGTCCTGTCTTTGCCGGAAATATTGGGTGTTAGCTTTAACATTTATAACTTCTGGTCACTAGATACGTCCTGTTTTGCCAGGAAGTGTTGGTTTAAACTTAGCTCGCAGGGTCCCCGGGGTCAGAAGGTTAACTGCGGCGTTATTAATAAATATGTTCTCCTCTAGATCTTACTTCCTATGCCTTTTGTTACTTTCTTTCCTCCAGTTACCTTATTCTTTTATTAAATCTTTGAAAATCATACATGGTACATACATAGTGGGTCGGGGTTGCATTTAATTATATACAAATTATGACAGATGCGCCCCCTACATGTGAAGAATTCAAGAAGGGGTTAGTCTGAGAGAATTCTGTAAAATGAGAAATAATTTTGTGGGAAAATTAGTTGTGGGTATTGAGTCTATATACATGCATTGGTGACGATATAATAAGTAAAATAGAATGGTGTTGATGATATAGGTTGAGTATAATTAATAGAAATCAAAAATTTTTTAATTGTAAGAAATCAATGAATGTTATGGTACATAGTGGGCAAAAAAAAAAGGAAAATGCGCCTAAACGAATTCTACTCGAGTTAAGAAAAGAGATCGAGGGAGTTCTATTAAGGTTTTTGAAATCAAAATAAAAACAATATAAAAATAGTTGAATGAAATCAAAATTGAATGATTTTGGTTGAAAAAGAAAAATTGTTTTGTTGCATGGTGATAAGGGAAAATGCCTAGTTACTTTTTTGCTCGAATTTGGGAAAGAATTCGAGGGAATTTCATAAGGTCTTTTGAAATCAAAATAAAAATAAAATAAAAGTTTTTTGAGCGAAATCAAAGTTGAGTGCTTGGTTGAATGGTGGGGAAAAAAAAAAAGGAAAATGCCTAATTATATTCTATTCGAGATTGGGAATGAAATCGAAGGAATTCTATTAGGTCTTTTGAGAAATCAAAAATAAAATAAAATAAAAGGTTTTTGCAACAAAGGGTGATTTAATGTTTTTAGTTTAATCGAAAACTAGTGAGTTTTCGTTGATAATTGAGTTGTGACAGTATAAGCTAAGTGGTAAATAGAATGATAATTGATAATTAAAATTGATAATAAGTTGGATAAATTGATAAATAAAAATGATAATATAAACTAATTGGAAAAAAAGTGATAATTGATGATTAAAAGTGCTAATAAATTGAATAAATTGATAAATTGATTAAATATTTAAATTTTAATTGAGAGAAAATAATGAAAATGATTGATATGAAAAATAAGGTGTATTGGTTGGAACCCTTTGGTATCTACATGCCCTGATCTACATGTATTGGTTGCTCCATTTTGCCCTATAAATGTTTTACTTGCTCAATTATGCCCTATAAATGTTTTACTTGCTCAATTATGCCCTATAAATTTTTTGTCTCATCTGTAGCGACACTTAGGTGAAAAACGTGATTCTAGTCCTCAAGTGCGTTTATGCTGTGTGTACAGGAGACATGGAAATCTATATAACCTTTATGTGTAATTTTTTGTCTTTGTGTGTGTTGTGAAAAAATGTTAGAAGTCGGTTGTGTAAGAAATGTGTGAGCTAGTTCTAGGTGTTGTCTCGTGGATGTGGCATTGGGTGGTAAAAATCGATATGTAGACTCGAACTGGAATCAAAATCGGTGGCATAGAGGAATCTGTGGCTGGGGAGAGCGGTGACCTAATTTGGATGAGCGGGGCCTTGTAATGAGACGCCGGAAGCGGGACGTCGGGGACGCGAGGTCCGATCCTAAAATTATCCACCCACTGTTTGCACGTAATTGGAGTCATGGCGACGTCTTTATTCTTCGCGGGAAGACATCTGCCTTGCTTCTACGTTTCTTGTCGGCCTAATTGTTTTTTATAATTGACTCTTTTACTTTCGGCATTGGTTGCGTTGCGTGTGTGATATGTTTGGTGTACGAAATTTTGTTTTGTTTGTGGGTTTTACTTGTTTGACGATGTCTTGTGTCATGTTCTGTCAATAACATTGTGGAGAGATGAGTTGGTGTAATTTCGACATTATTTGTATTTTGAAAATCCGGACGTTGTATCCATTTATTAAATCGAATTGTCGTTGTGACTTTAGAAAAAAATGCCATTCAGTGATATTAGGGTGGAATTGAGTGAAAATGAGGCTTACGACGTGAACACGTGTTGGGTGGAGACGTGTCACAGGCGTGATGAAAGGCGTCTGTGGCCTGAAGTGAAAAGGTTTGTAGGGTGACCTGTGACACGAATCGAGAAAAAAAAAATTGTGAATGAAAAGGTGTCACGCGAAGTCCTTATTTGTACAAAATTTAACCTGTTCTCACTATGAACAATAAATTTATTAAAGTCATATATCGAAATTTCTATTGTTAGTGTATATGGCACCTTTTAAGGTGAACATTTTCTTAGTGTTTTGGGTAGACGAGATGATTGTTACTAACGACGGTGCATGCGTTTGTTGGTGGTTGTCGTCTTTTGGCGCGAGTGTCGCGCTTGTTGGGCGGGTTGTGCGTGTTTGTTAGCATGAAAACCGTCCTTTGGATGGATGTTGTCGGTGTATTGTTGTCGCGAATGTCGTGATTGTTGCTAAATACGTTTGTGGGACTGTTGTGAGGTACATTTTTATGGTGTGGCGACGTATGGTCATGCATAGATTTTGTGTGGTAAGTGTGTGAGCTGTACTGACACGTTTTTTTGGGCATGGTGAGGGTTGAAGTCGTTGTGGCTTATATTTGAGAGCATATAGTACTGGTAATTGGGTTGAGTGATAAACATGGTAGTGGGGTCAATGAATGCAGGCAAGGGTTGTCCTGTGTGACAAATTTGATTGTAGTGCGAGTCCTTTCGGACAGGTTTGGCCTAGCCCGTGCGTGCATTCATTGAGTACAAAGGTTAGATATGGTTAAAAGGGGTAGGTAGCTAGGTAAAAGTTCAAAGTCAATTCCTTGACGCCATAGGGTGGGTGCCTACCTCAGTTCAACAGGTCTCCTTTGGGACGTCTTGGTTTGGGATGGTTGGCTTGGCTCGGGACTGCTCGCACCGTCCGCGAAATTGAAGTGAAGTCCGGTACTGGAAGATCATTTTGGGATCGTTGGGGCTGTCCCGGATCGCGCGGATTGGTTTCGGGGACTGTGTACGGCATGGCGGTGGTTGAATCCTCGGTGGTCGGTGTCCGGCCTTGGTGACACTCGCCTGGGGTTGGTGGGGGTTGTGTCCGTCGTCCTCCCCGGGGAATGGCGCTCCGGAATTCCGTCTCACTTTGTGGGGCGTTGACACGTCGGATGGCCACGGTCATCTGCCATATGATGGCCGCTAGAAGGCGCCTGGTCGCCTCTCTTCTTGTCCGCTTCTTTTCCGCTGGTTTTGTCATTGCCGTTTGATTTGCTGGTGTCTGGGCTAATTTCCATCTTGATCCTGATTAAGCTCCATAATCTTTATCCTGTCGACTTAGTGTAATATGATGCAATAGTTATTACACTATAATATTTGATGTATTACACTGTTGTAGAATCCTGTCGATTTAACTGTTCTGTGGCAATATCGTTGCGGGGTTTCTTGTTGTTCGATTTGAATGGTGAGGATTGGTTGAAGCGCAGTCGTTGAGTGGTAAGTGAAGCACACAGTTAGGAATAATCAGGACACATGATTGAGTTTGAAAATAAAAGGCAACTGGATTGGAGGGAAGAAAGCTTGAGAAGAGCTGAGCGATTTGACTTATTAATTAGTTGATCACATGGCGATGATTGGATTTAGATGAAATGAGCGGAGAGAGAGATATCTCTAGAGTAGATGTTACCTTGTTGGAAGCGAAGGAGCAACTCCACAACTGTAGGTGTTGTTCCTATGATAGCGAAGACATAACTGACCATTCTTGCTTTCCGATTTAACACCAAGACTCAGTTTCTCTCTGATTGGTTGAGAGATGATCACCTGATCTTTCCCTATTGGTTGACCTATTTAGATGCTATCTTCTGATTGGCCGGCGGCTTCCTTTGGTGTTAGTTACGCCCGGTCGGGGTCAGGAAGTGTCGTGTTTGTTTGACGCTTATAACTTCGACGGATATTAGATACGTCCTGTCTTTGCCGGAAATATTGGGTGTTAGCTTTAACATTTATAACTTCTGGTCACTAGATACGTCCTGTTTTGCCAGGAAGTGTTGGTTTAAACTTAGCTCGCAGGGTCCCCGGGGTCAGAAGGTTAACTGCGGCGTTATTAATAAATATGTTCTCCTCTAGATCTTACTTCCTATGCCTTTTGTTACTTTCTTTCCTCCAGTTACCTTATTCTTTTATTAAATCTTTGAAAATCATACATGGTACATACATAGTGGGTCGGGGTTGCATTTAATTATATACAAATTATGACATATATATATATATATATATATATGTGTGTGTTATGAATTTAATGTTTTGTTATTGGAATGATAAAGGATTGGAGGTGCAGTCGTGATAATAGGAAAGATAGTTATTTACTTATCAAGTAATTTTTATTTTCAATTACTTGAACAGAATTACACATTAAATATTTTTCACAATAATATAGAATTTATAAAATGAATCCCCCTATATTCGTTAGTTAAAAAATAGGTGGGTAAACTATACATATTTTCAACAATTATCAAAGTGTTATGTTCTACATCTATGGTCAGAAATAAAAGAATAAGCAATGATGAAAGTAAAATACATGTTTTAAAAAAAAATGCATTTAAGATTATATAAAATGAAAGGATTTAAAAGCGCGAATGTTTCTTTTATACATAAAACGAACTTCTACTGTCCTTACTGCGATGAAAAAATATATTTAATATAAAATATATTTAATATTTAAATTAATTTATTCCTAATGGCCTTGTCTTTATAGTTTGCTGAAGAGCATTGCTCGAAGCAAATATTTGAATGTAATTCTACTGTCCTATAAGCTTAAGTCCATAGTTTACTTGAAAACCATTTCTAAGATTCCATCCTTCAGTGTAGCATATAAAAGCAGAATGATCCAATACAATATTAGAGCTCTGAGAAGCGGTCTGGTGGATTAAATTGGCGAAACCGCTGGGAGGGTTCACCACTGATGAGCCAAGCCCTCCCAATATATTTTTTCATCGCAGTAAGGACAGTAGAAGTTCGTTTTATGTATAAAAGAAACATTCGCGCTTTTAAATCCTTTCATTTTATATGTATAGATGGCGCGTTATTGCTTTGTGTTAATTTAAGATTATATATCGGGGAAAACAGTGGCGCCACGTGGAAGGAGGAAAAACTCAGTTCTCCCCTCTTGCTCTAACTGCTGGGTCGGTTTGGCTCATGTACATAGTAACTTTTATTTTATAATATTAAAATCTTTCATATAACTAATTAAATAAATATTTAAAGTAATTCGGAAGTTTATTTAATTATTTTTATTCGCGATAATATATATGTTGTAATATATTTCAATATATACTTCTATCCCCATATGTAATATAGTTATATTGTAACAACCAAAAGTGTAGACACAATTCAACTCGCCAGTTTGACCATCATGTAATACAAAAACAAAATAATATAATTAGATTGAGTGACAGCCGGCGCCAGACAGAAGAAAGGTCTCCGTCGGTCCGAAAAACAGTCGAATTATCAGAAGTGTCGCCTCTTGCTCAGAAATAGATCAGTCCTTCGAACAGCGCCGGCTACCCGGTCATTCTCTTTCTCGCCCATATCCAATATGCCTCGTCCTTTTATGCAATTCATTCACGCCTGACACCACTCTAACCACTCTGACGACTGCATCAAACCAACCACACCACAGCCACAGTCATCCAACAGGATAAACACAACAGTAAGTCGACAGGATCATCTGCATCACAACATATATATATATATATATATATAGGGTTGTAAAGAAAGTTCGTTCGGTTTTATTCTACAATTTTATTTAGACAAAATAGCATTACTTATAACAATTAATTAATCAATTATGTATTCTCCGTTATTATTTACGACCTCCTTCGACTAGTTTGTTGATGCCGTTCCGCCAAAATTCGCCCGGTCTGGTGTCGAAGAAGTTGTTGAGCCAGGCTTTGAGTTCCTCTTCATCATCGAAGGTAGTGCCTCTCATATGGTTTGACATGGAGCGGAAAAGGTGTTAATCGGTTGGTGCAAGGTCCGGAGAGTACGGCGGGTGCTGTAGAACTTCGCATTCGAGCTTTTGAAGGGCGGCTTTGACGACTAGTGCAACATGCGGCCTAGCGTTGTCGTGAAGGAGAAAGATTTGACCTTGTCGATCGGGTATTTTATGTTGAATAGCCTCATTCACGCGATGCAATTGGGAAATAGAGAGGTCATTGTTGGCCGTGGCATTTCTTTCGAGCATTCTGCAGTACAGCACATCTTCGCAGTCGCAATAAACGCAGATCATAGCCTTTAGTGGATGAAAATCTTGCTTTATTCTTGGCTTCGGCGTATCTCCTTATTCATATTCATATTTATATTATATTATATTCATATTTATATTATATTCAGCGCGCGCGCGCTTCATATTCACGTATTTCATATTCCGTAAGGATTCGGTATAAAAATCGTTGTTTATTGCCCCATGTTGATTGATGGCGTACGAGATGTTGAGCAGCGATTTGAAGGCGATTTTCTTTGTTGGTTTCATTAAGCTTGTGAGGCACCCAAGCTCCGAGTTTTTGATTAAAGATGGTTGGAGATGGTCACAGTACTACATTTCATTTTTTCGGTCAACTCACGGGTTGTTTGGCGACCATCTTCCTTCAACAGGGCCTTTAGATGTTCCTCATCGAATTCTGATGGTCGTCCGTTTCGAGGCTTGTCTTCAAAGTCCAAGTCGCCGTTTTTGAACTTTGCAAACCATTTTTGTGCTGCTCGCTTCCCTATGACACCTTTTCCATACACGTTGCATATGTCTCGAGCTGCTTCGGCTGCTTTTTGACCTCGATGAAAAGCGAAGAAAAGCAGATGTCGAAAATGTTGATTTTTACCTCCTGGATATTCCATTTTTAAGCCTGGAAAAAGAACAAAAAATTACGTTAAAAAAACTAATAATACAGGTTTGTATGGCAGACAAATACTATATAAAGAATATAAACACTTAACCGTATAAAAAAAAACCGTTATGAAACAAAAGGATACAAAATGCGAACGAACTTTCTTTACAACCCAATATATATAATGCATATAATTTTTTTAAATGCATCGAGCTCAATGCTCTTCCTCAAACAATTGATTAATACGCTTATTAGGCGTCAATTACTTAAGATAAACACAAGGACATAGCACGACATCTGTATGTGGAATTTTAAACTGTTTAGAAGGCGGATTCTTGTTTTGCAAAATGAAACCTTTTCTGCTATCCTTTATCTCCGCGATGGAAAGTTATTGGATAGGATTATCCGAAAGTACAGTAGAAATTTATTTTATTTTGTAAAAAAATCGAGCTAAATACAGTTAAACCTGTCTATAGCGCCCCCTCTATATAGCGCTTCCCTCCCTATAGCGCCCGATTTTAGATACTTAGTACGATGCGATTTACATTAAAAGTGACCTGTCTATAGCACCCCCTCTCTATAGCACCCTATTTTGGTTAGTCCCAAGAGGGGGTGCTATAGACAGGTTTAACTCAATTTTAAAAATTTTATACAGATGTCGCTCTGTGTCTTTGCACAAAATTGTAAAGGCCAACGATATTCATGGTAAGTAGAGATAAGTACGTCATATGCAGTTGCGCTTTGCGTTTACAAGACGACAGAGCACTGATAAAAGTTAATTTTACGGGTTTACACACACAAAAAAGGAATACTATGTAATAAAGAAAAAGTAGCTCAACACAAGGAAACGCTTACACTCAAAATGTACAACAACAAAAAGAAAGGACTGATTGTTTAGATGTATAGTTTTAACATTCCTAAAGCATAGTTGGCAACCTTTGTACTTTACACCAGCCTGTGTTAATTATTTAAGTGATACTACTATACATTTTTACGATATATCTTCTTCTTCTTCCTTATCTCCACTCAATCATATTAAGAATATCAAGCTTGAGACTTTTGATGGTGTCTGCCGGGGAAGAGTAGAGCTCATCAATGGATAAGTCAATACAGTCAATAATGTGTTTTGGAGTTGCAGGTTGAGAATTGCACTTAGTACCTAGTGGTAAAACCTTGCAACCATTCTGGAAAGTCATTGTCTGTAGATGACCAGACTTAAGTCTGGAAATCAAAGACTGTTGTTCTCTTGGGTTTACGATATATAAAATGTTATGATGCATTAGCGCGCCATCTGTTATGAAAATTCGAAGCTATTATAGACGTGTATGATTCTTATAAAAATTAAACAATTTCTACTGTCCTTACTGCAATGGAAAAATTAGGCCACACAGGCCTTCCCATTAATTTTTCCATTGCAGTAATGGCAGTAGAATTTGTTTGATTTTTAAAAGAATCATACACGTCTATAATCCCTATATATAAATAAAAGTCAGTGTATGTATGTATGTGCGTATCTATGTCGGCTATACACGTCCACAATACGTAACTAATCTGACTGAAATTTTAACAGTATATAGAGTAGAATCTGGAAAAACTTATAGTGAAAATTCCAGGTCTCTATCCCGAATATTCTTCGAGTTATTTGCAAATTGCGTTGCAGATTTGCTTTTTCGCTCGCAAGCAGCGCCTCTAGCGGTGAAGATGGGAGGTAATATCAGCTGACCTAATGTACATGTAAAACGTGTTTTGATAGGACATAGAGAAAAATCTGGAAAATATATTTATCTGATTTTTAGCCAATAAAAAAATAAAATTGACAGGTTCTGGGCAAAAATAGTTGTTTTTTTAGTCAGAAAATGATGATGACAATATTGCTGTATCATGTTTGATTATCAGATACAAAATTATATCATGAAAAATTCCAAAAAGCTGAGACCACGGGTGAAGCCAGTTCATTTTTAGTATGCAGGAACAAAATTCTAACAGAAACACATTCATTCGAGCAGAAGACACAAAGCCAGATCATCTCTTTATAAAAATATCCCTAAACAGCGGCAGACCAATCTATACAAAACGACCTTACAAGAATGGATAAATCTAAGCTATACTCTCACTACAAAGACATTCACATATCTTTCATGACGGAGGGATACCTTTTAGGAGATTTTCCTTTCCCGGTTGTAAGACTACTCGCACAAGTTAGAATACTTTCAAGTTTTTTTAGAGAAAACCACACCAAGATGCTCTGCGGTGAGGACCCGACTTGTACCTTTTGTAATTCAAAACTAAAAAATGAAATCACTCACTATATTTTTGATTGCCCTGCTCTGAAAGAAGAACCCTTATGCTCAAAACTGGGCAACTCTGTGCTTCACTTACATCAATAATTGACAATATGACCCAGAATAAGTATATTGCTACGGCGTTTTATGGTTTCCACAAGTCCATATCTCAGAAGAAGGCCAAGTGATACTCACTCCTCACTTTCTAACTGCTACTCTTTTTGTGTTGATTTCTTGCTTCCCTCTTTCTTTTTTTTTTTTTCTTGTTTTTTTTTCTTTTTCTTCTTACTCTGTATATATCGTTATTTCCTTTGTCTGACTGCTTTGTTCTTATGCATACCTCTGGTGAATCCTGTATAGGGTCAGTGACCCTAAATAAAGGCTTTTTTGTTTGTTTGTTTTTGTTTGTAAAAATATCGCTTCTCTGACACAAAGTTTGGAGCGGGACGTTTCACAAGAGTGACATCCACGGCGCCAATTTATAATTGTAACGAATAGTATTTGAATAAAAACATTTAATCGGGTAAAACCTGGGCGTTGCCCGGGTCATTCGGCTAGTAGTTTACATACGAGTAAAAGGGCGTACCTGGATCTGTAAAGAAAAGAAAAAAACTTTTTTTTCTCAAAATATTTCGAGAAATTGCTCCCTCTTTATCACTGTAAGATAAATTGATAAAGAGAGAGCAATCTTTCGAAATTTTTTGAGAATTTTTTTATTTTTTTATTTCTTTACAGATCCAGGTACGCCTTTTTATATAAACTTAATTGATGGATCGCCTTTTGACTCAAACGTCTATAATAGTTTCAAATTTTCGTATATAAAATGTGTTTATACTTGAACTTAGCCGGTCAGCCAATGGCAGTAGTTCCCGCCGTCAACCATTTTACTAGCTAGGGGGAGTTACCACACCTGCCGTGAGTGGCGCTGTAGTCAGTCCCCAGAGTGAGGATAACTTGAACGTTGTGTAACAGTAAGTCTGCTCTCCCCTACTCTCTCTCTCCTATATATGCAAATCTGCTTGTCAACGTCGTATGTTGAATACATTCCACTTACTATATTCCTGTGTTTATCATTCTTCAGTCTCTCTCTCAAAATAATATATTAGATAATTTTAGTTTTTAAATCTTATTCCATAACGATTTCGGTAATGTATTTCAATGATCGAGTTGTAAAGGGTTTTAAAGAGAATTGGCAAATCCTTTTTGTGAATACCGCTATCATCGGAGAAAGATAAATGAGGATTTTGCAATGTATTACCCTTCCAGTTTCACATAACACACGCATATACATACTAGCTCTTTGCATATAAATAATCATATCTCACCTAATACAACTTGGGTTTGAAAGAAAGGAACTTTTAAAGAACCAAAGGAGATATTGAGATGCCTGATTGTATATTAGAAATACAACAACAACAACAAAAGCCTTTATTGAGGACCTCTCGTCCTATAAAGGATCCGCCAGTTTACAGAGTAATTGAAGAGAAGAGAACTAAGAATACAGAGAGAAACCTATATGTAGTAGGTATAGTATAGTATTTTCTACACTGTAACTATATACAACAGCAGCAACAAGCCTTTTACTGGAATCAAAGTCCCATACATGATTCGTCATTCTAGTCCTGACAAAGATTATTTACATATACTTATTTACATCAATTAGATTATGTATATAGCTTCCTTTTCTCTTCAGCCGTCTTCCAAAATTTGAACAACGCAAACGCTCCAGCTCTGTTTTGTATATTAGAAATAAAGTTGAATCCTTTCAAACAAAATAGGTTTCTAACTTTTTATTTATATACAAGAGAGATTAAAAAAGATTCAACCTTTCTTTCTTTTAAAAATGTCAACTTATATTTCAGAATATAATCACTACCTTTCAAAATTCTTCATTATATTATTAGATTCTAAACGATGCTAAATGAATGATGCCAATTTTAGTGATATCATTTTTCTACTTGTGTATTGTATTAAAGAAACTTTCTAAATATTTCTATCTCGATAAGAACATTTTGAAACAAATATTTTAATATATATATTATTGATATTTTGACTGTGCTGCTCTGTCTGAGGAAAGGCGAAAACTAAATGATAAAACGGGGCAACTTTGTCCTTCATTTCCGGCACTAATTAATGAAATATCAAAGAATAGGTATATAGCGATGGCGATATTTGGATTCCACAAGACTATATCTCGGAAAAAGGCCACACAGTGTTCTCCCCATCCCTTGTGAACTGGCGAATCCTGTATAGGACGAGAGGCCCTAAATAAAGGTTTTGTTGTTGTTGTTATATTATTGATATTACTTTTGAACAATTCACGCACATAAGTCTTTATTAAGTCATTCCGTCTTATACAGACTCCTGTTAGAAATGAATCTAAAAAGAAATGAGAAACAGAGGAAGAAACTGAATCTATGCTCAGAAAAAAAGAAAAAGAAGAAAAGGAAAGAATATCTATGTACAAAAGTTGAGACGATATACATCGTTTAAGTGCATAGAAACTTTTAAACAATTTTAAAAGTGTACATTTAGATTTTCTACGAACAATAATCATATTCATAATAATCAATTTTCATAGAATAATCCATAGAATTGAGCTTAGTACCATTAACGGAATTACTATCATCGGAGGAAGATAGATTGATATTTTGCAATATATTACGTTTCCAGTTTCACATCACACACATATACATACTAGCTATTTGCATATAAATTTTCATACTTCACCCAATACAACTTAGGTTTGAAAGAAAAGAACTTTTAAAGAACCAAAAGATATCTTGAGATGCCTGATTGTATATTAGAAATAAAGTTGAATTCTTTCATACAAAAAAAAAAACTTTCAAATTTTTTATTTCTTAAGAAACTCTCTCTTATTGCGAAAGTATTTTATTTTACAATTTATTGTAATTTCTTCATTTTTAATAAGAAAAACTCTTCTATAAATACTGTTGTGAACTATACATGTTTTACATATGTCATATGATGGTGCTGCCTCCATGACGGAATACCTCAATTTCGCGTTAAGATATTAGTAATACGATTATGATCACCTCGGACTCTCTTTTTCTCTGAACGAGAATTCTGGAGGAGCATTATAAATTGATCTGTCAACTTAAGAATTTTGGGGGTGGAAGAGATTTGTTATATTTGTGGGAGTAATTGAGGGGGAGTTGTAATGGTGTAGCGATGTCTTTCGATAAGGCCTAGAGATAAACGACAGAAGAAAGTCATGAGAAATATGTAAAGCGACTGGTAACAAAAATAACAATATATATAATAAAAAACTCAAGTGGTGTTGTATGTGAAATTTTACACTTCTTCCACAACATTATGGGTGGTGGAATTGAGGATCCCTTCATCGCCTGGAATAGGACACTTGTTCGGTGGGGAAGACTCCCCGGCTGAAAATTTAAATTTGTAAATATTAATTCTTCGTTAAATTATTATATAATAGGCAAAATAGCTTAGCTGCGAAAGATTTAGACTTAATAACCTGATATCCCTGGTCCGAACACGCTTTTCTCGCTATCTTTTTATTTTCTCTAATTATTTTTGTGATCTCTTCCTCATTTTGTAAATATTGACTGGGTTGTCAAATTTGTTTTAATTGTCAAATTGTCACATAATAAAATATTATTATAATTTGACCTTACTATCTCTTTGATAGTTCAATAATAAAGTTAATCGTACACGCGTTGAAAAATTCTTTGGTGAATCTTCTCGCCTTTTGAGATGATTTGCTTCTCCCTATATAAATATATCATCCTAATATACAACACATTGACAAAACATAATCTCATTCACCTAACCAAAAGATAGGATGGCGTGACTTCTATCCCACCTACAATCTATTTCCCTTAGTGACCATACTCCCTCTCTATAAGAGATTACTTTGTCTTTATTTATCCTATTTAAAATGTACTTCTATATGTAATGACAAAATTTACTTTGTACGGGTTAACATACATTGCAAATTACTAGGGCCTAAAGTAAGAGTAATCTAACACACAGAAAAGCGTACAGTCAAGAGTATAACAATAAAAGGAAGTTAAATAAAAAACTCACGATTTGCTATATATAAACAAAACAGTACTTATCTTTAATTGTAGCATTGGTAAGGATCGGACCGGAGTCACACAGGTATGCGAGGAGATAACCAGACACGGATAAAGCACGCAGAGAACACTTTAAGTGTCTCAACACAAATATCCACCACGCTCGCCCTCTCGCAATACCATAGCCCCCTTTTATATACAAACATGGCCACATTCGTCCAATGAGAAGGCGGGAGAGATTGGTTCACTAACAAACAAAAACAACATTCTTCCCACTGAAAACTAAGATAAAATTGAAAATGTTTGTCAATGTGATTCGACAAGTAAACAACTCCCTGAATTAATCATTTAGCTTTAGAATATAAAATGGATGTTTTAATAGGTTCAGTGATAGTTTACTTATTTACTGGTGACATTGTAACCTCTACCATCTCGATAGTGCCATCTTTATGCCATGATTATATCAGAAGGACTGCCAAGGAGATTTAAATTGTTGACAAGCCGAGGTAGAACATCCTGGGGGCGGCGGTGAGACAAAAGGGAGCCAGAACCTGTTTGTGACGCCGCGCCGTGCGTCGACCTCGGCTTGGGGTCTTCTTTAGGGAGACACTGTCTTAGCTGCCGCATATTTCAGTCAGAGGTCGTTGTAGGTCCTCCCTGGTGTTTGCCGAATTCATCGTAGGTCTGCGTTTGTCGTAGGTTCGCTCTAGTGTTTGCTGAGATCGTTGTTAGCCCGCTCTAGCAGGTCCGATTTGACGTTTGCTAGGGTTGTTGTAGGTCCTCTCTGGTGTTTGCCGAATTCATCGTAGGTCTACGTTTGTCGTAGGTTCGCTATAGTGTTTGCTGAGATCGTTGTTGGCCCGCTCTTGCAGGTCCGATTTGACGTTTGCTAGGGTTGTTGTAGGTCCGCTCAGATTTTTGCTGATATAATTGTAAATCCGCTTTGGAGTTTGCCGAGGTTGTTATCTAAGATCCGTCCTAGCTTTTGTTGATATCGTTTTAGATCCGCTCTGTAGTTTGCTAAGTTTGTTGTAGGTTTGTTATTTGGTACCTTTTATCCGGGGTGGCGTTTACTGAGGTCTTTATTGGAATTATGTAATCAGTACGGACATAATATGAATGTATGTTTTAATTCGTCCCAGGGCATTATAAATTTTTATCCCCAAACAATGAATTTTCTTTCACCTGTTGATGCACAGTGATATATCAATGCATCAAATATCTCTAAGAGTTATTTTCTGAATCCCGATATATATATGCTATAAGGTACAACTTCCTTAAGTTTTGTCTATCAGTGTAATAGGAATAATTTTGAGAGCTAATTGTGAGACCCAATTTTATTCGTTGTCCCCCTTTTCTATTAAATTGAAAAATATTGATAGGACCTTGTTTATTAGTAGAGATTAAGCTGATGAATCTGTTGGGAGAATTCATTTGTGAGGATTCAGAATTCTCCAATAATTATCATTTGAGAGTAGATATGTGTCATTCAAAATGAACTGAAATGTTTCCCATTATATATATATAAAAAAAGACATATCGTATATTGACCATCTCTACAATCTACCAGGCTGCAAAATACAATATACAGACCTATTATTCGACAATGATGTCCCGTTTTTGTATCCAAGTGACTGAAGATCCTTGTGGGTGCACCAGGATAAAGCCACGAGTCATACATCACGTTCAATACGTCAATACCTGGACGGAAAGAGGGATGAAACCGGCATTTCATACATCCCTTTTAAGCACATCCCTGCAAAATCTCCAGACTTGGCCCCTATGGATTTTTATGCTTTAGGCTTGCTGAAAACTGCTCTTAGATCTAGAAAACCGAAGACACTAGAAGATCTCTAGAAAGTTGTTAAGGATTGTTGGGATGGTCTTGATCAAAATATTCCAAGACAAAACCGTATTTCCTGGAAACATCGATGCAGAGCTGTTGCTAAACATCAAGGCTTGCACATAGAAAACAATAAGTTGCACAAACATTAATAAATTATTTTTAATAGAGCACTAACATCGTTATTTTTAAAAATGGAACACCCTCTGTAATTTGTACAAGGGAATCATGGATTTTTTTTTTATTTACCAAAAAGATGTTAAGCATGCTAGGTACCGATGTTATTTAATACTTTTTTGTATAAAATGATATAAATATTGTATATTTTAATCAGTTAACTTTTTTATTTTATTTTCAAACCTGGATATTTTCTAAAAAAAAAAAAAGTCTTTTGGACGTACATCTTAAACAAAGTAGACAAAACCCCAAAAAAATCCACTATTATTATAAAATTGCAACATTTACATTGAATATTATGATACATTAGCGCGTCATCTGTTATGAAAATTCGAAACTATTATAGACATGTATGATTCTTTTAAAATTTAAGCAATTTCTACTACCCTTACTGCAATGGAAAAATTAATGGGAGAGCTTGACTCATCAGTAGTGAACCCTCCCAGCGATTTCGCCAGTTTAATCTACCATAGCGCTGTTATATTGTAGGAAAGTTCACCACTGATGAGCCAGGCCCTTCTATTAATTTTTCCATTGCAGTAAGGACAGTAGAAATTGTTTTAATTTTAAAAGAATCATACGCGTCTATAATAATTTCGAATTTTCACATTGAATATTGAACCTAAGAAACAATAAAGATTTATTCTATCGCTAAGTTTTTTTTAAATTTTGGTTTAGATAGCCTTAATGATAAAAAGTTATTGTTCTATTCGATCTTGTGCCTAAGTATAAGAATGGCAAGTATACAACACAAGTATACAAAAATATATTTACCATTAGTATATATTTACGCACTGGGGCAACTCTGTGCTTCACTTCCATCAATAATTGACAATATGACCCAGAATAAGTATATTGCTACGGCGTTTTATGGTTTCCACAAGTCCATATCTCAGAAGAAGGCCAAGTGACACTCACTCCTCACTTTCTTACTGCTACTCTTTTTGTGTTGTGTTTTTCTTGCTTCCCTCTTTCTCTTTCTTTTTTTTTTTAATTTTTCTTCTGTATATATCGTTATTTCCTTTGTCTCACTGCTTTGTTCTTATGCATACCGCTGGTGAATCCTGTATAGGGTCAGTGACCCTAAATAAAGGCTTTTTTGTTGTTGTTTGTTATATATTTTTCGCACTGAATACAAAGCCGTTGTATCAAGTATAACCATTAAATACACACTTCGGCCAGTTAGAGTTTTTTTTATTTTTCTCAACGTTTCGACAAAAATCTTTTGTCTTCGTTAGGAGAAAATAAATCATTTGGCAAGGCGTTAAAAATTGTTCTCTGCTAACTCTAACTGGCCGAAGTGTCTATTTTTCATAGAAATATCAATGCCGGCCAGGCAGCTCTATATCTTTACGATATGGCATACAGTGACTACAACAAAACATTACATCACCTATAAACATTTTTATCAAATTTACTTACTTAATAAGAACATTAAGTCAATGAAAATGATGAATTATCTAAAACCGTAACTAGAATATAAGTCTTGAAGCTAGATGTTACCTGGCCGGTATTCATATTTCTAAAATAACTAGCCGAATGACCCGGGCAACGCCCGTGTTTTACCCGATTGAATGTTTTGATTCAAATACTATTTGTTACAATTATAAATTGGCGCCTTATATAAATGCATATGTTAGTTAATAACTATAGCCTATGTGCTTTATATGTCTATGTACTGTTGGCTTCCGTAGGCGTCTCTTACTGGGAAAAAGAAAGAGAGGATTCCATTTGGTTATTAACTAATATATGCATTTATTTAAGGAGCGACCCGCTCCAACACAATGGTTACAAAAACGAAAAAGCGAGTGGGGGGGGGCAAAGGTGGCGTGATCGTAGCCGACCAATAGGAGGGCGCCATTCCAAAAAAAAAAAAGCAAACGGTGACAGAGATGACTGATGAAGAATGACTCTCGTAACTGTATATAGAATAGACACTTCGGCCAGATAAAGTTTTATTTTCTCAACGTTTGGAAAAAATATTTGTCATCGTCAGGAGAAATATAAGTGCATAAAAAATAGGCTTGTTTATTCACGGAAGGGATATTTATAAAAGCCTTCTAGCGTATCATTAAAGTTATAGATATTAAAAATAATGAAGACATATCCTGACCAAGAGCACATTTTTTGTTTTGTTTTTTTTTTTTTAGATGGCAGAACGCCACCATGGCTGTACCACTGCGACCAAAAATATTTTCTGGCTTTTCTTGAATAATCAAGAAATTGTGTTAGCTAAATATCAGGGAACAGGTTAAATAAATGTTTAGTTGATTTCTGTTTCACTAGATGGTACTCTGCCATCTAAAAAGCACATGTGCTCCTGGTCAGGATATGCCTTTATTATTTTCAATATCAACACCCGACCTTTTTTTTCTATTGTTTTTTCTGTATATCAGACGAAGCCTTCTCTGAAGGGACGTCTGGAATACATCAAATGTTACAAGCTGCTCTGAGTTTGTACAGGCCCTTGCCTAAAGCGGAGTTTTTCTACCCCAACACGCTCAATTGCTATGTTAAGGAATTCGTACAGAATGGTCTTTCTTCCAGGAGAGAGTTGCTTGAAGAGTCCCTCCCTCTCACGGCGGTATAGAACCGCTTCCACTACTTCATCCTCATAAACCTCCTCATATAGCGGGAATAGGAAGGAGTCAGCGTTTAGTTGCTCAAAAAGTTTTTCTACTTGCTTCACGAGCTTCTCCTGAGGGGACTGAGAGGGAAACATGGTTTGGGCCACGGGGGTAGAAGACTGGATGGATGGTGCAGTCATGTCTTGAATCTCTTTTGCAGTAGCAGCTAATGGCTCAATATTGGTCAAAGAGGACTCTGGTCGTGACGGCAACTGGCTGGTGTCGGAACAGGAGGCGCGGGGGTTGGAGTATCCTGGGGATGGACAGGGATGTTCGCCCCGCGGCAGGGCTGGAGGGTGGTAACGGGGTCTGCTTGATGAGCGCAGATAGCGCAAATAGATTTTTAGAGGGCACAACTTTGAGGAAGGAGCTTCACCACCTGCCGAGTGTCCTGATGACGTCCCCCATTGATTCACATGAGGCAGGTTGCTCGTCGATGTCCTTGACGGTGACATCTACTACACCTGACGCCGTAGGTGATGTAGGCGGGTGTAGATTCTCCTTTGGAGATGATCACCAGCTTGGCAGGGAGCTGGTGGAGTTTCCTTCCTTCATTCAGAAGTACGAAGGCCTCCCCGTTGCCGGTGGTCTAGGTGTAGCCGTCACATGAGCCAGGGAGACAACACGCCAGTATGGTCGCAGCGCTCCGACGATGTCCATTCCCTCACTGCGGTCGGCAGGTTGCGGATTACGATCTTCTCCGCCTTCCTTCTGTACAGGAATGCCCTCAGGAGGATGACCGCCCTGGAACTGCGTAGGTCTGCCAGTCGGGCACCGTCGGGCACGTTCTTGCAGATGACGCAGATGAGAATCCTGTAATCGGTCGTTGGGAGGCTGATAGGGCGAAATGCCTGTAAACCCGGACCACCGTGGGAATGCGGCAGCAGGATGACTTAAAATAGCAGGAAAAGACGTTGCGCTAATGATACCAGCATATCATATTGCCACGTGGAAAATTAGGGAAGACCAACTTCGGGATGAGACAACAATTTATTTCAGGCAAGGACAAACTATAAATGGTAACCAAAAGATAAGCCACGAGGTAAATTTACAGAGTAGCAAAATATAAACATAAAAAATGACCACTCTGTTAATAAAAATAATAAAATTAATAATACTTTGTTACATAGCTTCTTTCCTATGGGAACTGTGACCCACAGCTAGCAATTATTGTAGATACTGACATGGATCTGACGTGCTTCGCCAAGGATTCCATCGCAGTCTTGGAACTTTGTCCCTAGTACCTTTGCGTTCTTTTTCTTGCGGCGTGAAAAGCGGATTTGTCGTCGTATCGTCTATAGGGACATCGACATCTTGGAGGGAAGTCTTGGCTTTAGCACGTGGTGGAATCCTGGAGTCAGTCTCTGAAAATGTAGATCACAGCACCCATGGCTTCAAGGTCTTCTCGGCGGTCTTCAGTTTGTCTTCCCTAACTTACCCAGCATCTCCACCAAAATGCCACGTGGAAAATTAGGGAAGACCAACTTCGGGATGAGACAACAATTTATTTCAGGCAAGGACAAACTATAAATGGTAAACAAAAGATAAGCTACGAGGGAAATTTACAGAGTAGCAAAATATAAACATAAAAAAAAAATGACCACTCTGTTAATAAAAATAAAAATTAATAATACTTTGTTACAATATGACTCTGCCAACATATCATTCACGAAGACCTGGGTCTGTAAAGAACATAAGAAAGTTTAGAAAAAGGCATCAAGACATAAGAAAGTTTGCTTTTCAGGATTTAACCTCGGATAGAAAAAAACACGTCCAAATATTTACAAAACTAATTGGCAAGATACATTTGAAATAGAATACTAAGCAACGTAACGGCCCAGAGAAATTTTATTCTAGTCAGTGAAATATTGTCTTAGACGAACCAAAATCCCAAACCTGAGTTACAAAATCCCATTTGTGAATACTGCTAATGCTAAGATTTTACAATAGAAGACTTGTCCACCGGATGGAATGAGAATCAATCAGAGCACTCGTCTTTCCATTTTACACCGCCTATTGAGCAAATATTGGTTCCTCCATCACGATAACACGGTGTCCACCATTCCATTTATTTATCACAAAACAATCCAATTCACTTCCTTAACACACTATCGCATTAATCCTCAACATATATATGACCATTATTTTTCTCTAAATTGGAATTTTCAATCAAGAGCTATGTCTCGAGAAAACAAATTCAAAAGAAAATCGCTAATGTACGGAAAATATTTGACAGAAACACCTTTTCTTTTAAATATAATATTCAGATGAATCAGTTCTAAGATGGCGTGCTTCTTCAACCAAGCCCCTCCAAGATGATCAATTCCTAGTTACAGGCTTCAATTAGTGGGGATAAGTCGTTTTCTTAGTTTCTTTTCAACTTGTCCACAAAAGTAGAATAAGGATGTCTTTTTGATTTGGTGCCTTCAAAATGTCCACAACCATCCTTTTAGTAAGCTACCCCATTTAATTTTCCGTTTCCGTAGTTCTTTGCTAATATAGTTTTATAAAGGGATTAATACGACGCATTACTGCAGAAGCATAATACAGTTAAACCTGTCTATAGCGCCCCCTCTTGGGATCCACAAAAATAGGGTGCTATAGAGACAGGTCACTTTTAATGTAAATCGCATCGTACTATTTAAAATCGGGCGCTATAGAGAGAAAGGCGCTATTTAGAGGGGGTGCTATAGACAGGTTTAATTGTATTTTGAAGTATTTTGAAAAAAAAAACATCTATTTCTCAAAAAAGTTATGAGGTCATTCCGGGAGCTTTTAAAGAACTTCTAATTTTTGTTTCAGTGACTACTCTGATCCCAAATAGCTTCTGTCAACTGTTATTTCCGAAAAGTCCAATGTATGATTTGAAGTATGAGATTCCACACTAGCCTGTTCAGTGATTCGCTAACCATGACGTATGCACGAAGGAACGTGTGGCCACTGGACATGCGTCGGACCAGGAGGCTGTTGTTAGGTGCTGCGCTGCTTTGAGTATAGGAGCTCCATCTATGATTTCATCCTGTGGTGAATCTGTATAAGACCGGTGTTCTTAATAAAGCTTTGTGTGTGTGTGATTCGAAGTATGAGATTAGTAAATGCCAGGTAGACATTGAGATTCAGATCCCATCGGTAGGTGAACAAAGAGGGAATGTAGGCCAGTGGGAGGACCGTGTTGAAAGTAAGGTGGCCAGCCGAAAATAGCGCGGTTTGCGCTCAAATCCTAGATGGTCCATTGTTGTTGTCGTGATGCGGGGGCGATAGCGACATTACACAGTCGCGGTTGAAGTTTTACCTCTTTCATTGTCAACGGTTCGGCCGTATAGCCGGTACATTTTAAACCGAGAAGAGTATTGGATCTTGAAAGATTAATAAAAACTTCAACATCCAGATGGAGCCGTTAAATTAAAATATATAGCTAACACTAAGAGGAAACAGGATCATTAGTAACAGCATAGGATTAAGTAGAGAGAGTAGTGTTGTGAGGGGTTTAGGATGGAATTGGTGTTGGATTAACTAGAGGGTTTAAAGGAATATAAAGGCGGATTGTTAATTGAACACTCAAGAGGATTGACAAGGGAGGCACATGTTGTTTTGGTGATCTTCAAATATCTGCTTTACTCTTTACTACTCACTTGTTCAGTAGAGGAAAGCTTTGACGTAGTGAATGTTCATCTAGGTCTAATGTCTGAGCGAGTCCCTGATTTTTTTTGAGCGACGGACGATTCAATACTAAGGTACATATTCATCACATCTGAAGCACATTATTTGTCAGGTATTCGTCAAGTAGAAGATGTTCAACTCACCAAGTCCTGTATGACATGTTCAACATATTAGGTCTTAGGTCCGGTCGAGCCTATTCATCTCACCGTGGTAGTGTATGACGTTTTCAATACATTAGGTCCTAGGTCCTGTCGAGCCTGTCCATCTCATCATGGTCCTATTGAACAACTTCAACACATCAAGTTCTGTCTCTTTCGAACATATTAAAACAATGGGACATGTAAATTTTTATGTTTATACATCTTGGACAAATCTGGTCAAGGATACGTCAAAGATTATGCTCACCACATGTAAGAAACAGGATACTGTCAAAGAAGATGTTGACATGGCTAACACATGTGTATCAATATATTTCAGTGAGGATCCTTCAAAGAAGATGTTCACATGGCTAATACATGTGTATACATCCATTTCAGTGAGGATCCCGTCAAAGAAGATATTCACATGGCTAATACATGTGTATCCATCCATTTCAGTGAGGATCCTGCCAAAGAAGATGTTCACATGGCTAATACATGTGTATCAATCTATTTCAGTGAGGATCCTGTCAAAGAAGATGTTCACATGGCTAATACATGTGTATCCATCCATTTCAGTGAGGATCCTGTCAAAGAAGATGTTCACATGGCTAATACATGTGTATTCATCCATTTCAGTGAGGATACTGTCAAAGAAGATGTTCACATGGCTAATACATGTGTATCCATCCATTTCAGTGAGGATCCTGTCAAAGAAGATGTTCACATGGCTAACACATGTGTATCAATATATTTCAGTGAGGATCCTGTCAAAGAAGGCGTTCAAATTGCCAGCACATGTGGGGATCAAGAAAACATCAATGATATCGAGGCAGAGTGAGGGACGTCAGGCAACGACAGAGGTCGCCACAAATTACAAGCAGATCATTGTTTCCAGGATGCAGTCGATTCATTGTCTCGTAGATGTCCCTTTGTCTGTCTTGTTCTCATACAAACCCAGGACATCCTTTTGTCTTTGTCCCTCCGTTGTCTCTTGACTGTGTCACTCTATCTTTCGTCGTGTTGCAATTCAATATGGCTTCATCAAAACCGCAGCATTTTTTTCACTTCATTAATATCTATTCATTTAATATACAATACGTCCTTTTATTCCTTTAAATTTATTTAGGTGATATAGTCCTCAAAAGTTATTTTTTATTTTATGTTACACGGTAGGATCAAAAAGTTATCGAACTTTTAAAAAATAAAATAACTTTTGAAAAATGTAAAATCAATTTTACTGTAAAGAACAAAAAGCCTAAACTATAATTTAATTTAGAAACGCCAGTAAATGCGCATGCGTAGTTTTCATTTTAGGCATATTTTTGTTGTAAGTATTTAGCTCGCGTCGGTTTCTGCAATGTCATCATTTGAGCAAAGGGCAAATATTAAATTTTGTGTAAAATTTAAAAAATCTTTCACAGAGACATTAGCATTAATAAATGAAGCTTATGAAGACGAAAAATTGTCACGAACCCAAGTTTATTTCTGGTATAAACGTTTTAAAGATGGCCGTAAGAGTATCGCAGATGATTCAAGGTCAGGTCGGCCATTGACGTTAACAACGGATCGCAATATTGGACAGGTACGTGATTTAATTGTTGCTGATAGAAAAATTACTATTGATTATATATCAGAAATACTTGAAATTCCTTATGGTAGTTGCCAAAAAATTATTGGTGAACATTTAAACATGAAAAAAAACGTTGTGGTTATTTTTTCCCACAAAATTTAACAGATCAACAAAGAAAAACCAGATTATCAATTTGCAAAGATTTAAATAAATATTCAAATAATGATTATGATTTTTTTAAAACAATAATAACTGGTGATGAAACATGGTGCTTTCTTTTTGATCCACAAACCAAAAAACAATCACTTGAATGGCACACACCAAGTTCTCCTAGGAAGAAGAAAGTTCATCTTGACAAGTCCAAAGGAAAAGTAATGCTTGTAGTGTTTTTCGATTATCAAGTACTTATCTATTAATAATTTATTAAAGAGGGGGTTACTATTAATAAACAAGCATACAAAGAAATACTTGTGCGCCTTCGTGATGTGGTAAGAAGAAAAATAAACCAACTCTTTAAATCAAAACAGTGGAAATTGCTACATGATAATGTCCCTGCTCATAGAGCCATTATTGTTCAAGACTATTTAGCTAAACACTGTATCTGTCTTGCCGCATCCTCCTTACTCTCCTGATATCGCCCCATGTGATTTCTTCTTCTTTCCAAAACTTAAAATGACGTTAAAAGGGAGGCGCTTTTCATCGTCATCAGAAGTAATTGAAAATGCGACGGTGGAGCTAAACAAGCTTAGAAAAATTGACTTTGAACTAGAATTTCAACAGCTTTTTTCACGCTGTAAAAAAATGTGTAGATAACCAAGGCTCCTATTTTGTGAAAAAATAATGTTTAAATTACTATACTATGAATAACTATTATAAACAAATACAAGACAATTAAGAGAACTATTGTAATAGGTTAATTTAGATTATGAAATAAACTAAGAATTAGTATTCTGTAGATTTTTTTTGTAGACATCGAGAATATCTATATGTCTGTTGATGCTATTAAATTTTATGGATAATAATGCCTCAAGATTCAGTCTTTTATATTAGAATAATAGATGGAAAATTTACTGGGAGGAATTGATCCATAGGAGCATAGGGCGCCTCTCCCGTCGGTTTTGACGGGAGAGGCGCCCTATGCTTCTATTAGAATAATATGAATGGGGTCTGATAGATTAAAATTGTGTTCTTCAGTCAAAAAATGATAGTTAAGTCCCTACAGCCCTGCCATGTCATGTCGACATGTCTAGAGGGAAGCAAGTTCGTGTTAGACTTCCATTCGTCCTGGCGCCGCTATAAAATCAAACCTCCATCATTAGATTTGGAGATCGTATCATTTCTCGATGGTCTACAAACCTACCTGAGGAGTATTATCTACTCAGGAACTGAGGGCTTTTCCTCTAAACAACTTCTTGTTTTGTTCCTGATGAAAGATTCCGATATGAATTAATTTGAATGCTATTAGCTTCTCAACAGTCTCATGAATTAGAACGATCTTAAATTTAGAACATATCTACAGATTCGTGATTGTTTTCACTAATTTGTCAATTTAATTACGAATATATTCGTCTGGCTTAATTTCAATCAATATTAATATTTTTATCCCAAGTTTGGTATTTAACCTTTTTTTTTTTGTGATAAAGATATGTAAATAAATAGTTGTATATTATCAGCATTCACAAAAACGCATGCAGGATATAAATCCATTACCAGAATCTATTACTAGATTCGATAAAGATGTAAATAATCCCTTTTCGTAGACCTAAAAAAGCATAGAGCTTTTAATCTTGGAGCTCTTGGTCTTCGACAAAAACATATTTTAGAGAAAATATTAATTTACTATCAAAAACAAAGACTGCAGTAGTAAATGAGAATACTAAAAATATAACAAAGGTAATAATAAACTCTTCCGTTTTGTTTTCGATTCCACAATGGTAATGGGACAATTGCATTCATGGCAGCTTTTTTTCTGCCTCATTTCTGGCTAACTGCTCTTATATGCTCTTTTTTTGATGATTATTACCATGTTCTCTTATTTAGTTCTGCCTCACTATTGTTGCTCAGCTGATTCTTGGATCATTGTGGAGTCATCCTGGTAAGAATTCTTGTTTATTTTCTGTTTATATTTGTTCTCGCCTGGACGTAGTTTGTAGCCAATTATTTATGAATGGCTTATTTTTCTTTAATTATCGTCTGATTGCATGTTTCTAACTTCCTATTGGTTGTTGCTGTTCTCGTCTGTAGACTAATCATTTACTATATTCTTTTCTCTTAGCTCTTCTCTTCTATTTATGTTCTTTATTTATCTATTGAGGAAATATCTTCTTTTTAATTGCAAGGTTAATTCATTCAAACGATTAAAAACTTGATTGCTGTTTTACTCTATATAATTTTGATTAAAATTAGTCATTTCAGCAATATTAGGAGGATTGTTTAAATCTAATATTTCTTCATTTTTGAAAAATAGTTTTTATCAAACAAAAAATGTAGCAGCCATATCTAGAAAAAACACGATAATTTAAATGGAAATTTTGCCGAGGGGAAATTGATCTATAAAAGCATAGGGAGCCTCTACCGTCAAAATCTTAGTCTTGCTAAAGCTGTTTGTTGATTTGTGTATTGAGTTTTTGAAGTTCTTCTAAGGGTTTTTACCAGTGATGATTTGGATAAGCTGTCAGTTTTGATTTATTTTCTTTTTTTATATACGTATTTATTTCTTCAAAGGTAAGATTATTGCTCTTGCTTGATAAGTGACACGCCTTTTTTGCTAATTTGTCTGCCTTTTATATATAAATCTAATTGTTTAATAACGGAAAATGAAATATATTTTTTTCTCTCTATAATGCATTATAATGAAAGCTTTTTTGAAATGAAACTATTTTTATCAATTAATTATGTACACTTGTGTGCGCTGTTAGATTGATTGAGTGGGTGTAAAAAATTTAAACTTATACGTGTTATGAAAATCTATTAAAAGTTGATCACAATTTTGGAAATAAATATAGAAATTAATCTATTCCTTTCTCTTCTTCTTTCTTATCTAGAATTTTTCGAATGAAGCCCTCTGCCTAAACTCCAGACGCGGCTCTGATTACTCTACGCGACGGCCGATGCAGCATAGCGGGGAGATTTGACAACCATCATGAGTGGGTGAAGTAGAATGCCTTTGTCATTAAGACTGGGAGCACTACTCAGTGGCAGGCCGACATAGCTCTAAAAGAAATGGCCGCCTCTGACATGAGGAACAGACGCCATGTGCAGCTGCTCCTAACAATGGAGTACAAACGCTGCTCATCCTGTATCCCTGGATTAGGAGCCCTTACAGGGTACTATCAGCCGGGTCAGCTGAGCCCAGGTTTTTTAGCAAGCTTGTTACTGCTCCCCCTCCTCCTTTTTCATCCGGTTTGGGACCGGCAAAGGCGGAGTTAGTCTATTCCCAATCACCTAGAAGTCTTAAACTTTGTAGACTTGTATTATTAGTTGTAAAATTTGTTATCATCACACTGTACATAGACATAAAATATCTAGCTTATATCCATAGTTTGCTCAAATTCAATAATCAATATTCTATCATACAGTGTTGAATATATAAAAAAGAATCCGTCAAATGCAATATTAAAGCTTTAAAAAGTGGTATGGTGGGTTAAATTGACGAAACGAGGGTTCTCCACTGATGATCCAGTCCTTATAATAGTTTTATTTCTTATATAATATTTAGAGTTTGAAAAATGTATATCATTATCGTAGTGTTTATTGAACGTTCACAACCTCATTAACCTATTATGTCAAAAATAATTGTTAGCACGTTTTCTTTGATGTTTCTTCTAGAAAGAACGAGCTGACTCAATTCGATTCAATTCGATTTATTTCACACAACAAAAAAGAATTACACTACCATTTAATGCGATTTAGTTGTATTTAACACAAAAGAAAACAGAAGAAGGAAAAAACAACAAAAAGGATGATGATAAGTAACAATAAAATTATATGAATATGAATTATAATTAATTAATAAAATACAATAATAATAATAAAAAATAAAACCTAACATATAGATTACTATAATAATGATAATAAAAAAACTAACAAATATATTGCTTCCATTTTGGTCTTTCGGTCTACCTGCCTGTCCACAAAATTTATAATCAAATTTTAATATAATTACTGAATAACTTATTAGCAATAATGTGTTTTTATATTTCACTAATTTCTTGGTTTCTCAAGAAGCCTCTGGGACCAAAATTATTTTTGGCGTTCGTGGATGGCTTTTCTCGATTTATCAAGAAATTGGGTTGGCCAAATATCAGGGAACAGGCTAAATCAACGTTTAGTTGATTTCTGTTCCACCAGATGGCGCTCTACCTTCTGTAAAGCACATAGGCCGAGACTTCATGAGATCCTATCGTTTAAGATTAAAGCGTGGAATAAACCAAAATTACCCTGAGTCCATATTACAAATGAAAGGATGTTCCAATGGAAGGTTGAGTGAAGGAATCCTTATTCTACTGGGATTGCCACACAGAATGGATCTGGTTAGAATCGGAGGGGGACATGAGATCCTATCGGTTAAGATTAAACTGTGGAATAAACCAAAACTACCCTGAGTCCATATTACAAATGAAAGGATGTTTCAATTGAAGGTTGAGAACAGGAATCCTAATTCTACTGGGATTGCCACAGAGAATGGATCTGGTTAGAATCGGAGGGGGACACGCCTGGGCTCTTTTTGACGAATTTATGCAAATTGCGCGTCAACGACCGGTGCGCGGAATGCCGTCACTTCCTCCTTCTCAGCCTCAAGCTGAATATGTTTGAACTTGGTCGTATCGTGGAAGTTGGCTTCTATAGAGATTTTTGAGATTTAAAAATATTTCATTGACATCATACACAAGTCAATGGTGGTATTATAAAATAATCATAGAAAGAGGGATATATGATATATATAAAGTAAAAGAGTAAAATATATATATATACAGTTATGTAAAGTCCAGGAGACAACGACAAAGAGTCCTCCTCCAGAAAGTAAGTCACGTGCTCCCCTCATCTCAAGGCTCAGAAAGAACCTGTGAATTGATGACTTGGCAGACGCGAGGATGGCGTTGTCATCCAGCCCTTGACCGAAGAGCCAGTAGCCCTGCAGGTCGGCGATTTGATGTTAAAGGCCTCCCGTATGAGGGGCCTGATGGAGCTGCAGGACCAGTAGCTGTGGTCAGGTCACTAGAGCCACAGGCGATGCAGGTCTCTCGAGCAGAGGCCGGATGTGGCTTCTATAGATTTAGACACAGTACAGTAAACTTCTCATTAGAGACGCTCCTGACAACTAGTCTTAATTGAGACGCATAATTCACAACGTTTTTGTTTTTTACTTTAACGTTTAAAAAAGTTAGAATGAGCAATTAATATACAGTTAAAATTCTCTATAGCGCCCCTCCTGGGACTCACAAAAATAGGGTGATATAGAGAGGGGTTACTATAGACAGGTCACTTTTAATGTAAATCGCATCGTACTACGTATTTAAAATCGGGCGCTATAGAGAGGGAGGTGCTATTTAGAGGGGTCGCTATAGACAGGTTTAACTGTAATTTATTATTTATTCTTTTTATAGAATGTTTATCTTTTTTTTGTGTGTGATAATACAATAATGATATAAATGTACATTTATCAAAATGATTGCAGCATTGGGGACCGGTAGTAGTGGCTGATGGTCTTTTTGGAACAAGGGCTAAAGTGTCTTTCGTAAATTCGCGGCTTACCCTGGTATGGTCGTTAAAGATATGGAGGGAAGATTGCTAGCTGAAATGTTCGTAAATAACTTTATTGGGTACAGCTAAGAAAGATCAAAATCCAGGTCAGGGTTTATAAAAAAGTGTTCATCACATTTACAAATATATTGTTACGTCGTACCCAGACGTTGTTTGTGTTCTTTGTCTACTCAGTATGCCACAAAGATACACACGTGAGTTCAAAGGGATTGCAGCTAAAGTTTAGCGCTTTATTGTATCTCACTTAGCAGAAGGAATACAACAGTGGGACTTGCCTTCAACCTCCCCGTCAGAAGAATCCTTGGTGCCGTGGATTTCCTATTATAAGTGTTCCGCTCCACACTATACACATGCAGCCTGGACTAGACCGTCTTGCAGGATCGTCCACACGCCCCGGAGGTAATTCGCCGCCCTCTTCTCCTTGCCGCAGATCTCGATGTCACCAGACTGACTTCTCCCCCAGACTGCGATGTCCTCTCGGCGCACAAACCCCCTTTAGGCCGACCGCTGTCTCGGCTCCTTCTTCCTTGACTGTCCCAGCTGGACTGTCTGTCTGCCGCCCCCTCCTCTGGAATCTGTCAATCAATACTTCCTTGTGGAGGGGGCCTGTATACCTTCTTTAATGGCTTGCCCACATCTTCTCTTCATCTTCTTTGCTGCACCGCTTCAATATTATAGGATCAATATCTTTTGGTTTGGAATATCCGGTTCATGCATGTCTTGCTCTTCACCCTGGAGAGATGTGTTCTGTCCTGTTAAGTGTTATGAAAGAGTTTACTTTTCTTCCATTTACTTCGTTTTGACTAAGTTGATAGAGTATCTTAGGTTCCGTTTTTTCGTGTTTCTATTTGTAATTGGGGACGTTTTATATTTTTCAGAATTTTCATAAAAGTTGAACAATTCACTGTATTCTTTAAGTAATCTTTACATAAGGGAATACGAAACACCAACACCATTCATTTGTAAGAATGGATTCCGAAATCAATTGTCCAGATGGTCCTGTAAGACTACTTGACCGTTGATTGAAGAGTTGAGGCATTGTTAGGTAACTTTTACTACTCCTCTCCCACACACAGAGATCCTCTACTTCAACTAGAGTTTATGTCATTGGATGTTACATTGCGGAATTCAAGATTACGATACATCTTGGTATAATGACGATACAAGATCCATAAAGTTTTATTACCTGCAAGGGGGGATAAGTGATTCAAAATAGGGTCATAAAATTGCACAATTCAATTAGATTATAAATGATGATAATTCATTCCTGAATTCATCGTCTCATCTTTATTACACACTCTTCTGAATTCATCGTAGAAAATGAGATTTACATAGTGTGATCAATAATTTCCAGGAATGCTAAATATTTTTTAAAATACAAAAGTATAATGAAGTTTTATTTAAAATTTCTCAAAATAATCACCGTCACTATCTATACACTTGTACCATTTTTTTTTTTCCAGATATTGAAACACCTCTGAAAATCCTCATCTTTCAGGCTTTTCAAAATTTTCTTCGTATTTTCCTTTATTTCAGGTATTGAGTCAAATCGACGTCCTTTTAAGACTTTTTCAAATTTTAGGGTAAAGGAAAAAGTCGTTGGAAGCAAGGTCAGGTGAATAGGGTGGCTGGGGTAGTAAGCAATTCCGTGTTTAGCCAAATAGAGTTGTATAGTGACGGCCGTATGTGGCTATGCGTTGTCATGATGCAAGAGCCAATTTTTCTAATACCATTTTTCGGGTCGTTTCTGACGCACAGCCTCCCTTAAACGTCGCAATACATCAATATATAATGTTGATTAATGGTCTGACCCTCGGGCACGAATTCATAGTGTACCAATCCCTTTACATCAAATAAAGTGATAAAAAGACACTTAAGCTTCGATTTGATCATCCTTGCTTTCTTGAACCTTCGTTCTCCAGGCTCTAGCCACTGGCTTGATTGCCTCTTAGTCTCGGGATCATATCCGTACACACATGTTTCATCTCCCGTGATAACATTTTTGAGCCAATGGGGATCACAATTAAACATTTCGACCATGTTTTTTCACGTTTCTTTGCGATGCTCTTTCTGCTCATTCGTTAAGAGATGTGGGACAAATTTAGCCGGGGATCGTTTAAGATGCAGATCATTCTTTATGATGGTTTGGCATGTTCCAAAAGAGATATCCAAGTCTTCTGATAGTTATTCTTTGATCGATGACTTGATTTTGAGTGCATTTTCGGGGTTTCTTATCGATAAAGGTCTGCCAGTGTGTAGATCATCCTTGACGCTTGTTTGACCAGCTTTAAATCGTGAAAACCATTCAAATGTCCTCGATTGTGATAGGGCATCTACTTTAAAAGCCTGCTTCAATATTTGAAATGAATCGGAAGCTGTTTTCCCTAATTTAAAGCAAAACTCTATGCGGACTCACTGTTTTACAATACAGTCCATACTGAAGTTAGAAAATGTTCTGATATATATACTCGAGCTTATAAATTCGCTAGCTGGTTTAGCTTAGTAGATACTCTGGTAACATTTCCCCTAATTTTTAGTTTAAAAGAATTTATACAAAAGTCATTAAATAGACTTTTAAAAGATTATAAAAGCAAACCTTCGCAAACAAGTGGAAAAGAAACTTGACAGTTCAAATTGAGCGTCGTTTAGAAAAGAATAATTTACCTGATAAATTTAAAAAAAAAAAAATTGTGTTGTGATCAATTTTTTTCTACGTGTTGATAAATATTTTATCTATAAGGTCCTTATGAAATTATTTTATTATTTTGAATATTTTACCTGAGATCCAGTCTCATTCCTGGAAATTATTGATCACACGCTGTATAAAATATATTCATAAACTTTTAAATAAATAAAATTTAAAAATATTTTATATTCAAATAAAAAATATACACTTAAATTGGACAGTTACAGGATTAAAAAAAAAAATTGCTTCATATGATAATCTCTGAAGTATGACGTAAAACAATGCTTATTTGGGCAAATCTGGGCAGTAAGATGTTGTTTGCTTTCTTTTGCAAGCATCTTTTCTCCCTTTTTTTTTGCATTTACTAGGAATAATGCTGCATACAACCAAATTATGTTAGAGTTTTTCTTCTTTCAATTTTATCAGGTAAATTATTCTCTTCTAAACGACGCTCAATTTGAACTAGCAAGTTTCTTTTCCACTTGTTTGCGAAGGTTTGCTTTTATAATCTTTTAAAAGTCTATTTAATGACTTTTGTATAAATTCTTTTAAACTAAAAATTAGAGGAAATGTTACCAGAGTATATCCTAAGTTAAACTAGCTAGCGAACTAACTAAAAAAAAACAAAGCCAGTTTTTATTTTCTCAACGTTTTGACAAAAATATTTTGTCTTCATCAGGAGAAGTAAATAAAAATAAAGCATTTAGCAAGGCGTTAAAAATTGTTCTATGCCTTTAAATACAAAGAGAACAATTTTTTTAACGCCTTGCCAAATGCTTTATTTTTATTTACTTCTCCCGACGAAGACAAAAGATTTTTGTGGAAACGTTGAGAAAATAAAAACTCTAACTGGCCGAAGTGTCTATTTTCCATAGAACTATGAATGCCGGGCAGGCAGCCTCTATATTTACGATAAAAAACAAAGATCAAATTTCCCATGCAGGGCGAACGGAAATAAGTCAGCAATGTCATAGTTTAGTGAAGCTGACAAAAGTTACTATTTACGGGATAACACTCAAAGTTGCTAATTACTAGGGCCTAAAGTAATAGTAACTAACACACAGAAAAGCGTACAACAGCAACAATAAAAAGGAGCAAAAAAAAAAAAAAAAGAAACGCACGATTTGCTATATAAAAACAAAACAGTACTTATCTTTATTGTAGCGTTGGTAGGGATCGGACCGGGGTCACACAGGTATGCGAGGAGATCACCAGACACAGATAAAGCACGCAAAGAACACTTTAAGTGTCTCCACACAAATATCCACCACCCTCTCCTCTCGAAATACCATAGCCCCCTTATATATACAAACATGGCCACATTTGTCCAATGAGAAGGCGGGAGAGATTGGTTTACTAACAAACGAAAACAAAATCCTTCCCACTGACACCTGAGATAAGATAAAAGTGCAAATATTTGTCAATATAATTTCACAAAGCGACTAACGTTGACTGTCGCACTAAAAGGATTTAAGTTTTATAGTACACGTGGACTAAAATCGCTTCCTGTCCCTACAGACTAAATCCTTGAAGCAACCTTCATCACCACCTGCACTCAAAGTGTTAAATAAATTTTGATTTTTTAAAAATATAGTGAACCTGTCTATAGCGCCCCCTCTAAATAGCGCCTCCCTCTCTATAGCACCCCATTTTGGTGAGTCCCAAGAGGGGGGCACTATAGACAGGTTTAACTGTATATGTTTCTTAAATTGGGGGGAGCGCAAAGCCAATTGGAGAAGGTATACTTGGATCAGCTGTATGTCTAAATAAATGAATTATACATCACAACAACAACAGCTTTATTAGGACATTTCCGTCCTGTAAGGACTTGCCATACATCATTTTCTTGGAGAAAAGGGGGGAAAAAAACATAAACAAAGGAGAGAAGGGAAAATGAAAAGGAAATCAAAGTATTCAACATAACACTATACAAATTAACTATGGAAGGAAATTGTTCTGTAATTTTAGTTCTTAGAGAATACCTTGTTCTCTAACGCTTTATGAAAATTAAACAATTCTATCGCTATATATTATTTCTCGGACATTATTCTGATTAGCTGAACTGGGTTCACGTAGACTTGGATAATGTTCTTTAAGATCTTATTCCGTTCTTCGTTAACAATAGTGCATTCAGAGATGTAGTGGGTCAATTCTTCTATGATGAATTATACATAATTTTTGTACATTATTGAAAAATAACTTTGCATCCGTACAAACTCACATGTTGAAACCTGTGTACTAGAATAGTCTGAAGAAAGAGATTGTGTCCTTAGTGCCCGATACTGTCCCTGAAACTGATCCTTTGTTCCGGCTTAGGAGCGCTATCAATTCTGAATCAAGGTCAATTATTCATATAGCCCCTGACTGAATTGATCCTGAAATAGTTCTTTTTCCTTTATACGCTTATTCCTTTATTTCAGAGGGGGCTCTAGAAACTACAGTTAAACCTGTCTATAGCGCCCCCTCTAAATAGCGCCTTCCTCTCTATACCGCCCGATTTTAAACATTAAAATGTAAACATTTTACATTAAAAGTGACTTATAGCACCCTATTTTGGCGAGTCCCAAGAGGGGGCGCTATAGACAGGTTTAACTGTACTTATTTCTTTATTTATTAACATGTTTGACTCAAAAATTTTTTCGGTTGGATTCAAAATATTCCTGAAAGATTTTTTTTATCTTACGGAGCTTGTTCAGCGGTACAACTCCTGCGGTATGAAGAATACAGATAATTTTATCATGATCTCTTCAATACTTACTCATGCGATATGAAAGATGCAGAAAGATTATCACAACCTCTTTAATGTGTTGTTCTAGGGTATATTACCCCTGCGATATGAAAAATACATAGAAATTAACATGACCTTTTTGATACTTGTTATGTGGCATAACTATCACATAATCAGAACGATGGCGATGTCAAATTACATTGACAAACATTTTCACTTTTATCTCAGTTTTCAGTGGGAAGAATGTTGTTTTGTTTGTTAATGAACCAAACTCTCCCGTCTTCTCATTGGACGAATGTGGCCATGTTTGTATATAAAGGGGGGCTATGGTATTGCGAGGAGGTATTTCAGAGAGAATCAAAATATATCAGATATTCTTTGTTCAAATAATTACACTCATGGGGGGACAAAACTACAGGAAGTTGTACCTTTTAGCATGTATATCGGGACAATAACTCTGAAATATATTACAGTGATCTTTATTGAAGACACGAGATAACCAAGTGTGAACAACCTCTGTCTATGAATGTATATTTCTGCGAGGAGGCCAGTGTGGGGGATATCTTGTGTTGAGACGCTTAAAGTGTTCTCTGCGTGCTTTATCCGTGTCTGGTGATCTCCTCGCATACCTGTGTGACCCCGGTCCAATCCCTACCAACGCTACAATAAAGGATAAGTACTTTTTTTTTGTTTTTATATAGCAAATCGTGAGTTTTTTTTTATTTTGCTCCTTTTTATTATTGTTCTCTTGAGTGCAAGCTTTTCTATGTGTTAGTTACTATTACTTTAGGCCCTAGTAATTTTCAATTGTGTGTTAACGCGTAAATAGTAAACACAAGATAATAAGACCAAATCCAAATAAATAAATAGTGTGTGACGTTTCGGTAACAGCATTGTTAAAATCTTCAGACAAAAGTACTGAATCATTCAGTCTGAAGATGGTAGCAACGCTGTTACCAAAACGCCACACACTATTTATTTGGATTTGGTCTTATTACCTTGTGTTTATAATTTACTAGCCGAATGACCCGGGCAACGCCCGGGGTTTACCCGATTAAATGCTTTTATTCAAATACTATTCGTTACAATTATAAATTGGCGCCGTGGATGTCATTTTTGTATAATATATAAATGAGTTTTAAAAATTGTAAAAAAAAAAAAATGCATCGGCCGGGAATCGAACCCGGGGCGCCCGCGTGGCAGGCGAGCATTCTACCACTGAACCAAAAGCAAACGGTGACAGAATTAAGAACGCATGACGATGATAACTGTATATTATCCGTGACAGAGGCGGCCGATGAGGAAAGACGGTCGTGACTATATATAGTAATAATCCAATTTGTGCCTTACCGTAAATAGTAACTTTTGTCAGAGAGATTAACATCCATGGGATAAGTTTCAAAGGTATTCGACTTTCTAAAGCTGTCACAAACAGAGCGGCGGTGGCCAAGTCGATACCAAAGGAAGACTGAAGTGTGAAAGGAAATTTTAGAGTTTGCGGCATTCGTGTTTGTGCTGTCGACATGTGGGTCAGCTAGTCACGAGTGAGCTTCTCATCGATTGACTTTGTTCCATTTCCGGGAGACAGACGTTCCCCGCCCCATATTTCTTCCCGGTGTTTCCCACACATTCTGTAGTTTTCAACTTTGTTGGTAAGCCCCCCCGTATTCCTTCAATCCTGCCCCACATCTCTGCCGTGTTGAAACTTTCCAACATTTTGTAGTTTCTTGGAGTTTTATGGCGCCTCGCTGTATTTAATGGGGTCGATTGATATCAACCCTTGATTTTCCACATCCATGACCTGGGATCGAATCCTGTATTGGGCTTCTTTTTTTTTCTTCTGAAAAAAAAAAGTGCCTCAATGGCCCCCGATTCTTGAAAAAAGTCCAATCCTACCAATGAGTCCAATTAACCAAACATGGCTCCCGACACATTTGTGAGCGCAAAAGTCGAATTGCTTTCCACATGTGTAGACAGGTGTTGCACTTACAGTAAAAGCAGTTTCCAACATCTACCCACCATGATTATCATGGCCTGTATGTACCACATGTGTAGACAGGTGTTGCACTTACAGTAAAAGCAGTTTCCAACATCTACCCACCATGATTATCATGGCCTGTATGTACCACATGTGTAGACATGTGGTGCACTTACAGTAAAAGCAGTTGCCAACATCTACCCACCATGTTTATCATGGCCTGTATGTACCACATGTATTAAGAACAATAGAAAAAACCTTCTATCTATCGTCTCTACCTTGTGGGCAATTTCCCGCATCCTGTAGTTATTAAGAGCTTGTTGGTACTTAATCTCTTATACAAAGAATGAAGACATTAAGACGCGAATGTTTTTTTTTTTCACAAATAAATCAAACTTCTACTTTCCCCACTGCGATGAAAAATATTGGGAGGGCTTGACTCATCAGTGGTGAACCCTCCCAGCGGTTTCACCAATATAATCTACCAGACCACTTCTTTAGAGCTCTAATACTGTATTTGATCATTCTGCTTTTATATGCAACACTGAAGGATGTAATCTTAGAAATGGCATTTAAAAAAACTATGGACATTAATCTTTTAGAACAGTGAAATTAAATTTAAATCTCTTAATTAAAACTCAATCTCTTATCCAAAATTTATACCGTGTGGAAAAAACCGTTTGCATTTCTGTCATGTGGAAAACTTTCCCAATTAAACGATGTCAAAGTTTGTTGGCTGACTAGATTTTGAATTCATCATCTTGTTTTCACTGGAAAAATACTGACATTCTTCGAGGTTAAAGGCTAGTTTCCCTCTTTTTCATACTGGAAATCATCGTCTTGAATGGGCTGATAGAAGTGCTAAACGTCTGCATTCTTATTAATCTATATCACATCTTAATGACATCAAATATTGTCACATTTTTCATAGAATCATCTAAATACAGTTAAACCTGTCTATAGCGCCCCCCTTGGGACTCACCAATATAGGGTGCTATAGAGAGGAGGTGCTATAGACAGGTCACTTTTAATGTAAATCGCATCGTACTATGTATTTAAAATCGGGCGCTATAGAGAGGAAGGCGCTATTTAGAGGGGGCGCTATAGACAGGTTTAACTATATATCACACATATTAATCTGTGAATAAATATATATCATCATTATAAACAAGAACAATAAAGAAGTAGAATGTAAGCAACATTATGTAAAAAGATCCGTATAAAGTTTAATAAACAATTTATTCAAATGATTTTTATACAACATAATGCGGCCTATGATTGTAGAACGACATTTGAGAATATCCCGCATGTGTTTTTTTTTTTTTTACGAAAAATCGAAATTTATTTTAAGGAGAAATAACGATTATTTCTAACCTTAGGGATGAAGTATAATAGGATGAATTGTGAAGAATAATGATAAATGGAAAAAATAACTTTATCATCATACTTCATCCCTAAGGTTAGAAATAATCGTTATTTCTCCTTAAATAAATTTCGATTTTTCGCTCAAAAGAAACACATGCGGGATATTCTCAAATGTCGTTCTACAATTTATACAAATCTCAATTATTAATTATAAAAATATAAACATCAAACAGATCCTAGATATATCTGTACTCGACATCTCCTGAGAGTGTCTCCCTAGACCTATTGCTATCTAAATTCAAATAAAGTCAGTGGTATACCAATATATACTTCCATTTTTATTAACCAATTTTTCAACGCTGTTTTCTCATCCTTGGGATATTACGAAAAGAAGATTCTCTCGAATCTCCAAGAAGAACTAAAGAAGTTTACCACGTTACAAAAACCTGGGAATCAATGCTCTGGTGCCCATGGTAATCTAACCAGAGGTGGGAAGAAATCGTGGCGTCACAAAAAACAGCCGGAAATTTCATTTCCCTTCAGATTGAAGTTTCTAAGTACAAAATTATCCAATGGCACCACACCTCTACATAACATCTTTCTTTGCCCACCTTATTTAATTCATGATTGCTGTAGTGTAGTATCTACTTTCAGTTTTTTTTTTAATTATCCCTAGTACACGTGGTACAGGCCATGGTAATCATGGTGGGTAGTTAGCGACAGCTTTTATTGTAAGTACACCACATGTCTACACATGTGAAAATCAGTTCGACTCTACTTTCAGTAATTATTCGAGCATATCAAATCATTTTATCCCATCGGAGAAATGTGCAAGTTTGTATATAACAAAAAAACCTATATAAAATTCAATAATTTTTGTAAATTCATTTTAGATTTTCTTTTCTGTTTGAGAAAACCAACCTTTCTCTGTTTTAATTTTGTTTTTAGTTTATTGAATTGTATATAAAATGAATTGTATATACGCTGCTAAAATGTATTTAAGCGCAAGTATCCCAAGCTGGGATATCGTGTCCGATATTTCAAAAAAAAAATAAAATAAAAATTAAATTATTGTAACAGTAATGAAAAGATCTCTTCTATTCTCTTAGCTGTAAAGTTTAGAGCATGGCGTGGCAATCTAAATGTTCCATGGTTTTAATATAATACTTGGTAACAGTAAATTAATTGGGACTATGTAAATATTTACCCCTAGGTATATCGGACCATAGGATCGATATAGCTTTATATTGACTGTTATAACCCGTGCACTTATTGTTCTATTTATGATACAACTAGCCGAATGACCCGGGCAACGCCCGTGTTTTACCCGACTGTAGATGTTACAACGGTGATCCTTAGGTCGCTGGTTCAAATCCGGCTCGAGGAGTTTTTTTTTTTTTTTTTTTTTTATTGGCTGCCGGCGAGCACGTGACCTCCCTGTGCGCGCGCATCCGTGACAGAGGCCGATGAGGAAAGACGGTCGTGACTATATTATGATACAATATAATTCGGCTATGATTATAGAACAGCATTCAACAAGCTTTACCGCAAATATTTCTTTAAACAGAACGAAAAAAATGATAATTTTAATTATTTAAAGGAGATATAATGACTATTCCTATCCTTAGGAATGAAGTATGAAAGGATGAATTGTGAAGAGTAATGATGAACGGAAAAATAAAAGTGTCCAGGGATGGGAACACTGTGAGTAAAAGGGATTTATATCATTTTCTGTCCTATAAAGAGAGAGAGACCATCTACTTTAAACTTAAGACTAACAATTGTGGACAGACGTTTAACAAGTTTTTACCGCAAATGTTTCTTTTTACAGAACGAAAAATCGTGATTCTAATTATTTTAAGGAAAAATAACGACTATTCCTATCCTTAGGGATAGAGTATGAAAAGAGGAATTGTGAAGAGTAATGATTCCCATCCCTGGACACTTTTATTTTTCCGTTCATCATTACTCAAACAATTCATCCTTTCATACTTCATCCCTAAAGATAAGAATAGTTGTTATTTATCCTTAAAATAATTAAAATTACGATTTTTCGTTCTGTAAAAAGAAACATTTGCGGTAAAACTTGTTAAACGTCGTTCTATAATCAAAGCCGCATTATATTATAAACTAACAATTTGTCTTCATAAGAACTACCTTGTCTTTAAACTGCGCTTATTAGAGAATTGAGTAGCTGTCATCCCTTCTTTCTTATCTCCACTCAATCATATAAGGGTATCAAGTTGTGACCCTTGATGGTGTCTGTTTGACAACAATCATGACTGGGTGAAGTAGAATGCCTTTGTCATTAAGATTAGAAGCACTACTCAGTGGCAGGCCGACTTATCTCCAAAAGAAATGACCGCCTCTGACATGAGGAACAGACGCCATGTGCTGCTGCTCCTAACATGGAGTACAAACGCTGCTCATCCTGTATCCCTGGATTAGGAGCCCTTACAGCGTACTATCAGCCGGGCCAGCTGAGCCCAGGTTTTTTAGTGAGCTTGTTACTGCTTCCCCTCCTCCTTTTTCATCCGGGCTTGGGACCGGCAAAGGCGGAGTTTCATCCCTTATGACATTCAACAGTCAAAGTCAGATAGTCTTCTTGGATTGTGGTGGATCTTCTTCGGCACTAATCTGATTTTCTGGTGATGATTCGGTTCTACTTCTTTGTTTCTAGAGCCGGCAGATTACTTTTTTTTTTAACATTGAGTCATTTGGCGATTTCTATCTGGAATCAGCCAGCTTCCATTCTAAAACATCGGGTAAATGATTATGCCAAGGTAATATTTCAGATATATTTTTAAAATGCACCTGTTTTGAAATTGTTAGAAGTGTGAAATATATTGAAACAGTCGCTGTCCATCACATAGACCTGTCCAAGACTCCACCTTGTACTTATTTTGTTGCGTTGTTGGTTGACAAAGAATAACTTCCGTGGGTACAAAGGATCTTTAGGACTTTATTTAAACCTAATCGATAAAATAATTACAGAAGAGTCCAAAAATAAAACAACAATAAAGAACACAGCAGTTACAAACTCACCAACTGCAGCACGGTGAGGGAAAGCAGGAGGAGAACAGGAAACAGAAGTTCGTTGAACCTTCTAGAATCTTCCATAAAGTACACCGGCGCCGGCGGTAAGCAGCAGTCCGACCTCTTGAGACAGCAGCGTTTGCTTGGAGTCCACCAAGTAGCTTCGTTCTTCTACTTTTCTCTTCTCTTTATTCCCCCTGGCATGAGTTTCTCATCCCTATATATTCTGGAGTAGATCTTTCCAGAACAGTCATGGTTGGTCAGCCAATCAGAAACCCGCCAGCACTAACCCTTGCGCAATCGCCTTAGATTGGCCAATCAGTTGTCTTCCGCTTTTTATACATTATTCTTAAACGTTCTAGAACATTCTCACTCCATTCTGGAATGTGCTTTTCTTTCTACGTAACAATATGATGTAATCTCCTCCCTATTGCTTCTCTCTGTTCTACATGCTATCTTTCTCCCCTTTTGATTTTCTATAATTATATTATTAACGGAACCCTATTAAATCAATCAGTACTCTGCTTAAACGAGTCACTCGTTGAATTTTCCAATAGAAATGATAACAGTTATGTTGTGCTAACAGAGCGCTTGTCAAGAATAATAATATAAAAAATTAGCATATTTACAAATTCAATGCACAAAATTATTGCAAAAATAGAATTTAGCAGATAATTCTGTATATGTTGACCAATTTTGATATATAATAAATAGAGCTTATTTAAAAAAAGCATTTATTCGTATCTTAGACACTATTATAGATATGAGCTATCAAGAAAGTACATGTTGCCTTCACCAGTCAAGAGACATCGGCAGTCAAGCAGGAAATTAAGGATTTATTACGGTCCTAATTTGCATAGTTCGACCATCAGGGAAGTAAAAAAGGCGAATAGGAATGAGGAACAATTTTGTGTGACAACAAGCTTCTGCCAGGATCGTAGCTGGATCAATTCCTGCTGTCGTATTGATTCCTCAGTGGGAGGAACGGACGCTGTGACATTGTCCTTTCACTCTGGTCTTTGGCCTTTCTTCTAACTGTTGCATTTCCACGTAAGGCTGGCTGATTCCCTCAACAAAGTTCTTTGTTATCTTTTTCTTTAAATAAGGTCATTGGCTTCTTCATTTTATCTCTATATATGACCTCCGACAATCTTTACAATACTGAACATTTTGGAAATAGAGCAATCCATAAATAAATCTTTAAATAAAAAGACATATATTGGATCAAAATATCATTTATTTTACCAATATTTCAGTTGGCTGAATGCCAACCTTTATCAAGGTATTATAACATTTTAATGTGTGTCAACAACAAACTCAGTGCCACATAACGTCAATAGAATTAAGTTTAAAAAATACTTTTGCTTATATTCAATGGGGAGAAAAATTGAGAGAGATATATATATTATGGATTTAATAAAATTTATTTTGTCCATAATATAAATTTATATATCAATTTTTTCTCTCCATTGATAAGCAAAAATATTTTTAAAACTTATTCTATTGACGTTATGTGGCGCTGAGTTTGTTGTTGATACACATTAAAATGCTATAATACCTTGATAAAGGTTGGCATTCAGCCAACTGAAATATTGGTAAAATAAATGATATTTTGATCCAATATATGCCTTTTTATTTGAAAATACTGAACATATTTGTTTATTTTACCTATTATTGCCTTGAAGTTTTACTGTTGCCTGGATACACTAGGAAATCATGAGCCTTTGTTGTATATATTATTTCAATTACTTAATTGTTTCCACAGAATGTGTGAAAGTGTAAATAGGCGCTAACCGTAAGAAAAGTGAGTAGTTTCTCTTTTATATTTTGTTCTCTCTCTCTTGTAAATCAATAAATATAATGTTTGATTAATAATTCTTGGAATCAGTTTCATTAAAAAATCTAAGCAAAGTCAACAATTGGTAGCAGAGCGTGGTTGTTTGATATAAAGCACACACACACACAAAAGCCTTTATTAAGACACACAGGTCTTACAGAGGATTCTCCTTGGGGTTACAAGACGGAGAAACCTATGAAAGTGGGAAATATACAAAGGGGTAAAAATGGAGAAAGATTATATACATATGGTAAATATATACAGATTATTATTTGAATAATCCTATGGAAAATAAGAAAAAAAAAATTGGAAATATGGATGGGAGAAGTGGAGAGCGAAGAGAGGAAAGAAAACACGTATTTACATATGGAACATACATATAATGGAATAAGTCAATTTAAGCTCTTCTGCTCACACAGCACAGGTGGACCATGGCTTTTTCAAGAAATCTTTAAGAGATTTTCCAGGAAAAGTTTGATATAAAGCTCAAAAGCAAAAATATTTAATCTGAAGATTAAGCAAGAAGTTTATTTTGATTGGTAAAGTGAAGCACTTCTGAGAAGATTAAAGGTATTTATATAGATTAAGTTAAATTATATCTATATATTGCATGTTTAAGAGCTACCCAATATTTAAATAAATTTATAATATATATTTGTATTTGAATTATATTGGTTTGTTTATATTATTTCAAAAAGCGAAAATGTCTGATCAAATTTTTATCCCAAACGAAAATTGAACCATTAACAGGAACTAACTATCAAATTTGGGCGTTGAAAATCGGCGCAGTTCTGAGAGGGAGAAAATTATTTAAATGTGTAATTTCCGATCCAGAACCTGATATGAAAGACAAAAGTTCTTGGGAAATTTGAAGTGAGAAAAATGATTAAGCTTTTGGGATAATCATCACTACTTTGACAAATGAACAAGCTGGGATGTTCATAGGAGAAACAAATGCGAAGAAAGTATGGGACTCACTGAGAAAAACATACACAGACAATTTGGAAGATAAAATTATTGATATAGGCTTAGAATTAAAGAACATTAGAATGAAAGTTAAAAATGAAACTGTAGATGAATATATAACGAAGGCAAAAAATATTGCTGCGAGAAGATCATCATTAGGGCATCAATTTCCTTCAAGAGAACTTTCATTTCATACTGTCAGAGGCATACATCCAAAGTATGAAAATATTGCTATTGTCTTACGATCTAAGAGAGAGGCAACAATTGAAGAGATTCAACAAACTCTAAGAGAAGAGGAGTCAAGAATAAATATGGGATTAAATCAATCAGTTGAGAATGGACATGAACAAGCATACAGAATTAAAGATAGAAAAGTCAAACAATTTTAGCCAAAATATGTTTTGTATGTAATAAAAAGAAACATCTAGCTAATGATTGCTGGTTTCGAAATAAGCAGAAACACGGATATCAAAAGAAATGGACAAGATTTTTGTTAAGAGTTTTTATGAGAAGAATTTTGGACCTAATTGGTTCGCCCCTACTGCTGGTCATTTCTAAACAACTGAAAGTTGACATATTAAACGAACTATACGACACTCATGACAGGTCATCTGGGCTTTGATAAGAACTACGATAGAGTCAGGAAGAAGTATTTTTGGCAAGGGCTTTATCGGAGTGTTATAAAATTCGTCAGGCATTGTCAGGAATGTCAACTGAGGACAAATACGCCTCAACTTACGCATGGACACTTCATGCCTATACCATTGTGGCGACCACACTTTGCTTCAGCGAACGCGAACAAAGCTCCACTACACATACAGGCAGTAGTGTGGCGGCCTCACTACGCCTCGGCAAGCGTGAGCTGGGAGAACATCTCACTACGCATGCGCGGGCGGCATCCGGGACTCTTAGCACGCGCGTCGTTCGAACAACAAGGCTTGCTTCCAGCGGCCGTTACTTCTTTCTTCTCTATACATTTCGGTGCTTTAAATAAATAAATTTATTTTATAAAAATAATTATAATTTTATCAGCGGTCTTTCCACAAGCCACACCAACACGCACGTAACCATTCCACACCATCTCCAAACCTATAATTCCAACAGATAGTCAAAGAATTACTTGAACGCTTCCCATTATCACGTGACAAGAAAAGATGAACCACAGTGTGCACCATCTATTTATCTAAATATTTGATTTTAGAAAGCTTGGCATCCGGAAAAGCACTAGAAATCGCGAAATTCCTAGTTGAGAAAGTGGTCCACGGAGCTTTTAGATAGATTATAACGGACCGGTAGCACAACTTTCAAACGAAACTCATCCGTAAATTGACCCATTTTTTCGGAATTATTAAGAGGACCTCTACCGTGTACCATCCCCAGACCAATGAACTAACAGAACGACTGAACAGAACAATAGCGGATATTTTGTACGTAAACCTTTAATAAAAGATTTGTGATGAAATATTGCTCCTCATCACTTTGGCGTAACCAGAAATCAACTAGCTTCACACCGTTATTTTTGGTTCATGGTAGGAAAGCTGAAATTCCTCTTGGCATCGTTCGCCGTACACACTTGTTCGGCGGTACATATACTAATATTGGAACGATACAGAGATTAGAATGGCCCCTGCGCAAGGATGACACACAAAATCGTGAGTACACACTTGTTCGGCGGTACATATACTAATATTGGAACGATACAGAGAAGATTAGAATAGCCCCTGCGCAAGGATGACACACAAAGTCGTGAGTACACGCTTGTTCGGCGGTACATATACTAATATTGGAACGATACAGAGATTAGAATGGCCCCTGCGCAAGGATGACACACAAAATCGTGAGTACACGCTTTATTCAGCTGTACATATACTAATATTGGAACGATACAGAGAAGATTAGAATGGCCCCCTGCGCAAGGATGACACACAAAGTCGTGAGTACACGCTTGTTCGGCGGTACATATACTAATATTGGAACGATACAGAGAATATTAGAATGGCCCCTGCGCAAGGATGACACACAAAGTCGTGAGTACACGCTTGTTCGGCGGTACATATACTAATATTGGAACGATACAGAGAATATTAGAATAGCCCCTGCGCAAGGATGACACACAAAGTCGTGAGTACACGCTTGTTCGGCGGTACATATACTAATATTGGAACGATACAGAGAATATTAGAATGGCCCCTGCGCAAGGATGACACACAAAGTCGTGAGTACACGCTTGTTCGGCGGTACATATACTAATATTGGAACGATACAGAGAATATTAGAATAGCCCCTGCGCAAGGATGACACACAAAATCGTGAGTACACGCTTGTTCAGCGGTAAATATACTAATATTGGAACGATACAGAGAATATTAGAATGGCCCCTGCGCAAGGATGACACACAAAGTCGTGAGTACACGCTTGTTCGGCGGTACATATACTAATATTGGAACGATACAGAGAATATTAGAATGGCCCCTGCGCAAGGATGACACACAAAGTCGTGAGTACACGATTGTTCGGCGGTACATATACTAATATTGGAACGATACAGAGAATATTAGAATGGCCCCTGCGCAAGGATGACACACAAAGTCGTGAGTACACGCTTGTTCGGCGGTACATATACTAATATTGGAACGATACAGAGAAGATTAGAATAGCCCCTGCGCAAGGATGACACACAAAGTCGTGAGTACACGCTTGTTCGGCGGTACATATACTAATATTGGAACGATACAGAGAAGATTAGAATAGCCCCTGCGCAAGGATGACACACAAAGTCGTGAGTACACGCTTGTTCGGCGGTACATATACTAATATTGGAACGATACAGAGAATATTAGAATGGCCCCTGCGCAAGGATGACACACAAAGTCGTGAGTACACGCTTGTTCGGCGGTACATATACTAATATTGGAACGATACAGAGAAGATTAGAATAGCCCCTGCGCAAGGATGACACACAAAATCGTGAGTACACGCTTGTTCGGCGGTACATATACTAATATTGGAACGATACAGAGAAGATTAGCATGGCCCCTGCGCAAGGATGACACACAAAATCGTGAGTACACGCTTGTTCGGCGGTACATATACTAATATTGGAACGATACAGAGAAGATTAGAATAGCCCCTGCGCAAGGATGACACACAAAATCGTGAGTACACGCTTGTTCGGCGGTACATATACTAATATTGGAACGATACAGAGAAGATTAGCATGGCCCCTGCGCAAGGATGACACACAAAATCGTGAGTACACGCTTGTTCGGCGGTACATATACTAATATTGGAACGATACAGAGAAGATTAGCATGGCCCCTGCGCAAGGATGACACACAAAATCGTGAGTACACGCTTGTTCAGCGGTAAATATGCTAATATTGGAACGATACAGAGAAGATTAGAATAGCCCCTGCGCAAGGATGACACACAAAATCGTGAGTACACGCTTGTTCGGCGGTAAATATACTAATATTGGAACGATACAGAGAATATTAGAATGGCCCCTGCGCAAGGATGACACACAAAATCGTGAGTACACGCTTGTTCAGCGGTAAATATACTAATATTGGAACGATACAGAGAATATTAGAATGGCCCCTGCGCAAGGATGACACACAAAATCGTGAGTACACGCTTGTTCGGCGGTACATATACTAATATTGGAACGATACAGAGAAGATTAGCATGGCCCCTGCGCAAGGATGACACACAAAATCGTGAGTACACGCTTGTTCAGCGGTACATATACTAATATTGGAACGATACAGAGAAGATTAGAATAGCCCCTGCGCAAGGATGACACACAAAATCGTGAGTACACACTTGTTCAGCGGTAAATATACTAATATTGGAACGATACAGAGAAGATTAGAATAGCCCCTGCGCAAGGATGACACACAAAATCGTGAGTACACGCTTTTTCGGCGGTACATATACTAATATTGGAACGATACAGAGAAGATTAGAATAGCCCCTGAGCAAGGATGACACACAAAATCGTGAGTACACGCTTTTTCGGCGGTACATATACTAAAATTGGAACGATACAGAGAAGATTAGCATGACCCCTGCGCAAGGATGATACACAAAATCGTTGGTACACGCTTGTTCGGCGGTACATATACTAAAATTGGAACGATACAGAGAAGATTAGCATGGCCCCTGCGCAAGGATGACACACAAAATCGAGAAGCATTCCTCTTGTCATCGTATTTCCCAGTCAGAAAACACAGATGGCGACGAGGTTTTCCAAGAGGTGGAAACAAAAGAGGAAGAATCGAGGCAGATTACATAGTTTCACATCATAAAATCACCAGACACCAATAAAATGAACTATGTACCAGACATAGAGGCTTACCGTCCGGGTGACTTAGTTTGAATTGTTTTGAATGCAGTAACTTGAATGCCATGAGGGGATTAATTTATTATTTTCAAAACTTCTTCAATGTGGGGTTCTGACCTGGGTGCCGAAACCATCGTTGTTATTCTTCATGTATTGAAAACATTAGTGTATTGAAATTGCTCTATTATTTGAACTTTGCCTTCCTAATATCAACATATATAGTCACGACCGTCTTTCCTCCTCAATCAATTCCTCAATTCCTCATGTCACGGATGCGCGCGCATCATCATTATGATCATTATCATTATCTAATGATAATAATAATAATAATAATTATTATTATTATTATTATTATCAACATATATAGTCACGACCGTCTTTCCTCAATTCCTCATCGGCCGCTGTCACGGATGCGCGCGCACAGGGAGGTCACGTGCTCGCCGGCAGCCAACGGGCGCGCGCCGCCGGCATTACGTCATAGATTATAAACACAAGGTAATAAGGCCAAATTAAAAAATAGTGTGTGATAAGGCACAATTTGGATTATCTACTTATATAATTGCCTTATTCTGTCTGTGTGAAGTTCACTGTGTGAAGTTCACGGATAGATTTTGGTCAGAATGGATAAAATAAAAAAAGTGTCAAGGGATGGGAATCGAACCCACGACCTTCCGCTTACCGGGCAGATGCCATGACCACTAGGCTACCCTGGACATATTTTTCCGTTCACATTTTTATTTTTATATTTTCAAGACACACACAGCTTGGGGCGGGACGTTTCACAAGAGAGACATCCACGGCGCCAATTTATAATTGTAACGAATAGTATTTTAATTAAAACATTTTTAAAATATATACGCACTCGGGTAAAACCCGGGCGTTGCCCGGGCCATTCGTCTAGTATATATGTATTTGTAACAAAGAGAGTATCATCACTAAAAGTTTCACGAAAAACTCTTCCTTAGTGGTCGGAATTCGTTGAGTAAAATTAAAAGTAAAATAGAGAGGTTATGAGAGTCACCACAGGCAGTTCTTGGTTCAACTAAGAAGATGATTTAAGAACCAGAGATTGAATTGGAACCATTGTCCGTGGTCCACTTCTCCTGGGTCAGGGGTCAGATTCGTGGAGAAATGGACAATGGAACGTTGGTACCACTGACGGATCACTTCTTCACCAAAGTATAGAACTTTTCCAAATAACCTGATAACTTCTCCAACACGACAAATCACTCATGGATTAATAACATTTCAGTTTTATAACAACAACAAAAAGGCTTTTATTAGGGCTCATTGCCCTGTATGGATTCGCCATACAACAACAAAATAATACAGTAATTTTTTTCTCCCTTTCCCCATGTGCACGTGAGCCTTTGTTTGAAAAGGGATTTATTTACACATATGTTCTAAAACTTTCCTCACTACCTCTTTTGTGTATGAATCTATTTAAAATTGATCTGTAGAAATTATAGAGTTCTATTGCTATATTTTTCTTTTCTGAAATAGTTCTCAGCGTCTTCAGTGGGTTGCTAAATCTCCAGAAGGTGTTTTAAGAGTTTTTTTTCTCTTTCTTCACCTAAATAATTGAATTCTATGATATAATTTCAGTTTTATATCCTAATTAGCTTTTTTAAAAATTTGAACTAGGTTTTTTACATTGCTATAGATTACTAATCCTTAGGAATGAATTACTTTTGATCTTGACGTATTACTATATTCGAAGTTAGGATCAGACATGACGTAGCCACGCAATAATATTTGAATTGAAGGCGATAAAAACGTGGTGATTTTCTTTTAATGGTAAAAACACAAGCTTTCAGGTAAGAATGCCCTTCTTCAGGTTACAACTTGGAAATAAAACCATAGTTTTAAAATATTTCCAAGTTGTAACCTGAAGAAGGGCATTCTTGCCTGAACGCTTGTGTTTTTACCATTAAAAGAAAATCACCACGTTTTTATCGCCTTCATTTCAAGTATTACTATATCACTAGGGTCAATCAACTTCAAATGAGAAACTACTAATTTCACAAGTATGAAGGATCATTTATCAATACTACTCAAAATTCTCTACGGGGCAGTCACCCCCTTGATTAATAACTTCTTCATATCTTAAAGATAGATGCTGCCTGGCCGGCATTCATAGTTCTTCAAATAAAAAACACTTCGGCCAGTAAATCTTTTTATTATCACGATGTTTCAACAAATATCTTTTGTCCTCGTCAGGAGCGAATAAAAATTAAAACATTAGGCAAAGCGTTAGAAATTAGAGAATAATTTCTAACGTTTTGCCAAATGTTTTAATTTTTATTCGCCCCTGACGAGGACAAAAGATTTTTGTTGAAACGTCGTGACATTAAAAAATATTTACTGGTCGAAGTGTCTTTTATTTGAAGAACTTCTTCATAGTGACAAACCATATTTAAGTTTGGCTGATAACTCTCACTGGGGTGAATTACCTTTAAACCAAGGCTTGTTGCTGCTGTTGTATATAGCCACAGTGTAGAAAATGCTACACTATACCTACTACTTATAGGTTTCTCTCTGTATTCTTAGTTCTCTTCTCTTCAATTACTCTGTAAACTGGCGAATCCTTTATAGGACGAGAGGTCCTCAATAAAGGCTTTTGTTGTTTGTTGTTGTTGAATTACCTTTAAACCGAGCTGTTAGCTTCCTCACTACGAGACAGAGAACTTGTTTAACTGGACTGATCACAGAACCTATACGAATACCTTTAAATTGAATTGATAACTTTTATACCCCGAGACAGATCACTTCATCACCAAGACAGCTCACATTTAATACCAGGATTGATCACTTTTTATCAAAACATAACAAAGCAGTGGAAGACTCGAGTTGTTTTTGTGTTCATTTATTTATTTACCATTTGCAAATATAAAACACGCTATATCCGATCTGGATAATTGCGCGTGACACTATTTACAAGTAGTACAACTATTTACTTGTAGTAAAGTAGGTAACAGAATTATCAAAAATAAAATAAACAATTAAGAAAAAGAGCATTGATTAAACATATCCATTAAACAAATGAGCAACAACATAAGAAGATAGAAGAAACCACAAGGTAGTTATTTACAATATGTTAAGCAATGATGGAAGTTGATTTAACGAAGTTATCTGTAATAATTAGTATCGTGGAGAGAGAAAGTTGATCAAGTTGAGCTATTTACAATGAGTTATATTCTAAAGTAACTTATTATTTATTTACATTGATGTAAATCAAGTCGCATAGTAGTGTAGTTCCTCATGCTGCATGAAGAACAAACCTCAATACATCTTTTACTAGATTGTCCTGTTTTTCAAGACTATAGAATCGACAATGATTTAATAGTAACAGATCCAAATATTTTTATTTCCAGTAAAGAAATGTATATTAAATTCAATACCTTTTGTAGATATATTTTAAATTATATAGAAACAAATATCTCTTAAGAAACTGATAATTTATATTATGTTGATTGTACATATTGCCAGACATTTCTTTCTTTTGTACATAGTTCTTTTTTCTCGTTTTTTCTCTCTTTCACATTTTTAACATCATATGACTATTCTATTCACGGCCTAATATTATTGTATATATATGTATAGACAAATGTAAAGGCATACATGTATGACAGCGCAAGTGTCCCTAGGGGAACATAGCGCTTTAAATTGAAATAAAATAATAAAATAAAAGCACTTCTTCACTACGCACTAAGAAAACTGATATGGCCGATTATATTTAGAACTTTTCAAACCTATCAATGTCATTTATTTACCTATCTTGTCCTTCATACCGAAAAAATGCCAACAATCTTGCACCTTTCACGCTTCAACTTCGAGAAACACTTTAAGGCTTTTCAACACAAACTAAACGTTGATGGAAGTCTCTTTGTATAGTATTAGCTTGATTTGGAGCCTTGATGGCAATGCGGGGATCTTCCACGTTACTGAATATATCGTGTTATTCTAATGAACAACCATTTTATGCCAAGTTAATCTGTCACTAAAATGTTTTAATTGGAGATTAAAAATCTAGCTATCTTAGTTGTTTACTATAATTTTGAAAAAGTAAGCGCATTCTATCTATATCTATTTTAGGTTTGTTGAAGTTCTATTTGTCTCCATAATATTTCATGATAATCTTTCAATTCCGAAAAAATATATTTTGAACTTTCTAGGAAGAAAGTATTCTTCTTTCTTATCTCCACTCACTTAGGGTGTCAAGCTTGTAAAGCTTGAGACTTTTGATGGTGCCTGTCGGGGATGAGTAGAGCACATAAATGGATGAGGTGGGTGAAGTAGAAAGCCTTTGTCATTAAGACTGGGAGCACTACTCAATGGCAGGCCGACTTAGCTCCAAAAGAAATGGCCGCCTATGACATGAGGAACAGATGCCATGTGCAGCCGCTCCTAACATGGAGTACAAACACAGCTCATCCTGTATCCCTGGATTAGAAGCCCTTACAGGGTACTATCAACCGGGCTAGCTGAACCCAGGTTTTTTAGTGAGCTTGTTACTGCTCCCCCTCCTCCTTTTTCATCCGGGCTTGGGACCGGCAAAGGCGAACAACAGGAAGAAAGTAAAATATAAGAACAAATACATTTTTGATTTTTATGACACAGATAAGCTAGCTATTCAATCATGGGGGAAATATCCTTTTTAAAAGATGTGTGTGTCCATTTTATATATAACTCAAAAGAAACCTTCACAATGAGAGTAGGAAAAACAACTTATTTGTGTGGAATCTTGACTCCTCATGTTCAAACCCTCCCAGCAGTTTTGTGACTTGCGTAGGTCGTGGAGATAAGCACGCAGGACCTAAAGATATAGTAGTCTGAAAAAAACTTGCCTTATTTTTTTCACCGCGTTATATTGTATTTTAAATTACTTTATATAATATTTACGAACGGAAAAATATGTCCAGTGTAGCCTAGTGGACATGGCATCTGCCCGGTAAGCGGAACACAGTGGGTTCGATTCCCATCCCTGGACACTTTTATTTTTCCGTTTGTCATTACTCTTCACAATTCATCCTTTCATACTTCATCTTTAAAGTTAGAAATAATCGCTTTTTCTCTTTAAAATAAATTTCGATTTTTGTTTAAAAGAAACATTCGCGGTATAATTGCAATTTTCGTTTTACAATCATCAGCCGCGTTATATTGTACCGCTACACCCCATACATATTTTCAAGACTAAAAAAGAAACTGACTAAATGAAACTCTTCGAATTAAAATAGAAAAATATAACGAGAATTGAAGATGAGTGTCTTATACGAACTTTATTCGCAAGCTTACGGACGCTTGTAAAGCCTGTAGAAGGACGTCTGAAAGCTTGAGAATAAAGTTCGTATAAAACACTCCTCTTCAATTGTCGTTATATATTTCTACTAAAAAAAACTGTTATAATCAGAAACGATATCTCTCTTCTTTTGTACAATTTCCCATTTTTCCCGCCTCACATTTTCTTGGAGGTTCCCCTAGAAGGCTAGTGATCACAACCAACCACCATAGGAATTCAGCAAGATAACACTGATAGACAAAACTTAAGGAAGTTGTACCTTGTAGCATATATATATCGGGATTCAGAAAATATCTCTCAGAGTTATTTTCTGAATCCCGATATATATATGCTATAAGGTACAACTTCCTTAAGTTCTGTCTATCAGTGTAATATCTCTGTCTTGATTTGTGAGGAGGTAGTTATTTATTGATGCTGGAGTGGGTCGAATTTTACCGAAATTTGCTGAGTATGTTTAAGTGACTTTATCATTCTCATAGTAAGACTTGAAGGTTTTTTTTTCTTGAAGAAAGAATTGTTCCTAGCCGAATATATCTTGTGATAACAAAACCTTTATTTACTGATAAGGACCAAATAGACGTAATCGTGAGATTATAGCTCCATCATTATTACCCCAATTTCTTGAGTGGGGACCGAACTGTAAAAAACGCTGATATGCTTTAAGAGCGTTTAACCCTCGAACATGTTCTAAATTACAGTGGCATCATTTTAATAAGCCGCCGAGAGGCTAAAGATTCCGTAAAAATTGTGCATATCAATTTAATAACAGATCCTTCTTCATTAGATGGTGAATCGTTTCTTGATTGGAGGAAAACCGGGGTGCCATAACAGCTGTTTTGAATTTTATTACATCATCGGTTCAATTAGCATATTCCTTGGGATTTATATTTAGCCTGTATTTCTATATTCAAGATTGGTATATTACATATATATATTAGAAATGTATATTAAATTCAATACCTTTTGTAGATATATTTTAAATTATATGAAAAAATAGTACAATTTTTTAATATTGTACTATGTATGCGGCCAATTCTGGAATAATTAAAAATCAACGAGAATAGTTGATATTTATTCCGATAGCGCAAGCTATCAGCAACTTTCAGTTGCACGATAAGGAGATGCCTTTTTCTTAATTTTAAATTATATAGCAACAAATATCTTTTAAGAAACCGATAATTTATATTATTTTTATTGTACATATTACCAGACATTTCTTTATTTTGTACACAGGTCTTTTCTCGTTTTTTCTTCTCTCTTTTCCATTGTTAATATCATATGACTATTCTATTCACGGCCTAAAATGATTGTATATATATATGTATAGACAAATGTAAAGGCATATGTATGGCAGCGCAAGTGTCCCTAGGGGGACATAGGCTGTACCACTGCGACCAAAAATATTTTTGGTCCCAGAGGCTTCTTGAGAAACCAAGAAATGGGTATTTAAGGCCAAATTTGCGTAAATAGCTTAACACATGAAAAAACAATAGAAAAAAAAATTATTATCTTCTAGTTTCTTGGAAAGTTGCCTGTCGAAGGACGTCAAAGTCCGAAAGCTTGCCGAATTTACAGCATTAATAAAAGAAACTCGTCGCCCTTAACTTTTATTCCTTCTTCAAATCTGTTTATATTCTCAAAGGTTATGTAAATTAGTGTAGAAATCCTGTCAAATGATTGGACAAAGTAGTCTATAAATAAATTTAGTGTCATTCATCTTTAATTGTATATGAATTATATACATTGCAACCTTACAAATTAAGCAGACCCAATTACCTTAAGAAAATACTTTTTTTTTTGCTTATCCCTAGTACACGTGGTACAGGCCATGGTAATCATGGTGGGTAGAAGTAGACGACTGCTTTTATTGTAAGTGCACTACATGTCTACACATGTGAAAAGCAGTTCGACTTTGCACTTATAAATGTGCTGAAGAAAATACTTAATATTATTGAATTACTTTTTTTATTTTCAGGAGAATGACTGTTAAAATAAATTTTGACAACCCAATTCAACCCATATCTCTGGGAGTATTTTCAATGCGTTTGTACACTTCATATTAATAGACGTCTTAAATTATTAATTAATTTGTAGAAACTATATTAAAAATAATCAAAACATAATTTTTAATTTATTAATACTTTTTTCAGTTTATTTTCTATGAATTTAATGGCATTTTAGTAGCATATTCTTTAGGATATGTTGAGAGACCATAGCGTCTATAACGGTTACAGTTAAATTATCTATATATATAAAAATGGATGTTTGTTGGTTGGTCCGTTGGTTGGTCCGTCCGTGAGTGATAATCTTCTACATCGCTCAACCAATCGTGATGAAACTTTGGGAAGATGTTTAGTATACTACAGGGATGGTTTCTGGCTAATTACACTTTAGAAATAACCTTTCGTTGCATTTTTATTTACAATAAAAACGTAAATTCACTCGCAAACAGCGCCCTCAAGCGTCGACGGCGGCGCGCGACGATTGGCTGCCGCCGTGCACGTGACCTCCCTGTGCGGCGGAAATGGCGGGCGGTCACGTGGGCCCTCGGGACAGCCATGCGCGCACAGGGAAGTCGCGTGAACGCCGGGAGCCAACGTGCCCCACCGCCGCCGTGCTATTTATATATATATATTATTTATATAATTGTAACGGATAGTATTTGAATAAAAACATTTAATCGGGTAATCAATGATTACAATGAAGGGCTATATTGTCTATATATATAAAAATCACTTTCAAATTTTAACGTAACGTTCCATTCTCAATCCCGTAGGGCTTTAGATCGGCTAAAACATTTTTATCTTTATAAGTGAATATTAACTTTACTGTACTGAATAGTTTAGTATAATGTTAATTCAACATATTACAATTTAGCCACTGCAACGCGTGGCCGGGTTCGCTAGTACCCATATAAAAAAACATCATTTTCTAGTAATAATTTGGTAAGGAATGGCATTTTCACTTGATTCGACTTTATCTCTAATATCTCGCATATTTTCATTCTAAAATATTCCTTAAAACTTTTTTTTAATCTGTAAATTGCTTTTCTGAATACACACAATACTTTACAATTTGATTTCATTTAACTAAATTTGCATATCAATCATTTGTACCTATATCATTTGTGTTGATATATATATATATTCTAATATTTTCATTTAACTAACTTGCATACTCATTCTGTACATATTTAAAATATCTTTCTTTCTTTTCTTTCAAAATTTTGTTTATTTTTAAAGTGCAAGTGTCCCTAGGGGGAACATAGCGCTCTAAGTCGAAATAAAGAATAAAGGTCGATAGAAACTGACTTTTTTTTTGTACAGTTCAAACATTTTTTTTAAAGCTTAGAGATCGTTTCGATTGTTTTTCCCACACATATAACCTCTATATAAATAAGAGGAACTTCTTTTGTTAGCGAGTGCAAGTAACCAAACGGGGCTCTGGCACATTTGTAAGTGCAAAGTCGAACTGCTTTTCACTTGTGTAGAAATGTAGTGCACATACAGTAAAAGCAGTCGCCTACTTCTACCCACCATGATTATCATGGTCTGTACCACGTGTACTAGGGATAAGCAAAAAAAAAAAAATCTTTTGTAAAAATCGAGGCGATTTTGTACCATAACGTGTCAAGTAGGTAGTTTACCACGTTTCAAGGCATTAAATACTTTCACACTTTCAAAGCAGTCACATGCCTTGAGCGACCAACATTTGAAGTGACCTTCAAAGATATCCTAATGACAATCGAGGAGAGATATTGCTTCCTGGAGAAGATCGAGAGGAGATGAAAGAACATCTTTGGACATCGTATCAGACACTTGAAGTCTCTTCTTTCTTTCTTTCTTATCTCCGCTCAATCATATTACGGTATCAAGCTTGTAGAGCTTGAGACTTGACAACCATCATAACTGGGTGAAGTAGAATGCCTTTGTCATTAAGACTGGGAACACTACTCAGTAGTAGGCAGACTTAGCTCCAAAACAAATGGCCGCCTCTGACATGAGGAACAGATACCGTGTGCAGCCTCTCCTAACATGGAGTACAAACGCTGCTCATCCTGGCTTGGGACCGGCAAAGGCAGAGTTGACACTTGAAGTGGATAAAGTTAGTCCTGGAGGTATATATGAAAGGAAAAAAAAAGGAAGAGGAATACTAAGAATAAAATTCAAGAACAATTTCGGGAGAAGACACTGTGATACCATGAAAAAGACTAGCCTTAGAAAGTTAGCTCCGAACAAAGGAATTCTTCCACCAACAGCTTATAGTCAGTGTGAAAAATAGTACAAAAGTGAATTTGTACTTGCATCAGGTTGATAAATTGAGAAAAAGGCATTTCCTGATCGTGAAACTGAAAGTTGCTGATGGCTAGTGCCATCTATCGGAATGAATATCAACTAATCGTTGATTTTTAATTATTCCAGAATTGGCCAAATACCCATTCTCGATTAATCAAGAAAAGCTAACCACGTACGCGTTTCGGGCTGTTGGCCCTCGTCAGCGTGGTTTTTAAGGATGCCACAAAGAACAGCCTTTTTTATCGTTGAGGTACAGCTTGCACCACACTGACGAGGGCCAACAGCCCGAAACGCGTACGTGGTTAGCTTTTCTTGATTAATCGAGAATGGCTATTTGGCCAATTCTGGAATAATTAAAAATCAACGAGAATAGTTGATATTTATTCCGATAGATGACGCAAGCCATCAGCAACTATCAGTTGCACGATCAGTAAATGCCCTTTTTCTTAGCTTATGGTTAGTCTAGAAAAATAAAAATAGATCAAAGTTTCTATCAAAACAGATTTCATAAGCGATCAAATCTTTTAAGCTGCGAGCGGCTACAATACAATGATTCACACTTCCTACAGCAGCCTTGTAAAAACATTTTCAAAACATTTTTCTGTGAAAAAAAACGTTTATAATTTTTTTTTTCATTTGATAAACAATGAATTGAATTTGGTGTTATATTTTTCCAAATTGAGAGAGTTTCCAACAACATGAGATGATCCAGAGGTTAGTAATTAGTACAGGTTCTTTGACTGCTCCATTAGACTGTAGATTCCGTTTCAATTATGGTTCTACTTATATTGAAGAATCAAATAGAAGTAATTCATCACTATGGACCGTCTCTACAAATTATAGTCAATTGTCGAGTTTCCATTAAAAGGTTACATTACACAAACAAGAATCACTTCGACTTTACTAAGAGAAAGTCACATTCAAATAATTAAAAAGGAAGATGTAATTTGTAAATTCTGCAAAACTGAAAGCATAGAAGAAATGACCCACTACATCTCTGAATGCACTATTGTTAACGAGGAACGGAATAAGATCTTTAAGAACTTTATCCAGTCTACGTGAACCCAGTTCAGCTAATCAGAATAAGGTCCGAGAAAAAATATATAGCGATAGAATTGTTTAACTTTCATAAAGCGCGTTAGAGAATAAGGTAATCTCTAAAAACTAAAATTACAGAACAATTTACTTCCATAGTTAATTTGTATAGTTATGTTGAATACTTTGATGTCCTTTTTATTTTCCCTTCTCTCCTTTGTTTATGTTTCTTTTTTTTTTTCTTTCTCCATGAAAATGATGTATGGCGAGTCCTTACAGGGCGGAAATATCCTAATAAAGCTGCTGTTTTTGTTGTTGAGTTTCCATTAAGACACATTTGAACAAATATTAACAGCTCATCATTATATCCGAAGTCTATTTTATGTATTTTCTTCTATGTAAAAAAAAAATTCAAGTCATACAACCTTCTCATTAAAGAAAAATACAATTCACATCCTTATTCTCAAGAAAACTTATTGAAGAAAGCGTGTAAGATTATTGTGATTATGACAAAAACGTAGCTACAATACAAAGGCGATTATTGTTGCATTTAATACTATACAATTATGGTATTGGAGGCAGTCTAGGAGAATTACAGACATTTACCTCTGGTCTTTACACCCGGATAGTTGGCCTTATACAGAATTTAAATCTTTGATTCGCATAAAGTTGAGAAACTGTTTCACCATTTCCACTGTGTGAAGCAATTGTTGTTGGTTGTGACCAACATTTTTCTGGGATTGTATGACACACTATGGAACCTTGTAAATATATAGAAAAAAGATTACTTTGAATATATTTTTGCATCAATTTTAATGCGCCCTACAATTATTTCAAAATATTCTATGATATTTAATATTTATTTAAAACAGATTATATACTCTATGGTATCATTCCTTTTTATTGTTTCATTTATTTTGTAATATTTTATTGTACATATCTTGATTGGTTATTGGAGCGAACAGATAGTCGATCTTCTTCTCTTCAGCTGTCCAGCATTCCTGAGACATAGGATACAAACAGCTATCCTGATTGGACTGACCCACCTCAATCCTAGATCTATGGCCATCCTTCCATACTCAACCTCAGCATGGAACTTCCTGGTCAACTGGTCCAGCTCAGCAATCAAAACAGGACGCGAGTAAAACCGCTTAGTAATCTATATACAGTTACGAGCGTCATTCTTCATCAGTCATCTCTGTCACCGTTTTTTTTTTTTTTTTTGGATTATGGAATGGCGCCCTCCTATTGGTCGGCTACGATCACACCACCTTTGCCCCCCCCCCACTCGCTTTTTTCGTTTTTGTAACCATTGTGTTGGAGCGGGTTGCTCCTTAAATAAATGCATATATTAGTTAATAGCCAAATGGAATCCTCTCTTTCTTTTTCCCAGTAAGAGACGCCTACGGAAGCCAACAGTACATAGACAGATAAAGCACATAGTTATTAGCTAACATATGCATTTATATAAGGTGCCAATTTATAATTGTAACAAATAGTATTTGAATCAAAACATTCAATCGGGTAAAACACGGGCGTTGCCCGGGTCATTCGGCTAGTTAGTCCATACTAGTGAGCTGGACAGCCCGGGTAGTTGGCGTTCTGCGCTCCAGGAACCTGGGTTATAAATATCTCTCTCTCTATTGGAGCGAGAGAGGAAGACTGCGGATCACGACCTACGAGGAAGACAACGAATAAATAAACACAATAACTTTAAAAAGATAATTTACTTTTCTTTCTTAAGTATGGAAACCCGCTCGGGAAATGTGTATGACACTAAGAAGAAGAAAACCAAGACCCTGCAAAGCTACAACTTGGTGCAACAATATGCTATATTGTACATTAATATATATAAATTAAATGAAATAGAAGCAAACGGGTCGTTAGATATTTTGGTATCTAAAATTTGATGAAGAGATCAAACCTACTTAAAGATGTGGAAACAACATGACGTTCTGCTATCAGCAACGCTCAGTTTCTCAATGAAGAAATGTATGCCTTTACATCATATGACTGTCTATGAAAGAAAGGCACTTTCTAGCCTTTATTGACAAAACAACAAAATTGCTTCGATTTCTACGCAGAAAAAAAACGCACAGATTCAGATCACCAAATAAATCACGAAACAAACGCGCAAGCACTTGCATTGTTTTAATACATTTGATAGTTTTAGTATTTTAAAGTATTTTCTAAAAGGAGAAGTGTCCTTTTTGTACAGGAATATCATTAGCACTCAAAATTACTTTATATTCTAGATGGTGGGAATTATTAGCCTGGAAAGCATGAGTAGGACGATAACAAAAGGATCCGCCACAAGATACAAGGTTTGGTCTCAAGTGGCCATTGACCAGTTAGGAAACTAGAGTGGAATGCATTTTGATTATTTGTCTTCAGATTGTGTAATATGAAATTATTTTATATATATGAAACATTTGGTATATATGTGTGTTTTAATATGAAAGAATAATTTTAAAGTACAGTTAAACCTGTCTATAGCGCCCCCTCTAAATAGCGCCCCCTTTCTATAGCGCCCGATTTTAACTACGTAGTACGATGCGATTTACATTAAAAGTGACCTATCTATAGCACCCCCCCCCCCCCTCTCCATAGCACCCTATTTTGGTGAGTCCCAAGAGGGGGCGCTATAGACAGGTTTAACTGTATTATTAGATAGTAGTTGTAGAAAAGTTGTTTTCTTATCAAAGCCTTCAGGTCAATTATGAGGTTAGGTGGTGATTTATTTTTCGTTCGTTGTTTAAAATCGCGAGGGTTAAACATAGGAACGGTTCACCAGTCCTTGGGAGGAATATGGAGCTTAATTTGTTCGTCGAAGAGGTCTGTAGGAAGTTAATTGAATGGTGATAAGTTGGTGGGCGTTCTAACATAGTGATTTGGAAGGGGGTCGATTTGCGATGGTGTTTGTGCCTGATTTGATTGTACAGTTAAACCTGTCTATAGCGCCCCCTCTAAATAGCGCCCGATTTTAAACATTTAAATGTAAACATTAATCTTCTTCTTCTTTCTTATCTCCACTCAATCATATAAGGGTATCAAGTTTGTAAAGCATTGACAACCATCATGACTGGGTGAAGTAGAATGCGTCTGCCTTTGTCATCAAGACTGGGAGCACTACTCAGTGGCAGGTCGACTTAGCTCCAAAAGAAATGGCCGCCTCTGACATGAAGAACCGACGCCATGTGCAGCCGCTCCTAACATGGAGTACAAACGCTGCTCATCCTGTATCCCTGGATTAGGAGCCCTTACAGGGTACTATCAGCCAGGCCAACTGAACCCAGGTTTTTTAGTGAGCTTGTTACTGCTCCCCCTCCTCCTTTTTCATCCGGGCTTGGGACCGGCAAAGGCGGAGTTGTAAACATTAATTATTTTGGTGAATCCCAAGAGGGGGCGCTATAGAGAGGTTTAAGGGTATATCATAAAAAATAGATTTGGGCTTTAGAAATTTACATCTAATATAATTTAATATATTGATTTTCTTCTAACAAACATTAAAAATGTTTGTAAATGATTAATTTATTCTTTTAATGGTGAGGTAGGTGTGCCCGTAGTACTAACGATAGGTATAGGTGAAGGAGGATTGGGTGAAATATTTACGAGTTGTATTTGAAAGTCTAAATTATTCTTCTTGAAAGCAGCGTGGTTATAATTAGTTGTCTTGAGGAACAGAATATTCATACAGAAGGAACAATGATGAGGATAGTCTGACACTGGGTGAGATGAGTTAATATTGGAACATCATCCAGCGTGAGTTGTAGTACAGGATTACTGCTCGTGCATCTCCCTCAGCCTCCTGATGGAGTTGTTGATTGGGACATAGGCTCCACCAGAGACAGTCTTGGTACAGGCGCGGCAGTGACAGATTCCAACACAATTCCTATTCAAGGCATTTTTGCCACAAAAACTGCAGGTGAATTTTTTTGTGTTGGGAAATTTCGATCTTCTTGATTATTTTTCTCAGAGAAACACCATACCTAGTGCCATACTTTCCAACGACTCCAACCCTCTTGGTGCGCTTGCCATTTTATTCATGAAAAATGATGTACAGAAATTTTAACTACGATCAAAGAACTCGGGAAAAGAATTGATATTGTAACGTAGTATTAATTAATTTTATTTATGTAACATAGTATTTCTTAATTTTATTATTTTTTATTTAACAGAGTGGTCATTTTTATGTTTTATATCTTGCGACTCTGTAAATTTCCCTCGTGGCTTATCTTTTGTTTACTTTGGATAGTTTGTCCTTGCCTGAAATAAATTGTTGTTTCCTCCTGAAGTTTTTGTCTTCCCTAATTTTCCACGTGGCAATATTTATATGAGTGTGTCGTTGGGATAAAGAACGGGGAATTTCAAAGTGATGATTATACAGTATTAGCCGAATGACCCGGGCAACGCCCGTGTTTTACCCGATTGAATGTTTTGATTCAAATACTATTTGTTACAATTATAAATTGGCGCCTTAAATAAATGCATATATTAGTTAATAACTATAGCCTATGTGCTTTATCTGTCTATGTGCTGTTGGCTTCCGTAGGCGTCTCTTACTGGGAAAAAGAAAGAGAGGATTCCATTTAGTTATTAACTAATATATACATTTATTTAAGGAGCGACCCGCTCCAACACAATAGTTACAAAAACAACAAAGCGAGTGGGGGGGGGGGGGGGGGGGGGCATGATGGGGGGGGGGGGGGGGGGGGGGGGGCAAAGATGGCGTGATCGTAGCCAACCAATAGGAGAGCGCCATTCAAAAAAAAAAAAAAAAGCAAACGGTAACAGAGATGAAAAAGAATTGATAACGCTCGTAACTGTATATAGAATATTTAGTGGGTAGTAGGCATACATTTATAAATACCACAAACTGATTTTTTTTAATTGTAAAAACTAATTTATGAAATTATTTTGTATGATGCATTAGCTCAACATTTGTTATAAGAAAATCAAACTTTTTTTTTGCGCGTATATTTCTTTTTTTAATAAATAATTTTTCTAATGCTCTCTCTCTCTCTTACTGCAATGATAAAATAATGGAGCGTCTGGTTCATCAGTGGTGAAGAGATTTCGCCAGTTTAATTTACCGCTGTTATATTGGTCTGTTTAGAATAGGCTGTTTTCCTTATATACCGATATACTGATGTCAAACTCTTAGAAAATGTATTTTAATGGACCTAAGCTTTGAGGAAAGTATAAATACACCTATCTCCCGATTTACACGGTAGATACGTTCCTGAGAAAAACGTGTAAATCGGGGGATAGGTGTACACAGAAATAAAAATAAATGCATTGACAGGTTAAAATATGTAGTCAACACATAAGCTCGGGATTCCTCGTGAGATGTGTACACAGCGCATGTGTTCAATCACAGTAGCATTTAGTATAGTGCGATAAAAAAATACTTATTTGGAAAACCGTGTAAAAGCGAAAACGTGTAAAATAAGTACCGTGTAAATCGGGGGATAGTGTACCTTAAATTATAAATATACAATATGCATTTTTCCCGAGTATTTCTCTTCCAAAAATGTCAAATAAAATTCTTCTAAAACATGAAATGTTATCGGAGTATTCTCAAGAATTTCTACTGGACCTTGGCGACGGTATAGTCGCGCGGGTGGGTGATTCCTATGAAGTGACATTATTGACGCAACTTATAAGACCGTCTTCCGAGTTTAATAATTTTATATAATATTATTATTCAGTTAAACCTGTCTATAGCGCCCCCCTCTATATAGCGCGTTCCTCTCTATAGCGCCCGATTTTAATATGTAGTAGGATGCGATTTACATTAAAAGTGACTTGTCTATAGCACCTCCTCTCTATAGCACCCTATTTTAGTGAGTCCCAAGAGGGGGGCGCTATAGACAGGTTTAACTGTATATATAAACTAGTATTGTATAGCGTCTATATGTTTTTATGTTTAATAGGACTTTCGCCTACATGGTGTTTTTCTAATTTGACAAAGATGGTCTTAATCTGCAGGAGTTTACATCAAGCAATATGCTACACAATATACGAGCAAATACATGTACATTACCTGTTGGATCCTGTGGTTAATTATTCCCTTAAATTCAATTTTATATATGCGAATTAAGCCAAAATCTCTAAATTCAATTGTACAATATAAATCTTTATTGTGTAAATTGTAAGCAATCAACAAGTATATAAATTTCCAGTTTAATTAGTTTTACATTGTTGATAGTTACTCTCTCTCCATCTATCACTGGTGTATGAAAAAGTGAAAGTTGTATAAGCTTATGATTTTGCTTTGTTTTAAAAATGAATTGATGTTGGTTCCATATGTTTGAATTGAATATTACACCTTAGTTCTATATATATTTTATTGCTTAAAAAAGAACACAATAAAACAAAAAGAAACTACAATTGCAAATGATTTGATAACTAACTAACTAAAAAAAATGAATAATAATAGTGATGATGATAAAAAATTGAATATGTCTGCCAGAAAAATGCTTCTATGAATTAAAAAAAAAGAATAATTACAAAATTAACATATAAACTTCAAACAACTTGTATCAAATTCTAAATCTCAATAAAATTCATGTATTATAAAATCAGGTGGTAAAATGCTTCATTTTAACAATTAATTGAACATTAAAACCACTACATTGTGGTTATTGCACATTCAAGTCACTACCATTGCCGATGCCCCGGACTCTAATAAAAGATAGTGACAAATTACATTGACAAACATTTGCAATTTTATCTTATCTCAGTTTTTAGTGGGGAGAATGTTGTTGTTTTTTGTTAGTAAACCAATCTCTTCCGCCTTCTCATTGGACGAATGTGGCCATGTTTGTATATATAAGGGGGCTATGGTATTGCGGGGAGGCAGTGTGGTGGATTATCGTGTTGAGACGCTTAAAGTGTTCTCTGCGTGCTTTATCCGTGTCTGGTGATCTCCTCACATACCTGTGTGACCCCGGTCCGATCACTACCAACGCTACAATAAAGTACTGTTTCTGTTTTTATATAGCAAATCGTGAGGTTTTTTTATTTTGCTCCTTTTTATTGTTGTACTCTTGAGTGTACGCTTTTCTGAGTGTTAGTTACTATTACTTTAGGCCCTAGTAATTTGCAACTTTGTGTGTTATCCAGTACAAGTAACTTTTGTCAGTAGCTTAGAAAGGACAAAGAACTCTCGGGAGACGATAGAAAGATTCACTTTACGACACATCTATACTGGATTTGTTTATGACTCATCTATATATATATAAAATGAATGTATGTGTGTGTGTGTCTTCTGTCCTTTATGCCTGACCAAACCACTCATTGGAACGCCATGAAACTTTGGGAAGTTATTTAGTATAGTACTGGGAAGGTTCTGAAAAATAATTTCTTGAATATCCTTAGAGGTATTTGCAGATTTGTAGATTTAACTCGCAAGCAGTGCCACCATTGCGACGATGATAACAAGTTTTTTTATCTATAAGTTTTATTATCACTAAGTTTATTATCTTAAAGATTATTAATCAAAAGTAAGATTGTCTCAGGATGACACGGCAATTTATTTGAGACAAGAATAATGATACAATTCCAAGGCAAAGATACTATTCCTTTAACTTCCAATTACCGAGGGAACCAATTAATATTGATTTTATTCAACTTATCGAGTATTTTTCAAGGGACAGGGGAAAAATGTTTCACTAGATAAAACGATGATTTTGTAATGCTGAAAATTAGGAAAGACAAAATTCAGGATGACACGCTAATTTATTTGAGACAAGAATAATGATTCAATTCCAAGGCAAAGACACTATTCCTTTAACTTCCAATTACCGAGGGAACCAATTAATATTGATTTTATTCAACTTATCGAGTATTTTTCAAGGGACCGGGAAAAAATGTTCACTAGATAAAACGATGATTTTGTAATGTAGAAAATTAGGAAAGACAAAATTCAGGATGACACGGCACACAGGGACCGGGAAAAAATGTTTACTTTATCGAGAGATTCAAATTTACGAGTTTCAAATTATCAAAATATATCTTTTTTTTTAAATAAGTTTATAGAGAATTGTTTTAACAAATGTTCGTTAGACAAACCTTTACTCGGGTAAAACCCGGGCGAAGCCGGGATACATCCGCTAGTTTAATATAAAGCAAGGACAACATCTCTCTATTGAATATTCTATATAACTGTAGAAACAATTGGCGGACCGATCCTTCAATAAGTTACCATATCTCAGATTCCAAGAAGTTCAAGGGGGGATTATTCGGGGGCATCTGAAATATCAATTACGTAATAAAGGTCAATTCCACGGAAATTACGACACTTTTCTGTGATTGGCTGATTCCAACAATAAGAAAAAAAAAAGCCACCCCCTCTCTCCACCACACCCCCCTCCGTGATATCACCTTGAAGAGGAAACCTGTCCTTGGGGGGATCACGTGCTGAGAGATATACAGTACCTGGCGTGGCAACATAGTCTCATAGTTCTGCTGACAAAAGTTACTTGTACGGGATAACACACAAAGTTGCAAATTACTAGGGCCTAAAGTAATATCAACTAACACACAGAAGAGCGTATACTCAAGAGAACAACAATAAAAAGGAGCAAAATAAAAAAAAAACTCACGATTCGCTATATAAAAACAAAACAGTACTTATTGTAGAGTTGGTAGGGATCGGACCGGGGTCACACAGGTATACGAGGAGATCACCAGACACGGATAAAGCACACAGGGAACACTTTAAGTGTCTCAACACAAATATCCCCTACACTGCCTCCCTCGCAATACCATAGCCCCCTTATATATAGCAGACATGGCCACATTCGTCCAATGAGAAGGCGGGGAGATTGGTTCACTAACAAACAAAAACAACATTCTTCCCACTGAAAACTGAGATAAAAGTGCAAATGTTTGTCAATATAATCTGACATTAAAACCGTTAAAACCCTCCAACGAGTCACCCGTCTCCTATGAAACACATCCTGATCAACCACATTTGTAAAATTAAAATATAACTTCTCTTGACAAAGAAACAATAAAAGATCGCTAAAACTTTAGGAAAATAGTTTCGTTTTACCAAATACAACATATTCGAATAAGCTTTCGATACTAAATTTGACACCACCACTTGTTATATTCCAGGCTTCCATGATGGCTAGAATGATATCAAGTGTTTGCTGTATAAGTACACCTCGAACAGCACACGTAGAATACACAATTCGACTTTGAACTCACAATTGGTACATTTTTCTGTTGCACGTACTCGCTGATTGTTCAAACTCTTTCCTTACACGTATATCTTTCAAAAGGTTTTATCCCATCAGAATTTATTTTAAACCTGTCTAACTGATTATAATATTAACTTCCAAGATTACGTTATGATATTTTTCAAAATATCGAACATATTGAGTTATATTTGGTTTTGTGTTCGCTATTGAAGATATTTTCAATACAATTGTGGGTCTTTCAACTTGATTGATTTTTTTTAGAACGAGGAAGGTGTTTTGTGCTTGTTATTAAAGAAGAGTTTAAAATATATTTAATATTTATATTATTTTATTCAATGAAGATCAAAATTACATAACCTTCACAATTAATTATATATCATAACTATATAGCATTAAGCCATCTATTTAGTTTGTTTTTGGTCACTAGTCTAATATTTTTATTTTCACAGACTAAATTATGAGATTAATTTATAAATGAAATATTATGAAAAACAATTAAACAACTATATACATCAGAAGGTACATATTTTAGCCATGGATCAATCACATGTTCTGTGCGCTTTTTTATGTGTGCGTATTTTATATTTGAAAAAATAATAATATATGTACAATCAGGTTTAAGGATAAAATATCGAAGCAGTGATGGTATTCTATATACAGTTACGAGCGTCATCCGTTCTTAATTCTTCATCTCCTAATCATTTGTCATCTCTGTCACCGTTTGCTTTTTTTTTTTGGAATGGCGCCCTCCTATTGGTTGGCTACGATCACGCCACCTTTGCCCCCCCACTCGCTTTTTCGTTTTTGTAACTATTGTGTTGGAGCGGGTCGCTCCTTAAATAAATGCATATATTAGTTAATAACTAAATGGAATCCTCTCTTTCATTTTCCCAGTAAGAGACGCCTACGGAAGCCAACAGTACATAGACAGATAAAGCACATAGGCTATGGTTTTTAACTAATATATGCATTTATTTAAGGCGCCAATTTATAATTGTAACAAATAGTATTTGAATAAAAACATTCAATCGGGTAAAACACGGGCGTTGCCCGGGCCATTCGGCTAGTATTAAATCTATCTATAGTCCCAGAACCATCGTGTCACTCAATATCTTCACCGTGTACTTCACTAATTGTCAGCTACCAATCTAAACCGGTAATTACAATATTCTGGTGATTGATGCATCAAAGCCATTGAAGTCTCAACATTGATGATCCAGTCCCTCACAATGTTTACCTCATTGCAGTAGAAAATGTTGAAATTGGCTTTAAATATAATTAAAGTTGGAAAAAAATACTTTCAATCTATTCTAAAATCTCTCTCATGGTGAGGAAGCCTTCCTTGCTGAAGAAATTTGTACACATACACAACTTCCCTTACATTTTATATACCCTTTATTTACTATTTTTTATTATATATTATTTTTACCTTTGTAACAATTGATTAGAAGAATCAATAAAATTGTTTAAATTATCTAAAATCGGTATGTTGGAGTATTTTCTATTATGATACATTAGCGCGCCATCTGTTATGAAAATTCGAAGCTATTATAGACGTGTATGATTCTTTTTGAAGTATTTTCTATAATTTAATGTGTTGTACAATATGTTGACATCAGAGACGTATAGTGAGATGAAAAAAAAAAAACAGAACTTACTTGGTTCCCAGCTGTTGATCTTCTGTTCGAACGTTGGAAGATTTGAAGGATTCACTGAAACAATCCGTGTGGAAATAACAATTCTTGGAAAGACCGAACTGAGATATAAATAATTAAACATTCCTTTCTCTCAACGCATAATTTATGCTTTCCCTGTGAGGACCTGATAATTATATCTTGCAGCCCTCTAGAGTGAAATTCTCCGTATATATACATCAGCTATACAGGTAATATGGTTATTATAGTCTTTTACCACATGTAAAGACCTATGATGGTCTCAACATATGATTATTAACTCAACATGGCCTTTTACTATATATGTAAGCATATAGAGCTTCTTTCTTTTCGAACGACTCACATAATCCGAAGATTTTTTTTATCATCTTAAGTATTTGTTGATTATAAATATGACCAAAAATGCTTGGTCAAATATTTGCATTTATAAACATTATTCTAGAAATCAAAGAACAAATCTTGTATGAAAATTTATCTAGGATATCTTTAAAAAGAGCTTAAAAGAAAAAGATCAAGGTGGTGGTGTCTTGTCCATGGAGCAGATCAGATCGCTCCGTGCACCCTGATCACAATACCGGCCAACAAAGGTGCCTTGTTCGTATGGATGTCCTCTTGTGGATAGATGTCTGGCATATAGAGGGCTGAAAGGATGGCCGGGTAACTATATATATGGTCCGGAGTGAGTTGGGTGTTGTAACAGTTATTGCAGTTCCTGTAGGATCTAGTCATGTCTGGGTTTATCTCCATTCCTTTAAAATGTCCTGTTCTGATTCTTGATATAGTTGTCGTTAATTCTATGTGGATGTTGAGATTGCATATGGGCTGAAATGTGGCTGACTAACGGGGCAATGGCACCCCTCATTCCATGGAGCAAAAAAAAAAAAAGATCAAGGTGATATAATGAAAAGGGCATTACTTTAGGGTATTTACCATCTCTGGAATTTAAAAGACGTTCCAGAGATGTCTCTAAATCATAATGAAAAAATAAATATAGCATGTATCGCCGAGTTTTAGATAATTGGCTTGTGTTTATGACGCTGTTATGCCCTGTATATGGAATTGTGGCAAGTTCCCACCGCAATAGTACATCGTTACATGGTGGATCACCAAGGTTAGGCAGAAATTAAGGGCACCTGGCTCTTCACGATCCATTGTGCCAGCCAGAGCTTCCATATTGATGGATTGGCCTCCGATTTTCTACAAAATATTCTCATGGAACATGATGGGATAGATTATTCAGGAGACCTTGATCACGTTGCTCCTCAGTAGCCGACCATGGTATCAAAGACGCACGAGTCAAAAGATTCCAGGCCATAACCAAAATCCTATCGCACGATTTGACGGATTTGTTAAAGATTTTGAAACTTTTCAGCAACATCGTAAAGATAGAGGCTGCCTGGCCGGCATTCATAGTTTTTCAAATACCTCAGACCAAACTTCATTTATATATTGTAACCCTGTGTTCCAAGTATATTTTCAGTAACAAAATTAATCGGATTTAAGACCAAGAATGTTTGTTTTCCTTTCTGAAAAACGTGTATATATTTGGATATATTCACGCCTCAATAAAATCAGATGGTGTTCTCCGAAAAAATTGAAAGGGTTCTAAATTGTGCGATTAATCTGATGATAGGAAAAGGGAGTTCACTTAAGAAATATTCTTCGGTGGTAAACGTTGTATATATATCTCTATAGTGGGAATATAACTTTGATTGGGTTATTCTTGTTAAGTCGTTTTGTATTGTTTGCTCTATCGCAGTTCTTAATATTCCTGGGATAGCATTATCTCGACGTTTCGACAAAAACGCTTTGCCAAAAGTTTTAATTTTTGTTCGCTCCTTACAGGACAAAATATTTTTGTTGAAACGTCGAAACAATAAAAAATATTTACTGGCCGAAGTGTCTTTAAACCTTAACAACAGTTGAAGGCCATTTATACACGTTCTATTTGAACTCCTCCTCATCTCTGATGTTCTGGTTAAAGCAGTTCAGCTCTCGTTCAAAACAGAAGGTAGGAGAATGAGAATCGCCTCACATATTTACATGTTCAAAGTCCACGACAGTCGATTTCCTTTTTAAGACTTACCTCAGACCAAACTTCATTTATATATTCAACCCTGTGTTCCAAGTATATTTCCAGTAACAAAATTAATCGTATTTAAGACCAAGAATGTTTGTTTTCTTTTCTAAAAAACGTGTATATATTTGTATTTAACATAAATTCGAGTTATTTTAAAAACTTGGGATATATACACCAATATCAGACACACACAATTTATCTATCACTAAACTTTACAATGTGAAAAAATAGTACAAATGTAATATTTATTCCGATAGATGACGCAAGCCATCAGCAACTTTCAGTTGCACGATAAGGAGATGCCTTTTTCTTAATAAACTTTACAATTTATCGTTAAAATTGGCAACAAATAAGATGCCATATAATGGAGATATTTATGAAAGTTACAGGATTTGATGAAAAAATCGGACTTAAAAACGGAAACATTGGTCTCGTGGTTAAATCTTTAACCGAGTATACACTGTATTAATTTATTGTTTTGTTGTTGTTGTTGTTGCTTGGGCTACTCAAGCGGCCCCAGGTATACTAGCTGGTGGCCCTTTCCCCAGGATATTCTTTCTGTCCTTGGGAAAACCTTGAAATACAATTTAAGCTCGAATATAAGTGTCACATTTGTTAAAACTCTTAATTCGTGTGTGTGTTTAGTATTATCCATTTTCTAATCGTTGTTTTCGAATGCAAATTTTACCATCTCTCACAGATTTTCTAATATAAAATTTTAATTAAAAAAAACTATTCTAAAAACAAATATTCCATATTTATAAGCGATAGAACTCTTCCTGTTTAGATAATCAAATAAAGTAAAACACGAAGGAAGATGAGTTTCTTTCTTATTTTTTTTTTAACAACAACAAAAAAAAAAAAAAAAAAGAAAAGAAACTCATCTTCCTTCGTGTTTTACTATATTTGATTATTCCATATTTAACTATAAGCATCAACCAGGTCTCTATCGACATGGCAGCGGGAATAACTAGTCTTTAAGGAACAAGATATCCGAGAATCAAAGATTCAATACCGAAGAAGAATGACTCTGTATTTATGCAACAACATATGTAAATATTAAAGATATTTCTTCCAGTAAATATTTTTATGGTCGAAGTATTTTTAATTTTAAGAACTATGAATGCCGGCCAGGCAGCCTTTATCTTTACGATATGTAAATATGATTTGTATACTCTTTGTAAATAAAAAATAACACTACTGTAGATATCTGGGGGAGGATCTTGTAAAATTATTTTCGAAACGAAGCTAATAGAGTTATTTTTGGTGATCTCTGTCTTTATATTCCGTGTTAATTGGCCATTTAGACCATGGTCTTCTAACCCCCATGGCAGAACGCGACTTCAGTGGCAAGGGATCCTATGATCTGGCAGCAAAGATGATTCGCAGGGGTGGAGGAAACATAGAGATGGCAGGGAAACAGCGCCTGGGAGCAGGGAAAGTTAGATTTGGTGATCTCCTCTCAATACCATTCAGACACCAAGTTCGATTCTATCAATATTGTAAGTTGTTTGCGGAGATTTTTGTAGATACCAGACTTGTCGGCACACCGACATTGCCTTAAAATGATGAAAATGAGCGTGAGTTTATATAGTGAGATTTTCGTGAAAAAGAAAAATTAAGAATGGAGTCAGAAAAAAGCTAAATAGATCTTGGTTTAACTCCCATAGGCTTTGCGCAGAGGCAATATCGTAGCCAGTGAGGAACTTCCGAGGCGCGATTATTGCTAGTTGAAAACTTTACCCATAGGCTATTCTACGTTGTATGCGACAAAACTAAGATGAATAATCATCAATAGTGTAAAGATAATATGAATAAAAGCCGTGAACTCAATATTTCCTTAAAGATAAGACAAGATCCAAGAGAGGCAATATATCTTGTTACCTATAATTGCTAGCACTCACAATATTAGAATAATTGGATGCAAATAGGCACTTGAATATTGAACGGACCAATTTGCATAAGGATAGTACGTCAAAGTCGTATATGGAAAACATGGAGAAAATTTTGCCGAATTATACAATAATGATATTATAAGATAGAAAATTTTCAATGGCACCTTAACTACATAGGCCTACTATATTAGAGCTCAAGAAGACACAATGGTAGTTCTCGGCAGATGTTGTTGTCGTGTCCAATGAAGAGCCTTAGATGTCTCCATACATCTCTATCACAGCTTGGGTGTGTAAAGTTACTGCTCTGGGTCTATGTCAATTTTCTGTTGTTGTCGTGTCCAATGAAGAGCGTCAGATGTCTCCATACATCTCTATCACAGCTCCAGCAATGTCCACTATCTTGGGTGTGTAAAGTTACTGTTCTGGGTCCATGTCAAATTTCTGTTGTTGTTGTCGTGTCCAATGAAGAGCCTCAGATGTCTCCATGCATCTCTATCAAAGCTGTAGCAATGTCCCCTATCTTGGGTGTGTAAAGTTACTGTTCTGGGTCCATGTCAATTTTCTGTTGTTGTTGTCGTGTCCAATGGAAAGCGTCAGATGTCTCCATGCATCTCTATCACAGCTGCAGCAATGTCCCCTATCTTGGGTGTGTAAAGTTACTGTTCTGGGTCTATGTCAATTTTCTGTTGTTGTTGTCGTGTCCAATGAAGAGCCTCAGATATCTCCATGCATCTCTATCACAGCTGCAGCAATGTCCACTATCTTGGGTGTGTAAAGTTACTGTTCTGGGTCCATGTCAATTTTCTGTTGTTGTTGTCGTGTCCAATGAAGAGCATCAGATGTCTCCATGCATCTCTATCACAGCTGTAGCAATGTCCACTATCTTGGGTGTGTAAAGTTACTGTTCTGGGTCCATGTCAATTTTCTGTTGTTGTCGTGTCCAATGAAGAGCATCAGATGTCTCCATACATCTCTATCACAGCTGTAGCAATGTCCACTATCTTGGGTGTGTAAAGTTACTGTTCTGGGTCTATGTCAATTTTCTGTTGTTGTTGTCGTGTCCAATGAAGAGCCTCAGATATCTCCATGCATCTCTATCACAGCTGCAGCAATGTCCACTATCTTGGGTGTGTAAAGTTACTGTTCTGGGTCCATGTCAATTTTCTGTTGTTGTCGTGTCCAATGAAGAGCATCAGATGTCTCCATGCATCTCTATCACAGCTGCAGCAATGTCCACTATCTTGGGTGTGTGAAGTTACTGTTCTGGGTCCATGTCAATTTTCTGTTGTTGTCGTGTCCAATGAAGAGCCTCAGATGTCTCCATGCATTTCTATCACGGCTGCAGCAATGTCCACTATCTTGGGTGTGTAAAGCTGCTGCTCTGGGTCTATGTCAATTTTCTGTTGTTGTCGTGTCCAATGAAGAGCCTCAGAAGTCTCCATGCATCTCTATCACAGCTGCAGCATGGCCACTATCTTGGGTGTGTAAAGTTACTGTTCTGGGTCCATGTCAATTTTCTGTTGTTGTTGTCGTGTCCAATAAAGAGCCTCAGATGTCTCCATACATCTCTATCACAGCTGCAGCATGGCACTATCTTGGGTGTGTAAAGTTACTGTTCTGGGTCCATGTAAATTTTCTGTTGTTGTTGTCGTGTCCAATAAAGAGCCTCAGATGTCTCCATACATCTCTATCACAGCTGCAGCAATGTCCACTATCTTGGGTGTGTAAAGCTGCTGCTCTGGGTCTATGTCAATTTTCTGTTGTTGTCGTGTCCAATGAAGAGCCTCAGAAGTCTCCATGCATCTCTATCACAGCTGCAGCAATGTCCACTATCTTGGGTGTGTAAAGCTGCTACTCTGGATGCTCTCGGCAGATAAAATCACTTAGAAGGTTCTCTATCAGCTTCTCTTATTCGTTAGAATATCATTTTCACCATGCTTCTCGTAAATAGAGCTGTTTTAAATATAGGTATATCAGTTGTTTGAAAATTTGCAATATTACGCGACTTTTTAAATCTAGTGATATCTAAAGGGTTGAAAGATTTCGATTTATAGACATTTTTCTGTATATTTAAGTTCGATAGAATGTAGGTTCAGCTATATCTTGTTTTATATATGTCTTCTTAGAGGGAAGTCTCCGCCACTAATGCAAACTGAGAGAATTTCTTCTTACAAACACAGAATGGGTAGGTTGATTTGAGGATTGACATGGCTGAATTTTGTAGTCTGGATCTCTTTATTTAACAAATGAAGGCTCTCATTGTCTTTTATTATTTTTTTTTTATGAAAAGGTAGCTGTAGGGATGTTTTCGATTTCAGGAAAGGAGAAGACATCGCTGAATATTCTTGATGATCTAGAAGACGATGGAACAGAATTCTTTCTTGATATCTGATGGATACTTACAGACACCAGGGGCAACTTGTGACATAGTGATGGGTTGTGACAGCCATGAGCACGTGGAGGACTCACGCGACCTGTCCCAGCCTATCCTGAGCTACAGCAGTCATGAGGGAAGAAGAGGTGGAGACCGCCATGAAGGTACAGTACTTTTTATATGTTACAAAGATTTCCAACATCACAGATATTTTTGTTGTTATACCGTAGCACACGTTACCTATATAGGATACTAGCCGAATGACCCGGGCAACGCCCGTGTTTTACCCGATTGAATGTTTTGATTCAAATACTATTTGTTACAATTATAAATTGGCGCCTTAAATAAATGCATATGTTAGTTAATAACTATAGCCTATGTGCTTTATCTGTCTATGTACTGTTGGCTTCCGTAGGCGTCTCTTACAGGGAAAAAGAAAGAGAGGATATTCCATTTGGTTATTAACTAATATATGCATTTATTTAAGGAGCGACCCGCTCCAACACAATAATTACATAAACGAAAAGGCGAGTGGGGGGGGGGGGGGGCAAAGGTGGCGTGACCGTAGCCAACCAATAGGAGGGCGCCATCCCAAAAAAAAAAAAGCAAACGGTGACAGAGATGAAAACTGATGACTGATTGTTGATAAGGAGATGAGGAATGACGCTCGTAACTGTATATAGAATGAATGTTTGTATGTCCGGTATACAAATTCGCAGTAGTTCACTAATTCAAACCAAAATTTCCATACATAGGTAAAAAAATACGGGGAAGACGATAGGCTATTTTAAAAAATATATAAATCAATTATTAAAACTATATATTCAAATTATTCTACTTAGCTCACGAACAGCGCCCTATATCAAAGATTAGATTAAATTATGACGATGCAAACAAATAGGTAATGCTAATAACAAACAATTATAAAAAAAAATCTTATCTAAATATATATCACTCGGGTAGATATGCACACGGGTCAATCCCGGGGCGAAGCCCGGGTCACCCGTCTAGTAGGATATAAGAAAGTACTCTTACAGCGACCTCTAACATAATTGTAGTGTAATTGGACACTTGCTTGTTCTGGTCAGAATACTAGACCGCCATTCTGTAGTTCTTTTTTATGTACACCGTCAGCCTAGTAATGGTTCTCTATCTCTCAGCCTTACCACTGGTGGGGGGATACGAAAACTTACCAGAAGAGCAGCCGCTATGAAGTTGGAGAGAGTGATCAAAACCAGCAACAGGTCTGCTAACACTCCTCTTCCTTTTATTGTCATTTTTAATCCACATTACATAAGAATTCAAATATCAATTAACGGGTATTTACAGTAATTTACATTCCAGAGCCAATAGCAACAGATATTTACATTCATTTGCTCCAGGAAACAGGACAACAGCAGTCGGCGACTCCCACACCAGTCCCAGACTGGAAAAAGGCCAAAGCGCCATCTATTGGAGGAGGTTGTAGGTGTTTTTCAGGCTGATATATGCGACAATATTATCTTTCATCATTTTTACTTATTTTAATTTAGTTAACCATTGACTAGCTGCCAATAAAGTATTCTGAATTGTTGTCTAATATAATAAAATACCTTTGTTTACATTATATATGACAATATATAATAATATATTTTGCCTTAATATTGCCACGTGGAATATTAAGAAAAACAAACTTCGACACAGCAATTTATTTAAGAAAAGAACAAACTATGAATGATAAAACAAAAAGATAAGCAATGAGGGAAGTTTACAGAGTAGCAAAAATATAAACATAAAAAATGATCGTAAGGTGGAATCCTCTGGTGTATAATTAGCAGCAACACATAAAATTCCGAGGATAAGTTTCTTTTATTTCAAAAATAATATCTTGAGCTTTCGGGCGTAAACAGCCCTTCTTCAGGAATATTGGAAACAATTTCAAGTAGAAATGTTTCACTCACGCTATACAAGACCAAAGAAAGATACCATCTATTTGTGTACAAACATTTCTACTTGAAATTGTTTCCAATATTCCTGAAGAAGGGCTGTTTACGCCCGAAAGCTCAAGATATTATTTTTGAAATAAAAGAAACTTATCCTCGGAATTTTATGTGTTGCTGCTAATAAAAAATGATACTCTGTTAATAAAATAATAAACACTTTGCTACAATATACTTAAATGAGAATGGGTGGAACATTCGACGCATGTAATAATTTATATTCTGGCAATATATGTATATAATACATGTTGCTAGAAGATTGAAAAAAAGCCTTCAAATTCTCTAAGATTCAGGATATTCTAATAATGTATCACTATCTAATGAAGTGTCAGGCTCATTTGTGGAGAACTCTCTCATAAGTTTTGCCAATTAAGTCTACTGACAAAGTGTTTTTCATATTTTCTATCATTATAATAGAAATAATATAGCTTCAATATATATAATATAAATCAAAATTCGAAACTATTATAGACGCGTTTGATTCTTTAAAAAATAAACAATTTCTACTGCCCTTACTGCAATGGAAACATTAATGGGAGGGCCTGGCTCATCAGTGGTGAATCCTCCCAGCGGTTTGGCCAGTTTAATCTACCATACCGCTGTTATATTGCATTTTTCGATCTTCCTTTTATAGTGATACTGATGCTAGACTCTTGGAATGGGTATTTTAGATGAACTATGGACATAAGCTTTGAGGACAACAGAATTACATACAATAATAAATATATAATATGCCTCGAGCAATCGCTCTTCCGCAAATATCAATTTGTGTCTTTTATTATAGCAATTTTTTAATATAATATAAAATGTTTGAAAATAGAGCAATCCATATATTATATTATTTAACAAATGCTTATTTTGGATCATAAAATATTGTAAATAAAACTTTATGATCCAAAATAAGCATTTTCAAATAATAATATAATATATATTAACAATAGTTATAATAAAAGACACAAATTGATATTTGCGTAAGAGATATTGCTCGAAGCATATTATATTTTTATAATTGTTTGTAATTCTGCTATCCTCAAAGCTTATATCCATAGTTCATCTAAAATACCCATTCAAAGAGTCTAGCAACAGTATCACTATAAAAGGAAGATCGAAAAATGCAATATAACAGCGGTATGGTAAATTAAACTGACGAAACCCATGGGAAGGTTCATCACTGATGAGCCAGGCCCATTAATTTTTCCATTGCAGTAAGGGCAGTAGAAATTGTTTATTTTTAAAATGAATCATACGCGTCTATGATAGTTTCGAATTTTGACAACAGATGGCGCGCTAATGCGTCATAATTTAACATAATATAAATATAGCATAGGTATCAATAAAAATATTGAAAAATAAGCTAATATTTATACTCATATGTAAAACGAGAAAATAACAATTTAACAAACTTACTACTAAAATTACGAGAGGCCTCAGGTTGGCAAAACCTTTCTAAACATCAAAAATCGCTTCTCCAAATGCATTTCTCTAGGTCAGCGAAAAACAACAAGTCTTCGGGGAAAGATATTTATGACGTCTAACTATCGGCAAGTTGCTAGCTGTCGATAACTGATCAATACATAATATTTATCGATCAACATGACTTCTCGATAGTTTGGAATAATTGATCCAAGAGTTATTGGTTTGTTATTTCCGAACATGTCGATGTTTTTGTTGTTTAATATAAAGGTGTAGGTCTTACACTTGAAATTTGTTTACCTGACTGCATTGACAATCTCCAATTTTCTATTTGTTTTTTTTTTCTACTTGTATAATATCTCTATAGTTTTAAATTTGAATTATCTGCTGGCCTTACAAATCTCCACTTTTCCATTTCTATTTGAAATTTCTCTTTGTATCGCAAGTATCCAATTTTCCTTTTTTTTTTTTCTGCTTGTATAACAGTTCTCTAGTTTTAAATAAGAATTGTCTTCTAACCTTATTAATCTCCACTTTTCCATTTCTATTTGAAATTTCTCTTTGTATTGCAAGTATCCAATTTTCCTTGTCTGCCTATGGGAGCCGAGAGACTTCCTTCCAGCCTGCTGGGATGACAGACCACGGTAAACATACGAGCGGGGCCTGGGAATAGTACGGATGGCCACCGCTGTGTGGCGTGGCGCGGCAGATCGGCGGAAGTCAATGAGAACCCAATAGACATTCTAGGGTGTTGTCCTTTTGTCTTCCTCTGAAAATGTAGCTAATAAGTAATACCAATAAAACACTAACTTTAAAATTATTTTCTGGGCCATCGCAGGACTAATAAATCGACACACCACATGCCTTACAACAGTTTAATTTTCCCGTTTTCTATTTGACTTGTATTTTTGACTTAAACTTTCCTTGTTTATCATTTGATTTGAACGTTTTATCTTATGATTCATTAGTTTCTCATTTTTTGTATTGCCTTAGTTTTGTTTGTCTCACAAAAGCCCAGATTTCCATTTTATTTGTTCATTTTCATTATTATTTTATAGCTGTTCATACAAAAGAAAGTTACATACAAGCCAACTGAGCACTAAGTTATAAACATAAAAACAAATTTCACCATTATAAAATAGTAACAAAACGAAATTCTGCAAACAAAAACAAACAACAGCGGAACACTGTGAGTTCGATTCCCATCCCTGGATACTTAATTTTCCGTTTATCATTGCTCTTCACAATTCATATTTTCATACTTCATTCATAAGGTTAGAAATAATTGTTATTTCTCCTTAAAATGAATTTCGAATTTTCGTTCAAAAGAAACACATGCGGGATAATCTTCAAATGTCGTTCTACAAAAACTAATATTATAAAATAAATAAAGCTTCCAGGGTTAAGTTTCTTGTACAACTTTTTATTTTCAAGCTTTCGGATTTGTCAGTCCTTTAGGTTAGGTTAGGTTAGGTGTGCACACACACAGACAACCTACCTACAATTTAGTTTCACAAAAATAATTTCAAAAACCAAAATTTGAAACAAATAAATACAATATTTGACTAATGTGTAGAGGGTTTGGAAACACTCTCTATGGCATTAGCTGGGTTGAATATACTGGAACTGCTGATTTAGATCAATTCTTCTGTTCATTGCTGTTATAGTCTTTGGATATTAAAGCTTCCAGTATTAGACTCTTATATTTGAAGAAGATTTTATAAAAATGGCATGTAACATATTGTAGTTTAAACTGGTGACATGTAGAATTTTTGTGCTGAAATATTGAGGATTTGTCATCTTGATTTCTGATAATACGGATTTTCTCTTTAATTCTTGTGTCTATTGATCTGCTGGTCTCTCCTCTATATGAAGCGTTGTGTTGTTGGTATGAGATATGGAGTATATGGCTTCTCGGTCCTGTATAATTATTGTATTTGGTTCTGAAATTTCTGATGATCTAGCTAATGTGGATCGAGAATTTCTTATTTAGAAACAGGATTATCACGTTGACAAATTAATAATAAACACAATTTTTATATACAAATTATTATTTATATATTTTAAATACTTATGATATATTGAGAGAAAAATACATTACATTATTTCTGTGTGATAAACAACTTTTTGAAAATATACGTTCATGGTGGATGATGCGTGCTGGTTGAACTTAAATTCATACCTTCGCTTACACGCAAACAAAATAACAAAAAAAAAAAAAACTATATTCCTTGTTCACAAGCAAACTAAAAAACCAAAAATTGCATCTAAACAAGCACAAATTGAAACACTCTCATACACGCTTAAATAATATAAAACAAATATTGACGCAAATAGAACCAATTTGGTGCACATACTCAAACACACAACCAACATTTTCACGCACCTAGACACAAATTCCACGCACATAAATGGTATGAAAAAGCTTTAGCACGTTATTCAACGCTACAGTCTAAACACAAAACCCTCGTGCACAAAACCCAAATTCCACGTACACAAAGCTCCACCAGACTTCCCATACAAAAACGAGGCCTCATTAAGTAATGAATGAAATAATTAAGTTGGCGGATGGTCACGTGTTCATTGCCGCCTCAACTTCCTTGTCGCTGCTTCTCTCTCCAAGTTGTCCCTAGAGATGATACACAAATTCTTATCACATTCAGACTTTAAAAATACCTAGAAATTCAGCTCGTCGCACATATGACAGAGAAATTCAAGCCTTAATCCAAATTAATTTCGATTATAATATCACAGATCAAACACATTAATTGTAATTATGATGCATTAGCGCGCCATCTGTTATCAAAATTCGAAACTATTATAGACGCGTATGATTCTTTTAAAAATAAAACAATTTCTACTGCCCTTACTGCAATGGAAAAAATTAATGGGAGGGCCTGGCTCATCAGTGGTGAACCCTCTCAGCGGTTTCGCCAGTTTAATCTACCATACCGCTGTTATATTGCATTTTTGCAACTTCCTTTTATAGTGATACTGATGCTAGACTCTTGGAACGGGTATTTTAGATTAAATATGGACATAAGCTTTGAGGACAGCAGAATTACATATAATTATAAATATATAATATGCTTCGAGCAATCGCTCTTCCGCAAACTCTTCCGTAAATTCGTTGTGAAAAAAATGGTCCTATATCTCTGGTTTATAAACAAAGTTCTCAAAGTTTCTGGAACACCTTCCTATAGAACCTTATCTATAGATATCCTGGGAGAATTTTTCAGACAGTTTCAATGCTATTGCATATAGAGATTTAACTACATCGCCTGAGTAAGCAATTCAGAAGTCAACAAAAAATCCAGTCTGATCTTTCCAGTCTTTATGATCAGTGTGGCAATGCTATTACAGGAAGACTTTTCACACTTGGATTGTCTTGATTTCTCACAGTATTGGAATATTATTCAAGTTCTGGTGTTTTTAGAGAAAAAAAGTGAACCCATAATATGATAGGGAGTAGAAATAGTGTTGTGTTTTCAACAAAGTTGAAGTGTGGCAATGCTATTACAGGAAGACTTTTCACACTTGGATTGTCTTGTTTTCTCACAGTATTGGAATATTATTCAAGTTCTGGTGTTTTTAGAGAAAAAAAGTGAACCCATAATATGATAGGGAGTAGAAATAGTGTTGTGTTTTCAACAAAAGTTGAAGTGTGGCAATGCTATTACAGAAAGTCTTTTCACACTTGGATTGTCTTGTTTTCTCACAGTATTGGAATATTATTCAAGTTCTGGTGTTTTAGAGAAAAAGTGAACCCATAATATGATAGGGAGTAGAAATAGTGTTGTGTTTTCAACAAAGTTGAAGTGTGGCAATGCTATTACAGAAAGTCTTTTCACACTTGGATTATCTTGTTTTCTCACAGTATTGGAATATTATTCAAGTTCTGGTGTTTTTAGAGAAAAAAAAGTGAACCCATAATATGATAGGGAGTAGAAATAGTGTTGTGTTTTCAACAAAGGTTGAAGTGTGGCAATGCTATTACAGGAAGACTTTTCACACTTGGATATTCTTGTTTTCTCACAGTATTGGAATATTATTCAAGTTCTGGTGTTTTTAGAGGGAAAGGTGAACCCATAATATGTGATAGGGAGTAGAAATAGTGTTGTGTGTTCAACAAAAGTTGAAGTGTGGCAATGCTATTACAGGAAGACTTTTCACACTTGGATATTCTTGTTTTCTCACAGTATTGGAATATTATTCAAGTTCTGGTGTTTTAGAGAAAAAGTGAACTCATAATATGATAGGGAGTAGAAATAGTGTTGTGTGTTCAAAAAAAGTTGAAGTGCGGCAATGCTATTACATGAAGACTTTTCACACTTGGATATTCTTGTTTTCTCACAGTATTGGAATATTATTCAAGTTCTGGTGTTTTTAGAGGGAAAGGTGAACCCATAATATGTGATAGGGAGTAGAAATAGTGTTGTGTGTTCAACAAAAGTTGAAGTGTGGCAATGCTATTACAGGAAGACTTTTCACACTTGGATATTCTTGTTTTCTCACAGTATTGGAATATTATTCAAGTTCTGGTGTTTTTAGAGGGAAAGGTGAACCCATAATATGTGATAGGGAGTAGAAATAGTGTTGTGTGTTCAACAAAAGTTGAAGTGTGGCAATGCTATTACAGGATTATTTTCACACATGGATTGTCTTGTTTTCTCACAGTATTGGAATATTATTCAAGTTCTGGTGTTTTAGAGAAAAAAAGTGAACCCATAATATGATAGGGAGTAGAAATAGTGTTGTGTGTTCAACAAAATTTAGTTTAAAACCTGTGAGCTCGTTTTTCAGCACAAACTTACAAAAGTAAGCTTAAATGTAGAGGCAATGCTAAATTAGAATCCATGTTATATATTAAAATATAAAGACTGTAAATATAGAAATATATTTACTCATAACATAATCTTTCTCAATATTTTAAAAACGTTTGGTGCGTTAAAATTCTTGTAAAAATGCGATCTTATTTCTAATTTACTGCTTTTATATGGTTTTTCACTAATATATTTCCAGGCTAATGATGGTATGACAAGGGAGGAAGTAATTCAACCACATGTATATGTAATTATGTATCTTATTTACATAGAGAACAGATTTGCATACTGATGATAAATGTGGCGATAGAACCAAGGGCACAGACCGGGGTGAGAGAGTTGTTAATACGACAGAGATAACTTGTGCCAAAGTTATCCACAGTTCTATTAAATTTGCCTTTATGTTTATGAACTCAATTGTCTTAATTGCAATGAATAAATTTCATTATCTCAATATTGATTGTGATTATCTTTTTCTTTTTTACCTTCATTTGCGGTGAATCCGCGGTAAATCCATGTATAATAAATTTCTTTTCCTTCAATATACCCAGAATAATCTATTAGCTTGATTGTCTTTATATAATTTATCCTGTATATAAATATCATATTACCATTAAGGTACTATTACTTTTTTCCTGCATGTATCCTACATTTCTGCTTGGAGAATCTGCATAAGACTAAAAGGTCTTAATAAAGCTTTTTGTTGTTGTTGATATAAGATTTCTGCTTGGAGAATCTGTATAAGACTAAAAAGTCTTAATAATGCTTTTTGTTGATATAATATTTCTGCTTGAAAAATCTGTATAGGAATAAAAGGTCATTAAAAAGTTGTTGTTGTTGTTGATATAATATATCTAAAACGACGTTTGAAAACCATCCCGCATGTGTTTCTTTTCAAAGAAAAATCAAGCGGAATAAGCGGAATACTGTGGGTTCGATTCCCATCCCTGGACACTTTTATTTTTCCGTTTATCATTACTCTTCACAATTCACCCTTTCATACCTCATCTTAAAGGTTAGAAATAATCGTTATTTCTCCTTAAAATAAATTATGATTTTTCTTTGAAAAGAAACACATGCGGGATGGTTTTCAAACGTCGTTTTACAATCACGGGCCGCATTATACTATATTGTATATAAGATATCTGCTTTGGAGAATCTGTATAAGATTTAAAAGGTCTTAATAAAGATTTTTGTTGTTGCCTTTACATCGGTATCTATGCCATTGTATATTTACATACTGTAGATCGGTCGAGTTTCGCGACTTCAAGAATTATTCATTAAAAAACAAGACACTAAATTGAAACAAACTGCGTGCGACATACCGGTTGAAGTATTATTTCATTAACAAATTAGACGGCTGAATTTAATATGAATCTCACTGTTGAACGCGTGGTAGTTCCTGTTGCTTCTACGCCAATTACAATCAACTGATTCTACTTGAAGTTCCCCACATGTTAAACATTATTATTATTATTATTTTTTAATATTCGAAATTTCTCGTTAATTATGCATGTTTTGAGCTTCTTTTTTTAAAATTAATTTATTTATAAACCAGGCGCGATATTGAAATATTTGCACCTAATACAGAGGTAACAAAAGAGCGAACAATTAAGACTTAGAATTAAATATTTACAAATTTACATGTATTATTCTACAGAGTTCATAAAATTTATATAGACAAAGTGGCTGAGGTGAAAGAATTAGATCATTTAAATCAGGAAACAAACGATGTCTTACTTCTGTAAAGTTCGGACAGTCGTAGATGAGGTGAAAAGAAGTTTATTCGAGTTTTCCGCAGGAACAATTTGATGTTTCTGATAGACCTCTCTTATGTAAGTATTTATAGAATTTCTGTGTGAGGTGACAAATTGAGTGACTATAAAATTTGAATGAAACTGTATATTTTCGATCTTGAGGTCGTTTCTGAGAATTGTGGGTTAGGACAAACCAGGTTAGAGATAACCTGTAGAACTTTCGTGTGGAAGGTCTTTCTACCAAATTAAATACAAGAGAATCAAAGCGGGATCTAAATGTAAAGTTTAACGGCTTTCCGCATGTTAAGAAACCATTATAGATAATTAACAACCATCCATCACTAATGGCTATGATCAACATGGCCTAGACCTCAAACATCGATAGTGTGTCTTTCTACTACTGTAGATTTATGCTGGATCAGTAGATACTGACTTCAACCATCCATTTCTCCATGTGTCGTTGTGCTGTATCTCCACCTCTGGTGGAATAACAGCGGTATGTTCCCATCAACGTCCCATTAGTATTATTATTTTTTTTTTGCAAGAATCAAGAGCCATTAGAACATTTTTTTTTTTCAATCAGAAGAAAAAAAAAAGAAGCCTAATCCTGGAATCGAACCCGGTTCGTAGCGTTCGAAAACCAATTGTTTAGACCATCCTTCCACAGACTTCCTTATAAAAACGTCCCATCAGTAGTTCCACTATATGTTGTGACGAATAAACATATTTATTTTGAAAAAAAAAAAACCGTCAGCAAGGAGAATATTTTTTTCTGTTTCGACAACAATTTTTTTTCCAGGATAACATTCTTATCTAGACGTCGGTAAAAGCACTTTTTTTCTAACCATATATTTTCTAAAAATAAATATAAAAGTACCAGGCAAACAGACAAACTATATATACATATGAAAAAAAAAAACAATAGAAAAAAAAAGTGGGTCAGGTGTTGATATTAAAAATAAAGAAAGCATATCCTGACCACGAGCACATGTGCTTTTTAGATGGCAAAGCGCCATCTAGTGGATCAAAAATAAACAAAACATTTATTTAACTTTCCCAGTGATATTTGGCCAACCCATTTTCTTTATAAATCAATAAAAGCCATCCACGAACGCGTTTCGCGCTGTTGGCGCTCGTCAGCGTGGAGTAGGCTGTACCACTGCGACATACATATATAAACCTAAATACGTAGTAAACAAATTATCACCTAGCATCACTTCCTAAAACATAAATTACATAAATAATTACGGATCGGTGTCAAACAAATATACCTAACGCTTCCCTATAGGTGTTTCTAAAACCCGGATGTATGGCTTGAAACTTGGGATGAAATGTAGACGACGAAAGGGGGATCTATTTCATCAAGTTAATTGACACACTAAATATAAACAGGAGGAAACTCAACACCCGACTCTTTTATTACTTTATATATTTAGGCGTAGAGAGAAAACTTAGGGAAAATTTGAACACCATTTTCCCAGGTCTTCCTCCTAATTCTTTTTTAGATCTTCCAAGTCCTATATAACGAAGTTTGACAATTATCCCGCAAATGTTTCTTTTGAACGAAAAATCTAAATTTATTTTAAGGAGAAATAACGATTGTTTCTAACCTTAGGGATGAAGTATGATAAGACCTGACAATAAAGACCAATACATCAAGTTTAATAAATTCTGCAGGCTGTATATTTCAAGGCGAAAGTATTGATGTTGGCCACTGACTCGTTCTGATGTAATCATTGGATGTGATTAATTTACTTAGTCTACACGTTGTTCTAACTTTTGTAAATGGCAATTTTGTGTACATATTTCACACGGTGTACATATTTCAAGCTACTATTTCTAATTATTATATGCAAAATTTGACATCGAATGTTTAATTATGTTAATTTCACGATGATTTGATTTGTATATAATTTCAGATTTACACGTAATTATCCTAATTGTGGATATGGCGTGTCTTTGCAACTGTTAAATAAATAATAAATGATAGGATGAATTGTGAAGAATAATGATAAACGGAAAATAAAGTGTCCAAGGATGGGAAGCGAACCCACAGTGTTCCGCTTACTGGGCAGATGCCATGTCCACTTACCATGCCACATCCCTGGACACTTTATTATTTTTCCGTTTGTCATTACTCTTCACAATTCGTCCTTTCATATTTCATCCCTAAGATTAGAAATAATCGTTATTTCTCCTTAAAATAAATTTCGATTTTTCGTTCAAAAGAAACATATGCGGTATAGTTGTCAAACTTCGTTCTACAATCATAAGCCGCATTATATTGTATTATAATGCCTTAATGTCTGGTTTACTTTAATTAGATTCTTGTTTTTAGCCATATATTTTAAGCATATAAAGAAAACAGTGTGTCCTTTCTAACTTGTTTCTCCAGATTCCTTCAGAAATACGAAAAAAAAAGGCGTCTCTTTCAAATAGATAATACATTAACAGAGTTTTCAGTTGTAAAGTTTTAAGCAATCTCCTCCAAAGATACTCAACTATACATAACGATCTATATACCAAAATTTTAGTTATTTTTTACTTCATGTGCCACATTATTTTTATTCTCTGAATATTAGTATTCGTCCCTTTTTTTTTAATTTATTCAACTTTCCAATCGTAGATTTTTTGCTTTCAAATTTTATTTTATTTAATTATCATCACCTCAAATTGTTTTGTTTTTAAAATAATGTGCGTTTGTTGGGTATTATTGCATTTCATTAAATATAATGAAGACATATCTCTCCTGGCCATGTTTGGAGCACATGTGCTTTTTAGATGGCAGAGCGCCATCTAGTGGAAAAGAAATGAACTAAACATTGATTTAACCTGTTCCCTGATATTTAGCCAACCCATTTTCTTGATAAATCGATGTTTAGTTAATTTATGTTCCACTAGATGGCGCTCTGCCTTCTTAAAAAGCACATGTGCTTTTTGTCAGGAGATATGCCTTCATTATTTTTAATATCAACACCTGACCATTTTATTTTTTTTTTCTATTGTTTTCTCATTTCATTAAATATTTCGTTTTTCTAATTCAGTTATTAATCACTTTTATCATGATTGTAAGTATAGTTTTGTAACATATTTTTTTCCTATTTTCATATTTTACAATCAAAAAGTTGCCAAAAGTCAATATATCGTTTATCTCTGTTTTAATTCAGTAAACTGATTCCAATATAATCCCGCATATATTCCACACACACACATATATAGATAATACACTAATAGAGTTTTCAGTTGTAAAGTTTTAAGCAATCTCCTCCAAAATTACTGAACTAAAGGTAAGCAATCTATATATAAACATTTTCGTTATCTTTTACTCCATGTGTCTCACTTATTTTTATTCTCCAAATATTAATAGATATATGATAAGGCCCAATTTGGATTATAGATTAGAACTACAAGGTAAATAAGATCAAATGACGTTTTAGCTTTCGGTTTAACATTTCCCAAAAAAAATCTTCCTAACGTTTCTAAAAGAATTCCATGTTGCATTTTCAACTTCATTTAAGCTATCTTCAAAATTCCAATCCTGCAACAATTCGCGAATCTAAGGTCAAAATAAAATGTATTCTTTAATTTTTGTAGCATTTATGCTAGGGAATATTTTATTGTCATCAGGTTATAAAAAGTGTACACATTTTCAGATTTTTACGTTCTCTGAAAGTATATTAAAATTGATTATAATATTTTTGGACAGATACATGGAAGTAATGTAAATGGTAGTGGTGATGTCTTGTCCATGGAGCAGATCAGATCGGTCCATGCACCCTGATCACAATACCGGCCAACTGAGGTGGTGGTGTCTTGTCCATGGAGCAGATCAGATCGGTCCATGCACCCTGATCACAATACCGGCCAACTGAGGTAGTGGTGTCTTGTCCATGGAGCAGATTTGATAGGTCCATGCACCCTGATCACAATACCGGCCAACTGAGGTGGTAGTGTCTTGTCCATGGAGCAGATCAGATCGGTCCATGCACCCTGATCACAATACTGGCCAACTGAGGTGGTGGTGTCTTGTCCATGGAGCAGATCAGATCGGTCCATGCACCCTGATCACAATACCGGCCAACTGAGGTGGTGGTGTCTTGTCCATGGAGCAGATCAGATCGGTCCATGCACCCTGATCACAATACCGGCCAACTGAGGTGGTAGTGTCTTGTCCATGGAGCAGATCAGATCGGTCCATGCACCCTGATCACAATACTGGCCAACTGAGGTGGTGGTGTCTTGTCCATGGAGCAGATCAGATCGGTCCATGCACCCTGATCACAATACCGGCCAACTGAGGTGGTGGTGTCTTGTCCATGGAGCAGATCAGATCGGTCCATGCACCCTGATCACAATACCGGCCAACTGAGGTAGTGGTGTCTTGTCCATGGAGCAGATTTGATAGGTCCATGCACCCTGATCACAATACCGGCCAACTGAGGTGGTAGTGTCTTGTCCATGGAGCAGATCAGATCGGTCCATGCACCCTGATCACAATACTGGCCAACTGAGGTGGTGGTGTCTTGTCCATGGAGCAGATCAGATCGGTCCATGCACCCTGATCACAATACCGGCCAACTGAGGTGGTGGTGTCTTGTCCATGGAGCAGATCAGATCGGTCCATGCACCCTGATCACAATACCGGCCAACTGAGGTGGTAGTGTCTTGTCCATGGAGCAGATTTGATAGGTCCATGCACCCTGATCACAATACCGGCCAACTGAGGTGGTAGTGTCTTGTCCATGGAGCAGATCAGATCGGTCCATGCACCCTGATCACAATACTGGCCAACTGAGGTGGTGGTGTCTTGTCCATGGAGCAGATCAGATCGGTCCATGCACCCTGATCACAATACCGGCCAACTGAGGTAGTGGTGTCTTGTCCATGGAGCAGATTTGATAGGTCCATGCACCCTGATCACAATACCGGCCAACTGAGGTGGTAGTGTCTTGTCCATGGAGCAGATCAGATCGGTCCATGCACCCTGATCACAATACTGGCCAACTGAGGTGGTGGTGTCTTGTCCATGGAGCAGATCAGATCGGTCCATGCACCCTGATCACAATACCGGCCAACTGAGGTGGTGGTGTCTTGTCCATGGAGCAGATCAGATCGGTCCATGCACCCTGATCACAATACCAGATAACTGAGGTGGTGGTGTCTTGTCCATGGAGCAGATAAGATCGGTCCGTGACCTTGATCACAATACCAGCTAACTGAGGTGGTGGTGTCTTGTCCATGGAGCAGATCAGATCGGTCCGTGACCTTGATCACAATAGCAGCTAACTGAGGTGGTGGTGTCTTGTCCATGGAGCAGATCAGATCGGTCCATGCACCCTGATCATAATACCGGCCAACTGAGGTGGTGGTGTCTTGTCCATGGAGCAGATCAGATCGGTCCATGCACCCTGATCATAATACCGGCCAACTGAGGTGGTGGTGTCTTGTCCATGGAGCAGATCAGATCGGTCCATGCACCCTGATCACAATACCAGATAACTGAGGTGGTGGTGTCTTGTCCATGGAGCAGATAAGATCAGTCCGTGACCTTGATCACAATACCAGCTAACTGAGGTGGTGGTGTCTTGTCCATGGAGCAGATTTGATCGGTCCATGCACCCTGATCACAATACCGGCCAACTGAGGTGGTGGTGTCTTGTCCATGGAGCAGATCAGATCGGTCCATGCACCCTGATCACAATACCGGCCAACTGAGGTGGTGGTGTCTTGTCCATGGAGCAGATTAGATCGGTCCATGCCCCCTGATCATAATACCGGCCAACTGAGGTGGTGGTGTCTTGTCCATGGAGCAGATTAGATCGGTCCATGCCCCCTGATCATAATACCGGCCAACTGAGGTGGTGGTGTCTTGTCCATGGAGCAGATCAGATCGGTCCATGCACCCTGATCACAATACCAGCTAACTGAGGTGGTGGTGTCTTGTCCATGGAGCAGATCAGATCGGTCCATGCACCCTGATCACAATACCGGCCAACAACAGCCAGTAATGTAATTAAAATCTTTTTAAAAGGTTATCACTCAGAAACCTTGCGGTATATTGTTATATGGTATATTTGGTATCAGCACAAAAAAGTCATATTTAATATCAGATATTGTTTCTTTTGGAGTAAATAAAAACTGCTTTCTGTAGACTAGTGTTATGTGTATCGTGAAGTTAGAGGCTGCCTGGCTGGCATTCGTAGTTCTTGAAAATAATGATTTACTGGCCGAAGTATCTTTATTTTCAAGAAAGTGTTATGTGTAGTATTTTGTATTCATTATGAGAAGAATTAATATATACAGTTATCAGCGTCATGCGTTCTTAATTCTGTCACCGTTTGCTTTTGGTTCAGTGGTAGAATGCTCGCCTGCCACGCGGGCGCCCCGGGTTCGATTCCCGGCCGATGCATTTTTTTTTTTCTTTTTTTACAATTTTTAAAACTCATTTATATATTATTTATTCGATTCCCGGCCGATGCATTTTTTTTTTTTTACAATTTTTAAAACTCATTTATATATTATACAAGAATAACATCCACGGCGCCAATTTATAATTGTAACGAATAGTATTTGAATAAAAGCATTTAATCGGGTAAAACCCGGGCGTTGCCCGGGTCATTCGGCTAGTAAAGTAACTAACCCGGAAGGTTACCGGATATTTAGGAATCTGGTGGAAAGGTCGTGTTAGGAACCGAGCGAACGTTCATAGCATCTTTCCCGGTCATAACACGGGGGACATCAGTGACAGTACCTGACATAACTGTGCTGCTTCCAGTTGAGTTGACGGGACATCTGTGCAGGTGGTGGTCGTGGGCAACGGTGCAGTTGGAAAGTCCAGTATGATCCAGAGCTACTGCAAAGGCATCTTCACCAATGAGTACAAGAAGACCATCGGCGTCGATTTCTTAGAAAGACAGATTGAGTAAGTATTACACCTTGACCCGTGACTACGATTCATTTTATTTTTGTCTGATGATATATATATAAAGAGACAAGGGTCGCCTCTCCCGTTAAAATAGACGTCAAAACCAGACGCCATCTATTGACCGTCGCCGCAACTAAAGGCCTCGGGTCGGTGACAAAGTCACAACACCAACTTTGGCAAACTGAGAAGCGTCCACCTAGAGACCATGGTTTTGGGATAATGGCCCTCGTCAGCCTAGGGCGGACTTTATTCCATGAGATCCACACGGGATCTAATGGAATCTTAACAATCTGCCAAAGAGGTGTTTAGCTGGCAAAGTGGCTGGGCTAAATCTATGGCTAAAATATAGATGGAAATTTTGCCGGGATTGATCTAAAGAGACAAAGTCGCCTTTCCCGTCAAAACCAGACGCTATCTATCGATCGTCTGGTTTTGACGTCTATTTTGACGGGAGAGGCGACCCATGTCTCTTTAAATCAATATCCTCCCGGCAAAAATTCCATCTATATATCTGTATGTATGTATATTTGTTTTGAAAGAAAACTACCATTTTTTCGACAATCCAATAATAATGTCTCAATAGCTAGTGTAGTAGTAGTAGTAACATAAAGGTAACCTAGGCTCCTGGAGCGTATCCTTAGATCGCCAACTACCCGGTTAGCTAGTATGGTGGCAAATCTACATTTATCTACTTATATAATTGCCTTATTCTGTCTGTATGTCTGAAGCTCACGGATAGAATGCGCGCCCATTGGCTGCCAGCGAACACGTGGCCTCCCTGCCCCCCTCTAGACAACCCTGTTATCAGCTGTGCGATACATACACCTGTCTATAGCGGCCACTCTAGATAACCCTGTTATCAGCTGTGTGATACATCCACCTGTCTATACAGACCACCCTGTCTATAGCGGCCACTCTGGACACCCCTGTTATCAGCAGTGTGCTACATCCACCTGTCTATACAGACCACTCTGTCTATAGCGGCCACTCTAGACAACCCTGTTATCAGCTGTGTGATACATCCACCTGTCTATAGCGGTCACTTTAGGCAACCCTGTTATCAGCTGTGTGATACATCCACCTGTCTATACAGACCACCCTGTATATAGCGGCCATTCTAGACAACCCTGTTATCAGCTGTGTGATACATACACCTGTCTGTAGCGGCCACTCTAGACAACCCTGTTATCATCAGTGTGTTACATTCACCTGTCTATACAGACCACCCTGTCTATAGCGGTCACTTTAGGCAACCCTGTTATCAGCAGTGTGATACATACACCTGTCTATACAGACCACCCTGTCTATAGCGACCACTCTAGACAACCCTGTTATCAGCTGCCTGTCTATACAGACCACCCTGTCTATAGCGGTCACTTTAGGCAACCCTGTTATCATCAGTGTGTTACATTCACCTGTCTATACAGATCACCCTGCCTATAGCGGTCACCTTAGGCAACCCTGTTATCAGCAGTGTGATACATCCACCTGTCTATACAGACCACCCTGTCTATAGCGACCACTCTAGACAACCCTGTTATCAGCTGTGTGATACATCCACCTGTCTATACAGACCACCCTGTCAATAGCGACCACCCAAGACAACGTTTTTAAAATATATTCGCACTCGGGTAAACCCCGGGCGTTGCCCGGGCCATTCGTCTAGTATATATATAACAGATTTATTAGATTACTAAGGAGGATTAAAACAGATAGTGTGTTTTTGAACGAGAATTGAGTAATTTCATTTGAGAACCTTTTATATATTTCAATGGTATTTTCAGAATGCCCAATTTATATTGCGTCATTGTAGAGAAAATGATAACAGTTCTGATTAGATAAAGAAGCCAGTACATAGGAGTAAATATTTGGACTTAGTGAGATTAAAAATTACATCAACAATGTAAAAATGTCTTGGCGCTGGTTAAAAAACCAGTACAGTTTGATATCAATAAAGTCAAAATACTTGGACTTGGCAAAATCTGTCAGTATAGGAATAAAATATCCGGATAATGTGATATCAGCCAATATAAATGAACAAATACAAAATGTCCGGAGAATATGTAAGCAACCAGTACACAAACAAAGACAAAATATCCGCACAGGTTGAAATGAGCTAGTACAGGAACAAAGGTTAGAATGCCCCGAGCGTCCCAGAAGTTTCTAATCACTAGCCTATGAACCAATCGCTAATTGCCACGCCCTCAAATTGAGATCTGTTGCCCAACTGCTTTACAAACCAAATCCTTGCCACAGAGCCGATATAATCTGTCTTGGGGCAGGACAAAGGCATTGGACCTTCCAGCACCTCTTGTCTCTCTCCACTTATTTCTCCACTTCTAAATGAGGCCATTTGAATATATATCTTTTCTAAAAATTTTAGGAAAAATCTTAGGGAAAGCTTACTCCATAAAACGGTTATCAACCGTTTTAAAACGTGACGTCAGAATAAGTGTCACACCTTGTTTGTCGCACCAAGTGTCAACTCTGGCCCTTTCTCACTATCACTCAGTGTCGATGCCTTGATGTCGAGCGACCGGTCTATCATAAGGTTCTCCACATGATGGCGACCATAGTTTACTACTTTCTCCTTGCTGATATCCAGTAGCCACGGAACTTCGATATTGCACTGTCTTTTCTGCACGCGGTGGCGCTGTCAGTCGTCTTTCATTACTGTTGAAGTGTCTCCCCGACTCCCGCTCTCCATCTCGGGCCTGTTTATCACATTTTCGTCTTTGTTATTCTCCCAGAAGTTTTCAGGGCTTTCTATTTTCCAGTGTATTCAGTATTCAGTTGACCGCACATTTTTGTTCCCCCGGCTCTCTCTTTTCAACCACCCCTAGACTTGGGTTTATTCTCGTCGATTTCACTCTGGACTATGAGCTCTGCAAACCTTCTGGAAGCATCAGGCAGCGAGGTAACCTCAATTACAGAAGAACTATCTCCAAGTGTTTTGTTTTTACCTTGTCGTTCAAAGGGGTGAATCTGGCGGGCAAAATTCTGTGGCTTACCTCTTCGGCCTGGAGTACACACAGCGACGCGCTGACACATTATATGAAATTTTATGATCACAGACATTGTCGTCGGACTTCCATGGAACTTCCAATTCTCCGTACAGAATCAATATACACAGATTGGTTGACGGCGGCCTACACTCGTTATAAGAAGTCTGCCATTTACCAAATGGATATCTCCGTTTGCAATTTTGTCGGAATAGAACCACATGGCCTCAGGGTAGTATTCTCAGATGAATCTCTTGCTTCTGTTTTAGCAATGACAGTTACCGAGTAAGAGTTTGGTGACAGGTCCAATCCGGCCGCATCTGTGGAACTCCGCACCTCACGACAACGCGAAATTATCATGTAGGGAACCATTGCTCATGATCGGAGATCATCTCTGATTCGTATTAAGAGCATTATAACGGCCCAAAGATACGTGGATGATGTATTACGGCGATACTACCTTTCCAATGATGACTTTCTATATAAATATATATTTTGAAAATTAAACAATTTCTACTGCCCTTACTGCAATGGAAAAATTAATGAGAGGCTCATCAGTGGTGAACCCTCCCAGCGGTTTCGCCAGAGCCAGGCCTTCCCATTAATTTTTCCATTACAGTAAGGACAGTAGAAATTGTTTAATTTTCGAAAGAATCATAGGCATCTATAATAGTTTCGAATTTTCATAACAGATGGCGCGCTAATGCATCATAATATAAATAATATATTTATTATTTTAAAGATAATATTTGTTACAAATTTTATATCTATTGATAGGTATGTGTCAAAGTTTCTAGTTATACACATGTTTTAGTGTGTAAATTACAACCTAAACCTCAAATATTCCTGTCTTACACAAAAAAATTTAAGGTATTAATTAAAGATGTTAAAAGGAATAATATAAATACATTTTTTTTTTAAATTACAAATTGATTATATTTTTGCTTTAAATATATAATATATATTTATATATATATTAAATAAGGGCATATTTTGTATCAAAATATTTATTAAATTTCAATATTTCGACGAGGCTGTTCGCCTATCTTCTTCTAGGAAAATTTCAAAAAACTTGTAAGCTTATTATTCGCGTGATGCTCGCACGAGAAGTGTTGTTTTATATAACATGTGTTGGTGTGACCAAACCATTTAAATTGAATTATTGTATACTACGAAGATTTGCTGCTACCCCGAAACTACTCCTCCAAATGCTTCGAAACATCAAGCATGGATCTACCTCCACAACAATCTTGACCGGCCATGGCTACATTCAGGCAGACCTTGCAACGGTATCGAAAGAAGACCCAATTGCCCCCACTGCCAAGATGAAGACCAAACCGTAGACCACCTCCTCTTCACTTGCCCAACCTTCCAATACCAAAGATTCCAGACAGCCACTCTCCTAGGTATCACCAACATATGTCCAGCATCCCTAGAAAATCTCCCAAGAAAGAAATCTGCCTGGCGACACCTCATTAATTGGACTTCCACTGGCATTGTATATAAATCCAAGAAGACTTAGGTCAGAAGGACATCCCGGGTAGTTGGCGACTTCTGTACGCTCCAGGAACCTGGGTTACTTAAATAAATAATAATTATTATTATTGTGTATCTTCAGAAATAAAATGCTCTTTATATATTTAACTATATATATTAATATTAATTATGAAGTATGAAAAAAGGCGTCTCTTTCTTTTTTTAATAAATGCATTAAGATGCATCTATCAAATGTATTAAACAATTCATTTATCTGGTCTTCTCATATTCTAATCAATGAATAGGGTACGACTCTGAAATAGAATATTGTAATACCTGACTACTGCATTAATAAATGGTAAATTTCTGGGATTTTGTTTTTTTTTATGTGTAACTACAATGAATAGTGTACACGGTGTATACAAGGAAGTGTCTGTCGCAGAGTGTTCGGAGAAGATGTCCGATTAATGCTATGGGACACGGCCGGACAAGAGGAGTTCGACGCCATCACCAAAGTCTACTACAGAGGTATGTTGATACTGTACCTGGTCCATATGGGAGGATTCATGCGGCTTCATTATCATTGTAGGAACCACACACAAAGCCTTTATTAAGAGCCCATTGGTCTTACATAGATTCTCCAGAGTGTAGACAATAATGATCAGGATGAGTTGAGTTTTATATGTACAATATTACATGAAATGCAGTAAAAAGCATGGTCTAACAAAAGAAGAAAAAAAAAGAAAAAAGTTTTGAAGATTAATTATCATTATTATAATGGAAAGACCAATTTATCAGATCCCCACTTTCTTTATAACTCTTCTGAAGAAATTATATACAGATATATTGTCTATCAGACTTGATAGAAGAGAGGTGAAGGCGGCCTATCTCCGCAACAAGAGTTTCTCTCCCCGTCTTCAGAGATATACATTCAAATATATGATGTTCTGCCTTGATTATATTTGTGCATAGTAGGCAATTCAGTTCTTCTGCTTTCAGATTTTTCACATGGCTTTCTCGATGAGAAACAAACAGTATTCTTAGTTTAGCTATTAGGATCATTGTAGGAAACACAATTTATGTATTCTTAGTTTAGCTATTAGGATCATTGTAGGAAACACAATTTATGTATCCACCTTCAAATCAAAGATTCTGAGCGAGATATAGGTACTGTCGTGTCGTTATCATTGTTTTCATCGAAATATTTCAGACAGATCACGACCTCTCTCATTGCATTTACTAGATGGATTCAGTCTTTGCTGTTCTTATAATTATTGGTAGCATAGATTCTGTAAATAATATCTTGTTTTCATCATTGTATTTATTTATTATACAAGATGATATTTGTTCTTGTATTCACAAGAATACATAGGCATAGCATCTATCTGGATAAGTCTTCTTTCTTATCTCCACACTGGGTGAAGTAGAATGCCTTTGTCATTAAGACTGGGAGCACTACTCAGTGACAGGCCAACTAGCTCCAAAAGAAATGGCCGCCTCTGACACGAGGAACAGACGCCATGTGCAACCGCTCCTAACATGGAGTACAAACGCTGCTCATCCTGTATCCCTTGATTAGGAACCATTACAGGGTACTATCAGCCGGGCCAGCTGAGCCAAGGTTTTTTAGTGAGCTTGTTACTGCTCCCCCTTCTCCTTTTTCATCCGGGCTTGGAACCGGCAAAGGTGGAGTTATCTGGATAAGTACTGTTGCCCATTCTTTCATGCTCTTTGTATTTACTAACTGGATCCTGCTTTGCCCTCTTTATCGATTCTCTTTAATTCCCTGCACACTTTCTTCTTATGGATAATTTGAGTTGGGTATAAATTACATTACAGTTGATTCAAATTACTTTTAAGAAATTGTGCGTCAATGCGGAATCAAATTTGAAAAGTGAGTGCCTCGGAGACAAACTTTTCTACTTTTAAAAATCATTTTTGACGGTCGTTGCACACATCACAATTCACCTTTTAGTTAGGAATATAATTGAACAATGTTCTAGTCTCGCAGCAGACAAATTGGCTGGAGTGAGAGAACACAGTTTAGGTATGTAGATGATCAACATTCAAGTTCTTTATCTTTACTGTTAACATATCACCCAACCTCACTACAGCAACGAAGCACGATGTCCCACTGAATACACTGGCACCTAATGAAAAAGAGAAAAGAATGAAAATAAAAACATATATATATTATAAATCATAATATCCTAATTATATTATGCTTAAAATAAGTTTAATGTGTAAGCATACTAATTTTAAATGAAACTTAAATAAAAATTTTAAAAACAAATATAGAATAAGTGTATCATTTAAGTTATAAACATTGACCATTTGCCTATTTTACATGCAAAATATAAACATATATAAATTTGTTCAAATCTAAAAGCAGTGAATACAAGAACAAATATCATCTTGTATAATAAATAAATACAATGATGAAAACAAGATATTATTTACAGAATCTATGCTACCATTAATTATAAGAACAGCAAAGAGAGAGAGAGAGAGAGAGAGACTGAATCCATCTAGTAAATTCAATGAGAGAGGTCGTGATCTGTCTGAAATATTTCGATGAAAACAATGATAACAACACGACAGTACCTATATCTCGCTCAGAATCTTTGATTTGCAGGTGAATACATAAATTGTGTTTCCTACAATGATCCTAATAGCTAAACTAAGAATACATAAATTTATTATGATAAATAGAATTTCTAGAATATTATTTTAAAATCGCAGAGAGAGAGAGAGAGAGAGAAATATTTACATGTTAATATTTATGTGAGAAAGTTACCTAGAAATTATTTGAAAAAGAAAGAAGAAATAAAATGAAGGTAAAGAGTTTCTTTTAATTTTGATTTTGCAAGTTTTCTGCTCTTCAACGGATGAATATTTACACTATAAAGATGATCTTTGTACAGAAATAATTGAAAAATGTGTTATTGGCATGTGCTCTCGTGGGCGTGCATCACCCAATATGTCAATATCCCTGACAAATTATCTATAAGTTTTGAAAAGAAGAAGAAATCACATGGGGCGATATCAGGAGAGTAAGGAGGATGCGGCAAGACAGATACAGAGTGCTTGGCTAAATAGTCTTGAACAATATTGGCTCTATGAGCAGGGACATTATCATGTAGCAATTTCCACTGTTTTGATTTAACGAGTTGGTTTCTTTTTCTTCTTATCACATCACGAAGGCGCACAAGTATAAAGATGATCTTTGTACAGTAATAATTGAAAAATGTGTTATTGGCATGTGCTCTCGTGGGCGTACATCACCCAATATGTCAATATCCCTGACAAATTATCTATAAGTTTTGGAAAGAAGAAGAAATCACATGGGGCGATATCAGGAGAGTAAGGAGGATGCGGCAAGACAGATACAGAGTGTTTGGCTAAATAGTCTTGAACAATAATGGCTCTATATTTTAGTTGTAAACAGTCTGATGCACGCTCAAGAGAGCACATGCCAATAACACATTTTTCAATTATTTCTGTACAAAGATCATCTTTATATTGTACATAGAAGTATATGCCCGTTGAAGAACAGAAATTTTGCTCGAAAGCTTGCGGAATCAAAATTAAAAGAAACCCTTTACCTTAATTTTGTTTCTTCTTTCTTTTTCAAATGATAATATTTTTAAAATATATTCTATATACAGTTACGAGCGTCATTCTTCATCTCCTAATCAACTCTGTCCCCGTTTGCTTTTTTTTTTTTTTGGAATGGCGCCCTTCTATTGGTTGGCTACGATCACGCCACCTTTGTCCCCCCCCCCCCACTCGCTTTTTCGTTTTTGTAACTATTGTGTTGGAGCGGGTCACTCCTTAAATAAATGCATATATTAGTTAATAACTAAATGGAATCCTCTCTTTCTTTTACCCAGTAAGAGACGCCTACGGAAGCCAACAGTACATAGACAGATAAAGCACATAAGCTATAGTTATTAACTAATATATGCATTTATTTAAGGCGCCAATTTATAGTTGTAACAAATAGTATTTGAATAAAAACATTCAATCGGGTAAAAAACGGGCGTTGCCCGGGTCATTCGGCTAGTAAATATATAAAATAGACATTATTCCGCCACCAACTTGATGGGGAGGCTCAAAGAGAAATATCAAATGGATAAGTAGACAAATCTTTACAATTGGTCTTTTCTCCTCAACAACTCTGATCCTGGCATCGTTTCCAAGGAACACCTTGGGAATTCTTCCAGTCTTCCATAACAGAGAATGTTGATAGTTTTTTTTATTAACACTAGGGATCCTTCCTTAATGGTGGTTTAGGGCTTACACCACTTGGTTATTTGTTGCATCTATAACACATACATGTCCAAAGGAAAAATAATGCTTGTAGTGTTTTCGATTATCAAGGACTTGTCTATTATGAATTTAATAAAGAGGGGGTTACTATTAATAAACAGGCATACAAAGAAATACTTGTGCGCCTTCGTGATGCGATAAGAAGAAAAAGAAACCAACTCGTTAAATCAAAACAGTGGAAATTGCTACATGATAATGCCCCTGCTCATAGAGCCATTATTGTTCAAGACTATTTAGCCAAACACTCTGTATCTGTCTTGCCGCATCCTCCTTACTCTCCTGATATCGCCCCATGTGATTTCTTCTTCTTTCCAAAACTTAAAATGACGTTAAAAGGGAGGCGCTTTTCAACGTTATCAGTAGTAATTCAAAATGCGACGGTGGAGCTAAACAAGCTTAGAAAAATTGACTTTGAATTAGCATTTCAACAGCTTTTTTCACGCTGGAAAAAAATGTGTAGATAACGAAGGCTCCTATTTTGAAAAAATTGATGTTTAAATCACTATACTATGAATAAATAAATAATTTTTTTAAAAGTTCGGGAACTTTTTGATCCTACCTTGTATTCCTTAGATTACCTTTTCAAGAAATGGGTCATTAATTTCTGAATTAAATGCCATCTATTTGGCAAGCTCATCGCCACAACGACTGCTTTATCTCGAAGTGCAGTTAAGGAGTCGCCGATCAGGAAATGGCCAGGAGTCAAAATTCTGAGATCTTCAGGGTCTTCAGAAAGAGGACAAGAGGCCGCGAATTCAAGGAGGCTTCAATTTGCGCCAAAGCCCCCGTTAGTTCTTCAAAGTTCAGCGCTCCCCATGGTTCTTCTTCGATGGTATTTAGTAGACACAACTCCAGCTTCCTATAGTCTACCAAATGTGGCGCTGATGGACGAATAAATTTCTATTCAATTCAATCTTACTTTTGATATAACTTGGAAGGCATCATAGTTTTCATATGACTTTGTTAGCACAAACAAAATTCGTTGCATTATCAGTATTAATTACACTCGTTTTACCCCTTCGAGCAATAAATCTTCGTAGGATCAACTCTAGATGAATTGCTCGGCTGCTGAAAGACGAATAATGCAATATAAGCATTCTGGTTGAAGTTGTACTTATCATGTTACGCTTAATCAGAAAAAGTCAAGAAAAATCTATTTCAGTTACCGAAAATGGCATTGATCTGTTAATTATTACAAAAGGAATATTTCCCATTAATTGCTGAGTAAATTCCTTACGAAATCTAGCATATTTCATGCATGTTCTCAAAAATTATTCCTTAGTATATTTCTACCTAAAGGGATTTGAGATCGGTTTCTTATTGATGCAAGTGTAGCTTGGGTGGATGAGCGAAGATGATTGATATGAACTTCAGTTACGATAAGTGTAGTGAGATGGTGTGATCTTGGAAGTAAGATTTGATTGATCCTCATGAAAATTTGCATTTTTTACTCTTCCACCTACTCTGATGATTCCCCTTGAATCCAAAAAAAAGGACATAGATTGTATATCTTGCACCTTTTTGAGATTGGTTTATTGTTCAATATGCAATGCCTTTCCTTCAAAAATTCAACAGATTGAACGCACTTAACGAGAGTTAACAGCGCCTTATTCAACTCTTTTGAAGTCAAGGATTGCATGTTTCTCGACTATGAAGCTATTCGGCAGTTGTTGACAAATCTAATGCACCATGCTATGACATTTTTATAGGTCAATATAACGCGCCATCTATATAGAAGATAGAAAAACATTCAAATACGCAAGTTTCTTTTAAACATAACTTTTCTACTGTCCTTACTACGATGAAAAATATATTGGGAGGGCTTGGCTCATCAGTGGTGAACCCTCCCAGAGGTTTCGCCAATTTAATCCACCAGACAGCTTTTTAGAGCTCTAATACTGTATTGTTCCATTCTGCTTATATACGCTGCACTGAAAGGTGGATTCTTAAAAATGGCATTTGATCAAACTATAGACATAAGCTTTTAGGACAGTAGAATTACATATAAAAATTTGCATCGAGCAATGCTCTTCCACAAACAATAAGAACGAAGCCAGTTAGGGTTATATTAATTATAGAGCAATATAAAGCGCTATCTATATTCAGTTAAACCTGTCTATAGCGCCCCCTCTTGGGACTCACCAAAATAGGGGGCTATAGAGAGGGGGTGCTATAGACAGGTCACTTTTAATGTAAATCGCATTGTACTACGTATTTAAAATCGGGGGCTATAGAGAGGGAGGCGCTATTTAGGGGGGTACTATAGACAGGTTTAACTGTATAAGATATATATATGTGATATCTTGGGACCTCTGGGACCAGTGTTACCTGATGCTAGACGACCCTCGATGTCAACTCTACCGTGCAGTCGTGGTGGAAGGCGACACAGCTGGGCCAAAGGTGAAATAAACAAACAGAGATTCCACTAAAAGCGTCTGACGTCAAGAAGGAATGGGATGAGTGGAGAGAGAGATCTTTAGAGCAAGCGTTACCTTCGGGATCCAAGCGCAGACTAACAATTCTAGGTCCTCGATTTAACACCAAGACCTTGCTTCTTTCTAATTGGCTGACCTATTTAGGTGATTCTTTCCCAATTGGCGGGACTACGTCACATGGCCTTTTTCTATTGGTTGACCTATTTAGGTGATGTCTTCTGATTGGTCTTTGCTACTGCCTTTGACGGAAGATACGTCCGGTCTTGTACCGGAAATACGGGGCGTTACTCGACTTTTACGGTTTCCGCGGTCACAAGATACGACCTGTCTTGCCAGGAAATATTGGCTTAAACTTAGCTCGCAGGGTTTCCGGGGTCAGAAGGTTAGCTGTGAATTTATTAATAGTCGGGCTCTCTTCTAGGCCTACTTCTTAGGTTTGACTTCTACTCTCACCTAAGCCTGATTAGTTTTAACCTTAATCTTCTCCTGTTAGTCTCCATTCCTTCTATCTGTACAGTTGCGATACTTTATTAGATTCTTACGCGGTACAGATTGATGTTAGTTGAGGTTTTCTATGTGCAGTACATAAGAAGTTATATACAGTCATGGGTGGAACATGTGATAGTCGATATCTAGACTATTTACAACAATTCCATGGTCTTAAATCATCACAGATGGCCCCGGATGTGAGAGGGTTCATATGGAGGGATTTAAGAGAGCGGAATAGGAAGACTGTTATTAAGGAAGTAATTTTTTTAAAAATTAATTAAAGTGAGTTGGTATATAACATGGGGTTGAGTTCTGTATATCCATAAGAGATAATAAAGCATAAACAACTAATATTAAACATACAAGTAAAAATAAAAATATGAATAAAATATTTAATAGAGAACATATAATGATTATAGGTAAAAATAAAAACGATTGGATGGGAAAATCATGATCTCTTCGTGATGGGCGTTAGAAAGGGTTGAGGGGTTAGTTATTACTTGGTTGAAGCAATGTCACTTTGACTCAAGTCCCAAACCATTTAATGTGCACGGCGCGGAAAACCTAGGCCATGTTTCACATGTAAATTTAAGGACCGAATAAAGTTACAGTACCACAATCGAAAAGTAAGATAAGGGGATTGTTATGGGTTTTAGTAATTAGTCGTTAAGACGTACGCATGCAGGATAAAGAGGGCGAAGATCAGTGACCAGAAATCAAAGTTTTAATTAGAGTCGTCAGGGGCTTAGCGAGAAAAAGAGTAAAATAAAAAAAAATGTGCCAGCGTGTGGCATGAGAGTGCCCTGGAATAAAAAAAAAATACAATTTGCACGTATCCAAGCCAGAAGTAGGGATAGGTAAATCCGGGGGACGGTGTGTCAAGATTGTTAATTACGAAATCAAAGTAGGTCAAGTCTAGCCTGCGAAGGAGTTAAAAGTTCCTGCGGAAAAGGAATGTTAGTAATTCTTAAGAAGTAACCTTTAAAGTGGTTGTTTAAGAGGTTATTGAAGATTGCCCTGTTTTTAGATCATGATTTTTAGTTTGATTATAAAAGAATATATCATTGAGATATGAAATTGCGAAATTAAGGCTTTGCATATAGCGTTAAAGGATTTGAAAAATCGAAAATAGAATTGCGAAGTTAAATGCAAAGTAATCTTAAAAAAAAGTAAAAATAGTGATGACATGATACAAAGATTAACACACTACAGCAGTATATAAGGGGTAATAGAAAGTGAAAATATTAAATGAAAATTAATAATGAGCAATAATATACTCGATAGCATTGACATGGTAGCGGAAGATGAAACAATGTAAATAACATCTAATTTATAGAGTGAGAGAAAATATAAAATGATAAATGCAAATTAGTGATAAAAACATGAAATATAAACTTGAGATTATTAGATATGAAAGATAAAATATAAAGTTGATTATAGAATAGAGTCATAAAGCAAAAGTAAATAAGTTTTGGTAAAGAAAAATAAAATAAAACGACAATAATCTAAACTGATTGGTTGACGTAAAACAAAAAAAAAACAATTATAAGAGCTAGATAATGAGTATATAAAGAATATTAAAATGAAAATTTTTTAAAAAATGTTCATCGAGAAAGAAGAGCAAGTAAGATTATACATAGAAATTATATATCGTGAAAGAATGGAAAGTTGTAGGCCAAACGTAATGTTCCTGTTTTTTTTTTTTTTTTTTTTTTTTTTTTTGGATGGGTAGAGAGAGCTTTAAATTGTCCTCGATTGATATCTTTGGTCTTGTTGGCCTAAGGTTTTCTAACTTATCGAATTTGTTTTATGTTTGACGTGACTCGTGGGTCACATTGTTTCTAACTGTGAAACTAACTGAGTCCTAATGTTGTCTTTTTTTTTTTTTTTTAAACTTATGTGGGTGTGTGTGATTTTTGTAGGTAAAGTGTTGTCTTTGGCACGCACTAATATTTAATTTAATAGCTGACGAAAGTTCATTAGAGAACACGGGGGATAGCGGTGGGTCGTAACAAGACGTCGGCTGTTTGTTTGCTCATCTCCCCTCGAATTTATTATTAGCGAGTTCCGGCGCTGGCGGGCATATTTATTTGGGTCAGAGGCCCTTGTGGGGGCAGCTTGCTTGGTGGTTGTTTTCCACCTTTGTAAACGCGGTTTTCTGATGGCCATGAATTAGTGACATTGGGTATGTTAATTCGAACTACGCTCGGAGATTTTATTTCTATAATTGGAAACGCAAAAGCGTTTTGATTTGTCACGTTTGGTGACAAGCGTTATGGGACTGACATAGGGAGATACAGAGGTTGAATTATTCCGTGTGTTCAAGCATTTGTTATATTTGTGTTTGTATTTCGAAAATTCGGATATTGTATCTGTTGATATTAAATCGAACGGTTTTTGACGGACTTAGTAAAAATGTTATTCAATGATATCGGGTTAGAATTGAATGAAATTGCGACTATCTACGTGGACAATGTGTGATTAAAGGTGTCACACAGGCGTGATGAAGGCGTCTTTGGCCTGAAAATTGAAAGAGTTTAGTGGTGTGGCGCTGTGACACGAAGCGAAAAAATTGTTAATGAAAAGGTGTCACGTGAAGTCTTTGTTTTGTACAAAATCTAACCTGTTTTACTAAGAATAACAAATTTACTAAAGTCATGGGTGCTGGTTGTACGAACATATCGATAATTTTTATATTGTTAGTGGATATGACACGTTTAATGTGAGAAAAAAAAATTTGTGTGTGTGTTTAGTAGGGCGACGTAATAAAGCTTGTGTGGCTCGAAATTAGATTTGGGTGTGAAGTCGCGCACTAAAAATTTGTTGCCAATTGGAAAAAGTTATGTGAGAGGGTGTTGTATATTTTGTTGAGAGCGATTTGTCGATATTTAACTATGCATGTAAAAGGAAGGCGTGTAGTTATGTGGGAATTTAACGATTGGAATAGTTTTGGAAGGCTGTTACTTAGGTTATTTCTGTCTAAAGCTATGAAAGAAAAGGACATAGGGGCGTTGAAAATGGGATTAGGAACATTATAATAAGATTAAATAAGAATGTTGGAGTTCACCACGTGTGAGCAACCTGTTCCAGGAGGGAAAAATTTAGTAAATGGGACAGTTGTATTAACCTGTCCATGGGAAACGTGTTGCTTGCACGAAGTGAATTGGTACAAGGTAGTTGGTAGAAGTACATTACATTGATACAGGAGTAGCTGAGGACAGTTTATAATTAGTAGAAATCGTTTTATGGAGTTAAGGGATAATATGATAAAAGGCAAGGGGGTATCTATGATATGGAATTTTAGATTCTGCGTTATATTACCTATTTTTAAGATCAAAAAGATATAATCTATGGTGACAATATTGTTAGCTATGGCGTTAATAGTTAAGTTAAATGGATGGACAGGTATTTTCTTTTACAACTGATTTCTATTATTTTAAAAGTATTCTGCCTAATTATAGCGATAGATGCTCCTGTATAAAGTAGTAGAGTAGGTTTACATTATGGGACAGTTCAGCTCGAACGAGCAATTGTTCAACAAAAATTATGTAGGGGGGAACCTACTGTTATGCTGTCTTGTATGTCGGGACAGTCCTGGTCTTGTGCCATGGTTGGAGGATTCTTGGGAAGGTCAGAGTTCATTGTTTGCGCTGGGCTCGTGGTTTAGAGATGGTCGGGGGAGCAGGTAACATACGCTCGCGTGTTGGTAACTCGGAGGGGTGCTTGCAGGAGGTTTGCTGGCTTTCTCAGTCTTGTAGAGTATTGTAGTTGGGCCCGATCTGCTTGGGCGTCGTAGTTGGTGAAGAAGCTCTGCGCCTCGTACGAACCATCGTAGCGCGGTAGCTCCACATTTCGCGATAGTCCGGTCACGGCAGAAAGCTGATGTCGCGTCCTGGTCAACCTCCCCAGGACATCTGACACCGGCGGCGGGGGTGTGACGTCTTCCTGGCTGGGGACAATTTCCTGCGTCCTACCGAGAGTGTTTTCTTTCTTCGGAAAAGTGGTGTGTTCGCCACTTTCGTAGTCGGGATCGGTCTTCATGGGCTCCTTTGAATCCTCCTCTCTTCCCTGTTCCATCTTTCTGTACAGACAGTGGTCTATTTGCTTACTTGTACCTTGGCGTCCACTATCCTGTCGACTCTTCGGGACGGGGGGGTCTGTGATATCTTGGGACCTCTGGGACCAGTGTTACCTGATGCTAGACGACCCTCGATGTCAACTCTACCGTGCAGTCGTGGTGGAAGGCGACACAGCTGGGCCAAAGGTGAAATAAACAAACAGAGATTCCACTAAAAGCGTCTGACGTCAAGAAGGAATGGGATGAGTGGAGAGAGAGATCTTTAGAGCAAGTGTTACCTTCGGGATCCAAGCGCAGACTAACAATTCTAGGTCCTCGATTTAACACCAAGACCTTGCTTCTTTCTAATTGGCTGACCTATTTAGGTGATTCTTTCCCAATTGGCGGGACTACGTCACATGGCCTTTTTCTATTGGTTGACCTATTTAGGTGATGTCTTCTGATTGGTCTTTGCTACTGCCTTTGACGGAAGATACGTCCGGTCTTGTACCGGAAATACGGGGCGTTACTCGACTTTTACGGTTTCCGCGGTCACAAGATACGACCTGTCTTGCCAGGAAATATTGGCTTAAACTTAGCTCGCAGGGTTTCCGGGGTCAGAAGGTTAGCTGTGACTTTATTAATAGTCGGGCTCTCTTCTAGGCCTACTTCTTAGGTTTGACTTCTACTCTCACCTAAGCCTGATTAGTTTTAACCTTAATCTTCTCCTGTTAGTCTCCATTCCTTCTATCTGTACAGTTGCGATACTTTATTAGATTCTTACGCGGTACAGATTGATGTTAGTTGAGGTTTTCTATGTGCAGTACATAAGAAGTTATATACAGTCATGGGTGGAACATGTGATAGTCGATATCTAGACTATTTACAACAATTCCATGGTCTTAAATCATCACATATATATATATATATTATATAATCTAAAAACTCAAATATTTCTATATATTAAAATATATATATAAAAAAAATAGTACAAATGCAATATTGTACTGGGATAAGGTGCATAAATTAAGAAAAAGGCTTCTCCTTATCGTGCAACTGAAAGTTGCTGATGGCTTGCGCCATCTATCGGAATAAATATCAACTATTCTCGTTGATTTTTAATTATTCCAGAATTGGCCAAATACCCATTCTTGATTAATCAAGAAAAGCTAACCACGGACGCGTTTCGGGCTGTTGGCCCTCATCAGCGTGGTGCAAGCTGTACCTCAATTATTTATTTATTTCATCTCAATTTGCAGGTGTTACATTCGAGCACAGCTCGCGAGTCACCTTGTCCAGATTATTTACACATGGCGAGTTGTAATGCTGGAGTGGCCCCCCGAACCTTACAGGAGGGCAGTTGTTGGGTGTTTGGCTGTCAGCTAGCCATTGGGTCCAGGTCGTCGGATTCGGTGGCTGAGGTCACCTTGATTTTGAACAAATTCTTGTATAGTTGGATTTGATGATTTTTGAAATTGCGATTTTATTTTGCGAAATTAACGATTTTTAAAAGTAATTTGCCTTTCATTGTAAGAAGGTTTTGATAATTTCTAATAACTTTTCGCACACTTCCCTGGTGTCAGAACGAGTCGTTTTCTTTTTTGCAGTTTCAGCGTAACTTGCCTTTTGTTTTTCAACAGTTGCTTCTTCTGTTTTAGTGGAGCTTGCTTGAGGTATGTTGTTAGGGGAGTTTTGTCTGGGAGGCTTTAGCTGCTGTTGTTGTGGCTTCGGAAAATTTGGGCATCCGCGGTAATTGGGTGTGTGCGCCTCTCCACAGTTAGCGCACTTTGGTGGGAGCTGTTCCGACTTTCTTGGACAATCCTTCGAATGGTGTTCTTCAGCACACTTGACGCATTTGGGCTTCAAAAAGCAGTTTAGCTGGCCATGCCCAAAGCCCTGGCAGTTAAATCATTGGGTCACTCGTTTTGTAGTCCTGAATGATTCCACGACTATTTTTTGGTAAAGTATTTCAGTTATTCCATAGATTCGTTTATTTTGTTCATTTTTCGGTAGCTCTACTAGGACTATATTCATCGGTATTTTGGTCGATTGTCTATGGAGTCTTTTGACAATGACCTCAGTGAAGCCCATTGAGACCAGTTCAGTTACGACGTCTTCTTCTTTGAAGGCTGTTGATACCCCCTTCAATACCACTTTCAGTGGTTTTCCTCCTGTAGTCTGTAGGAATATCCTCCATTATTTTTCTGTACATACTCCCTGATTTTTTTGAAGTCGCCTATGTTTTTCGATTTAATTATGTGCTTTTTGCCAGAAATCGTGACTTGGAATGGTTACATGCACAAGTCTTTTAGTTCTTGGCAAAGAAGCTTCCAATCTGCTACATTTTCTGCAATAACAGGAGGAATTCTCGGTTTTTTCACGTTAGTGACTGTGGTCCATGGGCCATCGTTGTCGTTATTTTCTTTATCGTCTTGCGGTGGGTGAGCTGCATTCATTTGTTGAGAAACTCCAGTGACGGGACTTTGTTCGTCGATGTCCATTCTAGGCGTCTTCAGATTACGCTCGCTCCTAGTTGGCGATCTTGAGTCATCCTGGGAGCCGCGAGTTCTCTTCTTTGATTGAACCGTTTCCTCAAGTTTATAATCGATTCCACATTTGTCTAGGATCTTCGTTATTAAGGAGGCTTCGATTATGCATAGTTTCTCGCCGGTTGGTCCTATCGTCGATTTAATTACAATCGGTGGCATATTATTTTTTGCCTCCAATAATTTTTAGTTACAATTATTAACAACTCAACAAAACTATTTACAGCTAGAGAATAATTTATTCGAACAACAAGGTTGCGGTACCTCAACGACCAAAAATTGGTCATTAAGGCATCTTTAAAAATCATGAAACGGGTAGTTAAGGCCAGAATTGCGTGAGGACGCTACACAATGTAAAAAAAAAAATAGTACAAATGCAATATTGTACTGGGATAAGGTGCATAAATTAAGAAAAAGGCATCTCCTTATCGTGCAACTGAAAGTTGCTGATGGCTTGCGCCATCTATCGGAATAAATATCAACTATTCTCGTTGATTTTTAATTATTCCATCAGCAACTTTCAGTTGCACGATAAGGAGATGCCTTTTTCTTAATTAAAATATATATATTTTATTTTATTCATTGATAATATTACTTTGTTATCATCGTTTTTTAGAAAGACTTTCAGTTTAGTTATATAGTTTTGTTGTAAATATGCGTAATTAATATATCTATCCTTTTAAATCACTAATATAGGATTAACTTTATAAATTCTATATAATGTGAAACTAACTAATGTGTAATATTTCCTCAAGTAATTGAAAATAAAAGCTACTTGAAGGTAAATAATATTTTTTTTTTATCACGACTGCACCTCAACCCTTTATCTTATCGATCCTTTGTCTTATCAAGCCTTATCTAACAACAACAAATTTATTCATAACATATATATATATATATATATTATTATACTTTTCATCTTAGTAAGGACAGTAGAAAAGTTTTATATTACGATACACTAGCGCGCCATCTGTTATCAAATTACAAAACTATTTTAGAGGCGTAATATTCTTTTTAAAATAAAACAATTTCTACTGTCCTTACTGCGATGGAAAAATTAAAGGGAGGGCCTGGCTCATCAGTGGTGAACCCTCCCAGCGGTTTCGCCAGTTTAATCTACCATACCGCTGTTATATTGCATTTTTGGAACATACAATTGTTTTGCCTTCTACATGCTTCGGTAAGCATTTTAAGGCATCACTCATGATTAGGTGACTCCAAGCGCCCGCCGCAGTGGAGGGCCAAGATACTCCTCTACAATCTCCGTTTTATTTGCTATTTTAACTCGAAGAGTTTATTTTATTCAACTTCCTTGTACAGCGGATATAAGTGGCATCGGTCTTCTTGTCTGCTATTTAGATTTATATTTGAATAATATCTATATTTCCTTATTTTTTATGTTTGGAATATTGTTGTATTAATAGTATATTACATTATAACTAAGATAACAGAAAAAAAATTCTGAATCACCTTTCAATCAGTCCAATTTTTGGTGAAAGAGGTAAAATGGGGGATTCCGGCATTGAACAATATATCTAATAGAGTCAACATATCTCTTCTTTTCAATCCAATAGTCCTATTTCTTGGTCGAAGAAGATTGGTAAGGTAGTCATGTAATCTAAATTGGCCGAAACTACTGCTCAGGTCTTCATCCGAAGAGGCCCGCCTGAGTACCATCCTCTTTTAAATTGGTCTAACCTTAATGGTTTTCATTTCTCTTTCTTTAATTAATATAATAATTATAAAACATTTATATACACTGATTAATCAAGAATGGGTATTTGGCCAATTCTGGAATGATTAAAAATCAAAGATTAGTTTATTTTTATTCCGATAGATGGAGCAAGCCATCAGCAACTTTTAGTTACACGATCAGGAAATGCCATTTTTTTTCTTAATGATCAGTTTGTTTTGAATTATTCTCGTCTTTTCTACATAGAATTTGTAATATTTGTTTTGTAGCCTAAACTCTTCAAGATACGCTTTAAACATAACCAAGTATATTATAAAGGACTGCGGCGTATGATTATAAAACAACACTTAAAGTTTCACCGCATAAGTTTCTTTTCTGTGAAAAATCAATATTTATTTCAAAGAGAAATATTTACTATTTCTAACTTTTTTTTTTTTTTTTGGATGAAGTATGAAAGGGTGAAAATATGAAGAGTAATGGCGAACGGAAAAATAAAAGTGTCCAGGGGCGGGAATCCCCTTTATTTTTCCGTTCGCCATTACTCTTCATATTTTCACCCTTTCATACTTCATCCAAAAAAAAAAAAAAAGTTAGAAATAGTAAATATTTATCTTTGAAATAAATATTGATTTTTCACAGAAAAGAAACTTATGCGGTGAAACTTTAAGTGTTGTTTTATAACCAAGTATGTTCAGTAGCAATAACATTAGACTGTGGAATCTTAGTAATTGACCAACAACTCCATCTTCTGTCATCTCAAGGGGAAAAAAAAAGAAGGCGCATTGTCAATTTCCATTATGACTTTTACTCGATCCATTAGTTTTACATTTATAAGATAAACACATTTAAATACACTTAAATAATGAATAATTACAAAGACTTATGGAAAAGTGACATTAATAGGTTTACCGATTTGGATCAGTGCGTTTTCTCGCTGGGATTTCCCTCTTAAATTTTCTTTTTCTTGCTACCTTTCCTATACAAATTTTAAAGAGTAAATATTTTAGGTTCATTTTTTTGGCATTTTGGCTTATAATGTATCCTCCATTTTCACACTAGATTGATATTAAAATAGACTTTATATATAGAAAATCACAAAAATGAACTTAATAAAACAATTATAAAAATCTTATCATCTCTCTTCAAGTGAGAAGATAAGAAAAAAAACTTCTCTCTCTCTCTTTAGCTTAATTTTAATATTGGAAAATGATTATCATGGTTCTATCTTTGCCTATTTCTACAAACTCATCTCTTCGCTTATTTCTTTTCTACACAGCACATGACGCGTAACTGCCGAAGAGAGTTTTGCTGAAGTTTTCTTTTTTCTTTTATCCTATTATTGTTAAAGGTTACTTTTACGGGTTATCACAAAATATTCAATTTACTAGGACCTGAAAGTAAATTGTAATTTGCACAAAGGAAAATCGTACACTCAAGAGTATATACAACAACAATAAAAGAGAAATAAATAAAAACTTACGATTTGCTATATAAAAACAAAACAGTACTTATCCTTTATTGTAGCGTTAGTAGGGATCGGACCGGGGTCACACAGGTATGTGAGGAGATCACCAGACACGGATAAATCACGCAGAGAACATTTTAAGCGTCTCTACACGATAATCCACCACACTGCCTCCCCCGCAATACCATAGCCCCCTTATTTCTATATACAGTTTCGAGCGTCATCAATTCTTCATCTCTTAATCAGTTTTCGTCTCTGTCACCGTTTGCTTTTTTTTTTTTTTTTTTGGAATGGCGCCCTCCTATTGGTTGGCTACGATCACGCCACCTTTGCCCCCCCCCCCCCCCCCCCCCCATCATGCCCCCCCACTCGCTTTTTCGTTTTTGTAACTATTGTGTTGGAGCGGGTCGCTCCTTAAATAAATGCATATATTAGTTAATAACCAAATGGAATCCTCTCTTTCTTTTTCCCAGTAAGAGACGCCTACGGAAGCCAACTGTACAAAGACAGATAAAGCACATAGGCTATAGTTATTAACTAACATATGCATTTATTTGAGGCGCCAATTTATAATTGTAACAAATAGTATTTTAATCAAAACATTCAATCGGGTAAAACACGGGCGTTGCCCGGGTCATTCGGCTAGTAGATTATAAACACAACGTAATGGGACAGGGTCCGAGTGAATGAGTGGTGTGTGGCATTTCGGTAGCGGCGTTGTTGCCCTCTTCAGACTTGTCTGAAGATTGTAACGGCGCTGATGCCGAAACGTCGCACATTGTTTATTTGTTTGGATTTGTTCTTTTTACCTGTGCTTACCAATACCATACCTTTATTTCTGTGTTTTCTCTATTTCTTACTTTGTTTGATCCTTTAAATTTATACGATAACTTTAGATTTTTTTTTCTCTCCTTATAGCATACATAACAATTATCTATGCGTGTTCAATCTTTATAAAGGGGGGGGGGGGGGGGGTATAGAGAATGAACATTCAATCTAATTGATATGAAGCATTAAAATTTAAATTCCTAAACTTCCTTATTTAGCAGAAATAGTAGGTACTGGTCCACATATATAATATTTAAATAAAAAAAGTATAGATAGGACTACATATAGAATATACGGTTCCGTTAGGACCAATTCAAATAAATTGATGATGTGAGTTATTATGGGAAAGCATTTTCACCATCTTCAGACAAGGGACTTATGTCTTTGTCTGATGAAGCTGATATTTCCATTTATGGTATGACGCACATTCTTAACTTGCTTGAATTTAATCGTACTTTCTTGTAGTTCCAATTAATCCTTATCCTCTCGTACTTCTAATATCTTATTATTTTCCTGCAGTCCTATTATTTAGAGTGTATGAACACAATTTGGACCATAATCTGAACCTACCAACATCAGACAAAGTTTATTTTTCTATGTTCTTTAATGTTAGATTTTCCTGTTCCCTTGTCGACGCACATTGTTAAAGGCTTGGGATATGATCATATTTTCCTGTATTTGCAATAATCATTTAACTGTATTACTAATTTCTTATCAGTCTCTTACAGTCCTTATGCCCAAAAAGAATAAACACAATTTGATTTAAAGTTTACCACTAAGGGATAAGTATGTCTCAATCTGATTAAGTCTAGGGAACCGAATAAATTTAACTTCTGAACTGAAAAAAAAACATTTTTTGAGTTAGGTTTGAAAGTGCAGAAGATGATACTTGCTCAGTTCATTAGTTGATTTATGTAGTATCTAAAGCTCAGCTATTACCCTATCTCCGTTCCAACCTAAATTTGCTTTCTATTTGGTCGAAGAGGTATGGTTGGCAGTGATGGAGAAAGGGCTGAAACTGCTGCTCAGGTCTTCATCTGAAGAGGCCCGCCTGAGTACCATCCTCTTTTCATCTGGTCTAACCTTTATGGTTTTCATCTGGTCTAACCTTTAAGGTTTTCATCCTTCCTAATTTAATATACTATCTTATATCGTGTCCTCCACATTTACACTAGATTGTCTTTAAAATAAGCTTATTAAAAAAAAAATCAAAAAAAAAAAAATTCACAAAAATCTATCTTCTTTCATCAAGAGAGAAAATAGAGCAAAAAAATACTTCTCTCTCTCTAATTAGCTTTATTTTATATTTGGAAAATTATTATCATGGTTCTGTCTTTGCTCTTCTCTTTAAAACTTTCTCTTCGCTTATTCCTTTTTTCACCCAGCCTATGACGCGTAACTGCCGATGCTTTGCTGGTGTTACCTTTTTTTTCTTCTTTTTTAAAAATAAAATCTAACTAATTATTTAATACAAAAAATAAAAAATAAAAAAACAAACCTCACACATTTAAATTAAATTAAAAAAATATATTAATCTTAAAATTTTCATAACTATACTATTTGATACAGAATTAGCTTACTGTTCTGACTCAAAATTAATTCAAAATCTGTAGTTCTTAATAGTTTACTTTTCCTATATTTTACAAATATAAAAAAATACTATTAATATATATATATTTATATATATAGTCACGACCGTCTGTCGTGGCCTCTGTCACGGATAATATACAGTTATCATCGTCATGCGTTCTTAATTCTGTCACCGTTTGCTTTTGGTTCAGTGGTAGAATGCTCGCCTGCCACGCGGGCGCCCCGGGTTCGATTCCCGGCCGATGCATTTTTTTTTTTTTTTTACAATTTTTAAAACTCATTTTTATATTATACAAGAATGACATCCACGGCGCCAATTTATAATTGTAACGAATAGTATTTGAATAAAAGCATTTAATCGGGTAAACCCCGGGCGTTGTAGATTATAAACACAAGGTAATAAGACCACATCCATGATAAGGTACAGTTTGGATTATAGATTATAAACACAAGGTAATAAGACAACATCCATGATAAGGTACAGTTTGGATTATAGATTATAAACACAAGGTAATAAACCACCTCCATGATAAGGCACAATTTTAATTATAGATTATAAACACAAGGTAACAAGACCGCATCCATGATAAGGTACAATTTGGATTATAGATTATAAACACAAGGTAACAAGACCACATCCATGATAAGGTACAGTTTGGATTATTAATATATATAGTCACGACCGTCTTTCCTCATCGGCCGCCTCTGTCACGGATGCGCGCGCACAGGGAGGTCACGTGCTCGCCGGCAGCCAATAAAAATATTTAAAAAAACTCCCTCGAGCCGGATTTGAACCAGCGACCTAAGGATCACCGTTGTAACATCTACAGTCCTCCGCTCTGCCAACTGAGCTATCGAGGGATACAAACTGTATGAATAAGTTTACCTTATAAAGTCAACTAATCCTATTTCAACACACAAAATGTACTCATACATATATTATATTATATTATTATTATTATTATTATTATTACTATTATTATTATATATATATATAGTCACGACCGTCTTTCCTCATCGGCCGCCTCTGTCACGGATGCGCGCGCACAGGGAGGTCACGTGCTCGCCGGCAGCCAACGGGCGCGCGCCGCCGGCAGGGGGGGGGGGCATTACGTCACTCAAGGTCACCTACGCGCCAACGTTGACACGTGATCGTAGCCGTCCAATAGGAGGGCGCCGGCCATCCGTGACAGAGGCGGCCTATGACTGATTGATTAGGATATGCATTTATTTAAGGCGCCAATTTATAATTGTAACAAATAGTATTTAAATAAAAACATTCAATCGGGTAAAACACGGGCGTTGCCCGGGTCATTCGGCTAGTATATATATAAAAGGTGTGTCCAATAAATAATGAGACTGGTCAAAAACAAAGAAAAAAATAGAATGATTAAAAAATATTTTATTAGTTTTTTTCAAAATAGTCCCCCTCCCGCATCTATACATAATTTACATCTCTTCTCCCAAGATTTGAAACATTTAGAAAAGGCATCTTTCGGGATGTTCTTCAAGACCTTTTTCGAATCCTCTATGATGGACTCTCTAGTGTCAAATCTCCTTCCTTTTAGAGCCATTTTGAGTTTTGGAAAGAGAAAAAAAATCATTTGGAGCTAGGTCTGGGGAATAGGGAGGTTGTTGAAGTATTTGGATGCCGTGTTTAGCCAAATAAGTCAGTACAGATATAGCGGTGTGTGGTGGTGCATTATCATGATGAATAATTTAATTTTTGGAACTCCACATTTCACTTCTTTTCAGACGAATTGATTCACGTACATGTCTCATAATGTTTAAATAAGACTCCTTATTGATTGTTTGACCTTCCTCTAGATATTCATAAGGCAAAATTCCCTTCATGTCAAAGAACGTGACCAATAATACTTTGTTTTTTTTTTTTTGACTTGCAAAGTCGGGATTTCTTCGTTCTTGGTTCATCTTTTCCTTTCCACTCCATGGATTGGCGTTTTGTTTCCGGGTCATACCCGTAAACCCATGTCTCGGCTCCAGTTATTACTTTTTCCTTCCAATTAGGGTTTTCTTTCACCATTTCAAGCATTTTTTTTTTTTGGCAACTTCAACGCGATTCTCCTTTTGTTGGATTGTGAGCATTCTAGGGACAAATTTTGAAGGTGTCTTCTTTAACTGCAAGTCTTCTTTAATTATCGATCCAACTAATGATTTTGATATCCCTGTTTCTTCCTCAATGTCCCGTAACCCTATTCGTGGATTTCCTTTTATCAAATTTGAAATTTGGCTCACCTTTTTAGGGTTCCTGTGCAGAATTGGACGTCCAACACGCTTCTCATCTTCACCGATTCTATTGCATTTTTAAATCGTGAAAACCATCAAAATGTGGTGGGCCTATTTACATTTTCATTTCCAAATGCCAATTTCAACAAATCTAAAGTTTCTGAAGCCGATTTCCCAATTTTGTAGCAAAATTTAATATAAATTCGTTGTTCGAATTTTCTTTCCATTACAAATTAGAAGTTGTTATGCAAGGCGTTCTTTTTACAAGCTTACAATTTATCGATTGCGCGCGCAATCACGTGATGTGATATACCGCAGTGAAGCTGAAGCTTTCTATTTTTTTAAATAGACTTTTAAAAAAATAATCATTTTATTTTTTCTTTGTTTTTGACCGGTCTCATTATTTATTGGACACACCTTGTATATGCAAATATAAAATATGTTTTTTTTTTCAGAACTGATTCCAACTTATTTTTATTTCACATTCGATAGTATTTAATACTATTTAAATTACTTTTTAATACTGTTATAGAGATATTTATCCCAGTATATTAATGATATATCATCCCAATAACAAATCAACTCGCAATTAGGCACTTTAAATTCCATCAGCAAATTATTCAATAAAATTGTCCATTGAATTAGAGATAGCAGTCCACCCTGAGGACATCCAATAGTAGTTGTCTTTAAAGTTGTCACATTGTCTTTTAATATAAAGATATATTTCTAGAATTTAAATATGATTGTAAAAGTTTATAATTCATTTTTCTGGTAATTTGTCTAAGTCTGTGTTCTTTTTATCATTGCTGGCCACCATGCATTGTCAAAAGTCCCCGAGATATCTATTGTAACTAGTGCAATCATGTCCTTTTGTTTATTTTATTTCATTTGTTATTTATGCTCCATTAATAACTTTATTGTTGTATTCAAAGCCGTGATAGTTGACTTAGACTTGATAAATTCCTTGTTGTTTAGGTCTTAACACACACACACAAGCCTTTATTAAGACATTCCGTCTTATACAGACGATTCTCCTGTTAGAAATGAATCTAAAAAGAAATCAGAAGCAGGGGAAGAAATTGAATCCTCGCTCAGAAAAGAGAAAAAGAAGAAAAGGAAAGAATATCTATTATAGTCCTTAACAGATTATTTTTATTATATATTATATATAAATATAAAATATAATACTTTTTTATATATTTTATTTTCATACTAGCGAATGTACACTGATTCACCCAGTTTTTATCCGAGTAAAAGTTTGCCTAACGAACATTTGTTAAAACGATTCTAGCAAACATCCAATACCTACTGAATCTATACTTGTCTATACTCTCGATAATTTGAATTTTTCACCGGTCCCTTGAAAAATACTCGATAAGTTGAATAAAATCAATATTAATTGATCCACTCGGTAATTTGAAGTTGAAGGAATAGTATCTTGTCACAAACGAACATTTGTGAACAACTGTATTTAGCGAATGTACCCTGTTTCGCCCGGTTTTAACCCGAGTAAAAGTTTGCCTAATGAACATTTGTTAAAACTATTCTAGCAAACATACAATCCCTACTGAATCTATACTTGTCAAGATAACTTTATGTTTGATACTCTGCTCCACCTAACTGTACCCGTTCACACGTTGCTGTGTTTGAACAAAAAAGCAGTTTTGATACCTCACACAGTCCTCCCCACACTGGAATGCTATTTTTAAGAAACTCTGAAAATTTTAAAGTTGCAATTTAATAAAAATAAGTGATTGTAAACACTTTTGGAGTGACCCTTGTATTTGATATGTATATTTCCACTTCCAGCCTTTTACCCAGCATGACACAATATTTCCAGTGTGAAATCTAACAGACTGGCCTAGTCGTTATAACAAAGCCTTCTCAACACATCACCAACATCGAGAAACAGCGTTGCGCTATTCCAGGAACCCGGAATCACAATACACTGAGATGATTACATAATTGGGCCAGGTTAGATTCCAGGCCAGCCTCTTTATTTTCCTCTTTCTATGCTCTCCACGCTTTCTTGTGACCTTTCCTCCATTATAAACTATTAAAGCTATACACATAGAGACTTCAAGAGCCATATTACAATACTTTTTAAAATATTTTGAAGGCAAATTGTAGACACAAGAGATCTATTCGAAGGTTTTGTGATGATTGTTGTATCTTAACAGCAATTCAATCTACCCGACCGATGCCAGTCTATAACAGTAAATCATCAACAGCTAAAAATAATCTTTAAAGACTTTCCTCTAATTCTTTTAACACATTAATCATTTTGAACACTCAATTTTTGAAATATACACATTACATGAACAGTAATTATATTTTTACCTGAAAATTTATATTGATAATCTTATACTATTAGAAAAACATTATTTGGCCTTAATAGGTGAAACAAAATATTGAAATAAGAATCACAAAAAAATCGAAACTGCTAATAAATCCTTCAAACTCAAATCATTTTCTGTAAAAAATATATGAAATATGCTTCAAAGATAATAATATTTAAATCATGTTGAAAGTAAAGAATGAATTATGACATAAGAATACATTCAGACACAAAATAGCATATCTTTTATGTTCCATTTTTAACTGAATATTGAATTTTATGGATTGCGATATTTTTTTCTAAAGGTATGAAGAAATGTGAATAACTTTCAGTACTTTGCAGTGGCAAACCTCTATCATAACTTGTACTTGAGTTAAGTAATAACATGATAAATAGCTCTGAAAGCTAGAGAATATATTGTGATGGTCGTAGACTCCCAAGACCGTGCGTGACGAAGTTAGCAAACTGTGGTATATGTAAATTTAGTTACTGAGCAAATATAGCATTCAATTAAGCTAAGAGGAACTATAAACTGACCCAATATTGACTTTCACTCTTTCTTTGTACTTGTATAAACCTTGCACGTTCGCAGCATGTTGTTATTTAGATGGCAAATTTTCTGAAGCTATATTGTGCCTTTTGGGATAAACAATTTTGAATCTTATTTGCTTAAAATAATAAAAAGAGCCATATCTACGGATATATATGTCGCACCAAACATTATGAACCAAGGGGGTAATATTTGATTTAGATTTTATTTCAGGATAGAATTTAAAATGTCTTTAGTCGCTGTGTGTGAGTTACCTTTTGCATATTTAGGGTTACTATGCGCCATCGACTTTGTTTCTTTTCTTAATACTTGTAGATTTGATGTTTGCAGCAAAACATCACATTGAGAACTAAGGATTTGAAATTCACTCTGTGAATTGCTCGGAGCAGCTGATACAGAGCTAAGATAGATATGCCCGTTGAAGAACTATAAACGCATTGATAACGTTCTGTTTCATATTTTTCTCAAAACTCAAAGCAATTTTAATTCTCTCGAGGATATCACGGGATTTTGTAATAGCGACCCTTTAAATTGCTACTTCTGCAATGCCGTCATCCAAGACAATTTGGTCCATTATCTATTCCATTGCCCATTCCTACAGGAAAAGAGACTGGAAATTCACGAAATTTCGGAGCTAACTCACTATAATGAACAACATGTATATATAATGTTTACTACTCTCCTGCTGGATAAAACATTTGCTTATAAATATTTTTAATTTTTTCAAGGCGATTGATAAAATGAGGGAAGAAGTGCTCAACTCCACAGACAACGGCTGATTGCTCCCCCTCCCCTCTAAATTGCTTTTCCTCCTCACTAATATAACCTTTATGGGGAATCCCCTTGTAAGACAATAGTGGCTTTATAAAGGTTTTTGTTGTTGTTGCAATTTTAATTCTCTTTTAACAGAGCTATGAACATGTAAAAAAGCTAATGTGAACATGTATACGTGTGCTTTCAGGTGCCCAAGGCTGCGTTCTGGTTTTCTCAACCACTGATAGGGAGAGCTTCCGCGCTATTGACTCCTGGAAGAAGAAGGTAATAAGGTTTCATTAGATTCCATGCTGTGTTCACAAACATGGTACAGGTGGAAGCGGAGTGCGGACCCATCGCCATGGTACTGGTTCAGAACAAGATTGACCTTCTCAGTCACGCGAGGGTAGCCAGGTAATCTATATATATAAAAAATGAACGTTTGTATGTTTGTTGGTTTGTATGTCCGGTATACAAATTCGCAGTAGTTCACTAATTCAAACCTAAATTTCCATACATAGGTAAAAAATAACGGGGATGACGATAGGCTATTTTAAAAAATATATAAATCAATTATTAAAACTATATATTCAAATTATTCTACTTAGCTCACGAGCAGCGCCTTCTAGAACGCTCAGGCGACCTGCCGGCGGCGCGCGCCCGTTGGCTGCCGGCGAGCACGTGACTTCCATGTGCGCGCGCATGGCTGTCGGCGAGGGCTGTTTCACGCGACCGCCCGCCCGCCCGCCATGATTTATGTGTTTGAATAAAACATTTAATCGTGTAAACCCGGGCGTTGCCCGGGTCATTCGTCTCTAGTATATTTATATATTCATATGCTTATATGATGTTGTTTTTATCTAAAGAGAACACAGGTCTTGCAACCTAATGATTACATTTCTGAGGAGGAGGCTATACAAACAACACATAGAATATTTAAACTTAAAGTAACTAATGCCATTACTAACACAATATAAAGTTGATAAAGGTTGTGCATAAAGATTTGGGATCTGATATGAAGAGAGTTAAAAGTGTAGTTTCTCAAACTAATTTCAGGTTTAAATTATATATTTTTTTCAATATGTGATGTGAACGAATTTAATTAAAACAAAGTTTATTATTTTGGTAACAGAGTTGGACAACTTGAAAAGAACAGTAAATTAATATAAAATGGGAATACAAAAATAACTCACTATTAGCATTAATGGACTTTTCCAACCGTAAATACTAGTGTTGGAATCACTTTTAAACTAGTTCTTTTTGATACCGGATAGCGTCGTCCTGACATGATGTCTTAACGTTGCCGATATCAACAAAACGCCTTCCCAGCCAAGAAATGCAAATCTGAATCTAGCGAGTGTGGCTCCTAGATCAACCTAGTTAGACCAAGAACGCGACAATTCTTCTAATTCTCGTCGAAAAATTTGAGCGCAAACTTTGCTACGAATTTTCACATTGCCAAATGAGCAGGCAAAATGCTTCAAATTAGATTCAATCTTAATATGTTTGGGTTCATGGATTATTGTGCGTCGATCTTCATTGATGTGAATATGAATTTGGCGATGTTGTCCTTCTTTGAACAGTTCAAGATGGCCGAGACAGTGTTTATCTTCAATTGCTAGTTCCACCTTTTTAAACCGATAAAAATATATTTATATACTTGAAATTAATTAATATATCCTTTATAAGCTACTTTCATATTGGCAACTATTCCCGTTACGTTCTCACTGACTAAACTTCAAAAGTCCAACGTTGTTCGTGAGAAACAGCCATTTTTTCGTGTCTCGAATGCACTAAAGAAATGCATAGAACTGTCATAGAAACCACACTCGTCATTATCATGTGACGTCACTAGACATATTACTCAGGAGAGGTCTAGCTAAAGCTTCCTACCGGCACAACCTGATACTATAAGCATATAATGCGAAGAGGTTGCCTTTATGGTTAGTTTTTGTCCTCCCTCCTGTATTTAAATTGTTGCAAGTCCACAGTATGCTCTCTTGATCGGAAGAAATTGATATACGAAGAGTCCAATTGAATTTTAGGACCGAATTAAAATCCGATGTTTTCAAATTCTGTTGTATTAGGATATCTTACTTTGGAAATTCTTTGATGAAAAATTAGAAGGATCCTTTTGAACATCTTTCAAGGTTAGAAAAAGTCGTACAATCGGATTAAAAGGCTGATTTTGGAGGGAATTAACAAATTGCTCAACAAATGAATCGGAACTATAAGAAGATCAAAAGACACTGGCAAGAGTGAGTTTTATGGATGACAGGATTCAACGGGGTTACAGCAGGACTGGACGATAGATCGGCGTAATGCCCATTCGAAGTAACATCGGGGGAACTAGACAATGGAGATACAAAGGTGATACATTGATTATATTCTTGCAATAAGCTGCTCCTGTGTGTCTAGGGAAGAAGCAGAAGCTCTTGCTCACCGCTTGAAACTAAAGTTGTTCAAGACATCGGTCAAGGAGAACATCAACGTATCGGATGGTGAGATGTCACGAGAGTCAATCGGACAGTTGAGCTGAACGGTGTCGGACTTGCAGTGTTCCGGAATCTGGTGGAGCAGTATCTCAAGCAACTCAACGACCCCCCGGAGGAGATCGTGCCGTCGTCTCCAACCCACCACCATTTTCTCGCCAGTTGGTTGATCTCCTTTTCTATATAATCACATACCCCTTATCTCTCTTCTCTGTATACCCATCTACTTTCTCTCTCTATATACTCATCTACTTTCTCTCTCTGTATACCCATCTACTTTCTCTCTCTGTATACCCATCTACTTTCTCTCTCTGTATACCCATCTACTTTCTCTCTCTGTATACCCATCTACTTTCTCTCTCTATATACTCATCTACTTTCTCTCTCTGTATACCCATCTACTTTCTCTCTCTGTATACCCATCTACTTTCTCTCTCTGTATACCCATCTACTTTCTCTCTCTGTATACCCATCTACTTTCTCTCTCTGTATACCCATCTACTTTCTCTCTCTGTATACCCATCTACTTTCTCTCTCTGTATACCCATCTACTTTCTCTCTCTGTGTACTCATCTACTTTCTCTCTCTGTATACTCATCTACTTTCTCTCTCTGTATACCCATCTACTTTCTCTCTCTGTGTACTCATCTACTTTCTCTCTCTGTATACCCATCTACTTTCTCTCTCTGTATACCCATCTACTTTCTCTCTCTGTATACCCATCTACTTTCTCTCTCTGTGTACTCATCTACTTTCTCTCTCTGTGTACTCATCTACTTTCTCTCTCTGTATACTCATCTACTTTCTCTCTCTGTGTACTCATCTACTTTCTCTCTCTGTATACTCATCTACTTTCTCTCTCTGTATACTCATCTACTTTCTCTCTCTGTATACTCATCTACTTTCTCTCTCTGTGTACTCATCTACTTTCTCTCTCTGTTTACCCATCTACTTTCTCTTCTGTATACTCATCTTCTACTTTCTCTCTCTGTGTACTCATCTACTTTCTCTCTCTGTGTACTCATCTACTTTCTCTCTCTGTGTACTCATCTACTTTCTCTCTCTGTGTACTCATCTACTTTCTCTCTCTGTGTACTCATCTACTTTCTCTCTCTGTGTACTCATCTACTTTCTCTCTCTGTGTACTCATCTACTTTCTCTCTCTGTGTACTCATCTACTTTCTCTCTCTGTATACTCATCTACTTTCTCTCTCTGTGTACTCATCTACTTTCTCTCTCTGTGTACTCATCTACTTTCTCTCTCTGTGTACTCATCTACTTTCTCTCTCTGTATACTCATCTACTTTCTCTCTCTGTATACTCATCTACTTTCTCTCTCTGTATACCCATCTACTTTCTCTCTCTGTATACCCATCTACTTTCTCTCTCTGTATACCCATCTACTTTCTCTCTCTGTATACCCATCTACTTTCTCTCTCTGTATACCCATCTACTTTCTCTCTCTGTATACCCATCTACTTTCTCTCTCTGTATACCCATCTACTTTCTCTCTCTGTGTACTCATCTACTTTCTCTCTCTGTATACCCATCTACTTTCTCTCTCTGCATACCCATCTACTTTCTCTCTCTGTGTACTCATCTACTTTCTCTCTCTGTATACCCATCTACTTTCTCTCTCTGTGTACTCATCTACTTTCTCTCTCTGTATACCCATCTACTTTCTCTCTCTGTTTACTCATCTACTTTCTCTCTCTGTATACCCATCTACTTTCTCTCTCTGTATACCCATCTACTTTCTCTCTCTGTATACCCATCTACTTTCTCTCTCTGTATACCCATCTACTTTCTCTCTCTGTATACCCATCTACTTTCTCTCTATGTATACCCATCTACTTTCTCTCTCTGTATACTCATCTACTTTCTCTCTCTGTATACCCATCTACTTTCTCTCTCTGTATACCTGTTGTGTATTTACATATTTGGGATATTTGCAGAGATGCAAATATCCTCTTTGCATACTTGATTCTGACTGAATGTATATAAGCGCGACAAGTTGTCAGCAGTTAGTAAGTTAGTCAGCTAGTCAGTCACTTTGTGTGAATAAAGGCGTTTACAAGAGAGTCCGTCTTGGCCTTATGCTCGACACCTCACACTTGGCTACCTCCCACCTTTAAGGACAGAACAAACCTGGCGACGAGAAAAACAACTCTGAAGACGAGGAAATCTACAGGGAGCTACGGTAGTAACCACGAGGTTTTAAGAAAGCGGACTTTCGACTAACTCAAAGCATCTAACTGAGGAAAGATGGCGATTAGTCAAATGGTACCTTTCAGAATCTACGATCCAAAAGAAGACGATTTCGAAATCTTTATACAAAGATTCAATGCTGCGTGCACTGCAAATGAAACTAGTGAACACAAGAAAGTTGTGATTTTACTGTCTCTATTGGACTCTGGACTACTGAAACTAGGTAACGACCTATTCTTTCCAGAAAAGATGGAAGCACAAACTTATGAACTAATCGTAAAAAAGATTAGGCAACATTTAGAGCCTAAGAAGAAGATAATACCTCAAAGGTGCTTGTTCTTGAAACGAACACAGAGAGAAAACGAATCTGTTTCCGAATACCTACGAGAGTTGAAGCACCTGGCCTCTAACTGTGCTTTTGGGGAGATGTTAGAAATGATGCTACGAGACAGATTTGTGGCGGGCTTAACATCAGAATCCCTTCAAAAGAGGCTCTTACAAGAGGATGATGAAGTAAAATTAGAAAGGGTATTTGCCCTGGCAGTCTCATACGAGTTGGCAGAGAAAGATGCCAGAGAGCTGCATGAGAAGGAAGTAGCGAGAGTAACCTCACATATTGAGAGGAGCAGAAAAACAAAGTACTCTCATACGAAGGAAAACTTCACATCTACGATTAAAGAAAGGACTTGCTACCGGTGCGGCATGAAAAATTCGCACCTAGCGCCAGCATGTCCGCAAAAGTTTAAAACTTGCTACAAATGCAAAAAAATTGGTCACTTAAGTAATGTATGCAAGGCCCGAGGAAATACACAGAAAAGTGGCTATGTGCAACAGCAGACTATCTTTTCCCTTAAGGGTGGAACGGAAGTTAAAATTGCCCTTACAGTGGACGGCCAGATATTAAATGGCATAGTGGATACCGGAAGCCCTGTGACTTTGATGCCGAAGAGCATTTTTGAGAAGTTATGGAGGGCGAAACCATTGATCCCAACAGCAATCAATCTAAAATCCTTTTGTAACAATCCTATAAAGGTTGTAGGAGAAAGAAAAGTTTTTGTTAAGGAAGCCAATATGTCACTTAGATTGATAGTGGTGGATGAAAGTATCCCAGAAATTTTGCTAGGAAGGGAATGGCTGAAATTTTTGAATATAAATTACAGTAAATTATTAAATGTAAATAAAATTTCAGAATCTTGCATAGACTCATTAATTGAAAGTTATGCAAATCTGTTTAAAGATGAACTGGGCTGCTTAAAAGATGTCAAATTGGACATAAGTATTAAAAAGGAGGAAGCGCCAGTGTTTTGCAAAGCTCGGAGTTTGCCCTATTCTTTAAAAAAGAAAGTGGAGGATGAACTGGAGTGTATGGTTGAAAGAGGAATTTTGGAACCTATTGTTCACGCTAATTGGGCAGCGCCAATTGTGCCAGTGGTAAAAAAGGATGGCAGTATTAGGATTTGCGGAGATTTTAGAAGTACCGCAAACAAGGCCATAATTTTAGATAAATATCCATTGCCTACTATTGATGAAATATTTTCAAGGTTATCTGGCAGCACGATTTTCTCAACTCTGGACCTCTCAATGGCTTATCTGCAAGTAGAACTGACAGATGAAGCAAAAAGAGTAGTAAATATCAATACTACCAAGGGGTTATTTGCTTATCGGAGACTTCCGTATGGTGTGGCTGTGGCACCTAATAAATTCCAGAGGTTGATGGATAATATCTTTGCCGATATACCAGGAGTAGCTTGTTATATAGATGATATTTTAGTATCTGGTAAAGATGCAAGGGACCATAAGTCCAAATTGGAGCTAGTATTCAAAAGATTGGAAGAGAAAGGCCTAAAATTAAATAAGGCAAAATGCAAATTCGCTGTGGATTCAGTGGAATATTTAGGCTTTCGTATCGATAAGGACGGATTGCATCCAATGTTGAATAAAATACAAGCGGTGTCTAATGCTCCTGAGCCTAAGAACATTGGCCAGTTACGTTCTTTCATAGGCATGCTAATGTATTATGCCAGATTTATCAAGGGTACATCGTCTATTTTATCCCCGTTTTACCAACTGCTGAAGAAAAATTGCCCTTGGAAATGGACGAATAAACATCGGGTTTTGTTCAATAAATGTAAATCATTATTGACAGATGATTCAGTGCTTGCACATTACGACCCAGCTAAGGAACTTGTTTTGGCTTGCGATGCCTCGAGCTATGGACTAGGCGTGGTACTTAGTCACAGATACAAGAAGCAGGAAAGTCCAATAGCTTTTGCGTCACGAACTCTAACTGAGGCGGAGAAACATTATTCCCAGTTGGAGAAGGAGGCTCTGAGCATTGTCTACGGATGTGAAAAGTTCAGGCAATACCTTTTGGGACGCTCGTTTGTGTTGGTGACTGATAACAGACCACTCATGCACTTGTTTTCACCACACAAACCAATTCCGTTATGTGCAGCGTCTAGGATAAAAAGATGGTCATTAAAGCTGGGCGCTTTCCATTACTCAGTGGAGTTTAGAAAGACGGAGGACCACGGAAATGCCGATGCGCTATCACGTTTGCCGTTAAAAGCAAATGAGAAGGGATCTTATGATGATGATCAGATATTGCTCTTAAGAAAAATGAATGAGGTTCCCTTTTCATTCCAGGATGTGGCATTCGAGACTAAAAGAGACAAGACTCTTGCAATTGTTCTGAGAAATGTCCGGGAGGACACTTGGCAATCACCCAAATTCACGAAAGAGAATCCTTTGTTTCCTTACTACAAGGTTAGGAATGAATTAAGTGTGGATTTTGGATGCCTTCAGTGGAAAGAGCGGATAGTGATTCCTCCAAAATTAAGATCTAAAATTCTCATAGATCTACATGAGATGCATTTTGGAATGGTAAAAATGAAGATAATAGCAAGGAGGTATTTTTGGTGGCCAGGAATAGATGGGAGCATAGAAGATATGGCTCGGCAGTGCACCATCTGTCAAGAAACTGCAGGCATGCCTCCTTCCACAATTACAGAATGGACTTGGCCAGAGAAACCATGGCATCGCCTACATCTGGATTTGGCAGGCCCTTTTATGGGTAAAATGTTTCTGGTCATTGTGGATGCTTATACCAAATGGTTGGAGATATTTATCCTCAGGGATATAACCAGTAAAACCATTGTGGATTGTCTAAGGCAAGTATTTGCCAGATTTGGACTGCCGGAATTCCTAGTGACAGACAATGGAAGACAGTTTGTCTCGAGAGAAATGGAGGAATTCACCAGAATGAATGGAATTCGACATACAAAAACCAGTCCATATAATCCAAGTACCAATGGGTTAGCTGAGCGGTATGTCCGCGAATTCAAAACATCGTTAAAAAAAAACAACGAAAAGGATGACTTGGAAACAAACCTACAAAGATTTTTGTTTGCCTATAGAGCATTTCCACAGTCAGTCCTAAAGGAATCGCCAGCTGAGTTATTGATGAAAAGACGTTTAAAGTCTAGATTTTCGAGTTTAATGCCTAAAATGGACATGAAGGGAGAGGGGTTTCCTGATGCTCTGAGAAAACAGGAGCATTTTAAAATTGGTTCCGATGTTTATTTTAGAAACTATGCAGCCGGACCAAAATGGAAAATTGGAACCATCCTAAAACTCCTTAGTTGCCGCCATTACCTAATAGGGTATGAAGGTCAATCCCTAAAGAGGCACATCAATCAGCTGCGACCTGTCAAGGGAAATCCAGAGGCTACTGTAGAGAAAGAGCCAAGCTTAGTGCTACCGAGTACATCCGGAGAAGAGCTGCGTAGAAAATCGCATTGCGAGAGAGAACCCTCTCACGGTGACCTGGAGATCCCGGAAGAAGAGGTCACCACAAATGAAGTGGAGCCGCAATCAACCAGGCAGGAGTTGCCATCAGTTGGAGAACACCAGGAGCCTATGGCTGCTACTTCTGGAGAAGGAATCCCAAGCCGGAGCCCCAGACCCCAAAGATCCAGGAGACCACCAGACCGTCTCCATTATTATTAGGAGGGGAGGGTGTTGTGTATTTACATATTTGGGATATTTGCAGAGATGCAAATATCCTCTTTGCATACTTGATTCTGACTGAATGTATATAAGCGCGACAAGTTGTCAGCAGTTAGTAAGTTAGTCAGCTAGTCAGTCACTTTGTGTGAATAAAGGCGTTTACAAGAGAGTCCGTCTTGGCCTTATGCTCGACACCTCACACTTGGCTACCTCCCACCTTTAAGGACAGAACAATACCCATCTACTTTCTCTCTCTGTTTACCCATCTACTTTCTCTCTCTGTATACCCATCTACTTTCTCTCTATATATACTCATCTACTTTCTCTCTCTGTATACCCATCTACTTTCTCTCTCTGTTTACCCATCTACTTTCTCTTCTGTATACCCATCTACTTTCTCTCTCTCTGTATACCCATCTACTTTCTCTCTCTGTATACTCATCTACTTTCTCTCTCTGTATACCCATCTACTTTCTCTCTCTGTATACCCATCTACTTTCTCTCTCTGTGTACTCATCTACTTTCTCTCTCTGTATACTCATCTATTTTCTCTCTCTGTATACTCATCTACTTTCTCTCTCTGTATACTCATCTACTTTCTCTCTCTGTGTACTCATCTACTTTCTCTCTCTGTATACTCATCTACTTTCTCTCTCTGTGTACTCATCTACTTTCTCTCTCTGTGTACTCATCTACTTTCTCTCTCTGTGTACTCATCTACTTTCTCTCTCTGTATACTCATCTACTTTCTCTCTCTGTGTACTCATCTACTTTCTCTCTCTGTGTACTCATCTACTTTCTCTCTCTGTGTACTCATCTACTTTCTCTCTCTGTTTACTCATCTACTTTCTCTCTCTGTGTACTCATCTACTTTCTCTCTCTGTATACCCATCTACTTTCTCTCTCTGTATACCCATCTACTTTCTCTCTCTGTATACTCATCTACTTTCTCTCTCTGTTTACCCATCTACTTTCTCTCTCTGTATACCCATCTACTTTCTCTCTCTGTATACCCATCTACTTTCTCTCTCTGTATACCCATCTACTTTCTCTCTCTGTATACCCATCTACTTTCTCTCTCTGTATACTCATCTACTTTCTCTCTCTGTTTACCCATCTACTTTCTCTTCTGTATACCCATCTACTTTCTCTCTCTCTCTCTGTATACCCATCTACTTTCTCTCTCTGTTTATCCATCTACTTTCTCTTCTGTATACTCATCTACTTTCTCTCTCTCTGTATACCCATGTACTTTCTCTCTCTGTATACCCATCTACTTTCTCTCTCTGTATACTCATCTACTTTCTCTCTCTGTATACCCATCTACTTTCTCTCTCTGTATACTCATCTACTTTCTCTCTCTGTTTACCCATCTACTTTCTCTCTCTGTATACCCATCTACTTTCTCTCTCTGTATACCCATCTACTTTCTCTCTCTGTATACCCATCTACTTTCTCTCTCTGTATACCCATCTACTTTCTCTCTCTGTATACTCATCTACTTTCTCTCTCTGTTTACCCATCTACTTTCTCTTCTGTATACCCATCTACTTTCTCTCTCTCTCTGTATACCCATCTACTTTCTCTCTCTGTTTATCCATCTACTTTCTCTTCTGTATACTCATCTACTTTCTCTCTCTCTGTATACCCATCTACTTTCTCTCTCTGTATACTCATCCACTTTTGTGTCAAATTATTGAACTTATAATTATGCTGCGTATATTAACTGGGTAACTGGTTAGTGTATATATTATAAAAGAGGAGAAATTTCAATTCTGGGCCATAAAATGTCTGCGAATATTATTCACAAAGACAGATTCATCATTAAAACGATCTGACGAGTTACCAGTGCATCAGTGCCCGCAAAGATCATTAATAGGTTGCTCAGAGAAAGAGGGCTATTGACCACAGCGTTCTTCTTTTGCCGACAAATTTGACCTGCGAAATTTAAAAAATATCGAACCTGGGACTTGAATGATTAGAGTTAAATTGTTTTCAGTAACTATTCCTGCTTTGAATTGAGTCCCGTTAAAACTGAATGCTCGCATCCCCCAAAAATAACAACATTGTTCACTGTATAAGGCTCCTGAATAATACGAGGGTTGTCCGTTAAATAAGTTCCACAGAGGTTTTTCATACAGAAAAACATGTTTATTTGCCCTGAACTATACATTTTCGAAAATATCAGACTTTTTTTTCATTTTCTACATATTCCCCGTTTCGTTCGACGCATTTTTGCATTCGGGACACCCACTTATGCAACCCAGAGTCAAGTAACTCTGCCGCCTGGCCGCGTAGAAGCCTAAAACCGCTTCTTCCAACTCGTCATCGTCCTGGAATTGGGTTCCACCCAGATTTTTCTTCAACTCGAGGAAGAGATGAAAGTCATTAGGAGCTACGTCCGGGCTGTAAGGTGGGTGTGACACCAATTCCCATCCAAATTCTTCAATGAGGGCGGTGGTTTGACGGGCGGTGTGCGGCCGAGCGTTGTCGTGGTGAAAACGCACCCCTTTGGTTAACATCCCTCTCCTCTTGTTCTGACTCGCGCGTCGAAGTTGTTTTAAGGTCTCACAGTACCGGACGGAATTGATTATTGTACCCCGACGCATAAAGTCGCACAACAATAGGCCCTTTCTGTCCCAAAAGACAGTTGCCATAAGTTTCTCGGCAGAAAGCGTTTGTTTAAACTTTAGAGGTTTTGGCGAAGGAGTGTGCTTCCACTGCTTGAATTGCTCCTTTGTCTCCCGTGTGGTGTAGTGTACCCAGGTATCATCACCAGTAAGATCGAATTCAAGAATTCCTCTCCGTCAGTTTCGTGGCAATCGAGAAATTTCTGGGCCGCTTCAACCCGCTGCCGTTTATGGTCTTCAGTCAGCCTTTTCGGAACCCATCTTGCGCAGACCTTTGAATACCCTAAATGTTCACGCAAAATATTGTCGATGGTGGTTTAACTGACATCAGGAACCAAACCGTAGAGCTTCCGCACAGTAATCCGCCGATCTTCAAGCATTGCCGCTTCGACTTTGGCAATGGTTTCGTCCGAAACCGATGGCCGTCCAGCATGCGGTTCATCGTGGACGTCTGTTCGGCCGTTTTTAAATTCTCTGACCCATCTTCGCACCATCCCGGAACTCATACACCCTTCTCCATACACTTGACAGAGTTCAGTATGAATGTCCTTGGCCGAATTCTTTTTTGCGGCCAAAAAGCGAATTACTGACAGTAATTCGCAGCTGGCGGGAGACACGACGGGAAGCTCCATCACGAACGGCTGCCCAGCCAAGACTAAGCTTACCAGCGACGTGGCCTTGGTGGGAAATTGGAGTGGGGAGAACAAGCTACGAGCCCGTGCAGTCGGCTCGCGCCTAAAAGCGATCCTCATGACAGTGGTGCCCCGTGGAACTTATTTAACGGACAACCCTCGTATATCTGGTGGGTCGTTTGCTATCTGAACCAGGAGCTCATTTGTTTCGTTTATGCTTTTTTCTTAGATTTTGTTGCACACACTTAATTAACCGAACTTGCATTTTATCCTGTTTGACTTGTAATAGTTAGTTACTTGATTGTTCAGTTGGGAAATAGCCTGTTCTTTCGATTATTCTGTCTATTTGTGCCTTATACATAGGACATTCCTCTGAATTTGCTCTGTGTGATAAGGGCCTGTTTCTATACTTGGATGTTGAGAACATTTGCAACATTTGGGAATTCCTGAGCAATCATGAACTCCCCGAACTCTACATGTTCTGCAGATTGGCTGTTAGGGCATTCTGCCATTTTAAACATGATGTACCATCGCGCCAGCTGAATTTGAGAATATTGGAAAAAAAACAATAAAATTATTTAATTTGTTTTCAAATCAAATGGCGCCCCTCATAAATGATTTATAATTTTAATTTTTGTAACATATACACAGAACAAAGCAAAATAAAGCCACGTTTTTATTTTATTGAATATGCGAATATAATCTTCAACATGAGATCTGAAGCCTCTACTTTTGCCTCTTCTTGAATGGCATCCATGACGTTGTCTGAGATACCATGAGGATCTGCATTCATTTCAGTATCTTTTTCTTCGGTATCAATATTTGGATCAACATTTTCTTTATTTTCAATCACGTTTTCTACATTGTTGTTGTCAAGCTCAAGTTTTTTGGAGTTTTCTTCAGTTGGGCCTACGTTTATAGTTACGATATTATTTTCATTATCAATGTTTGTTAAAACATTTGCATCCTTACCATTTGAATGTATCACTTCTACAGAGTAATCACCAAGGTTTGAATTCTCATCTTCTTTTATTGAATAGTATTTGCTTATTAGGATTGAAATTCATTAATATAGCTTCATATTCATTTTTCTAATCAGAATATGTTATTTAGTATGATATATTTAGGTTTTTTTTTCATATTTTGGGCTCGAAACTCTTTTAGTGACTTCATCTATATCTTAGTGAAATTTTATATTTTTTAGATAGGTAAAATATTATTAATTTCTATAAGGATCAAACACGAAAAATAAAATCCCATTGCTATTTAATATTAATAGACTAGCGGACGTACCCGGCTTCGCCCGAGGTTTTACCCGAGTAAAGGTTTGTCTAGCGAACATTTGTTAAAACGATTCTCTAAAAACTTATTAAAAAAAAGATATATTTTGATAATTTGAAACTCGTAAATTTGAATCTCTCGATAAAGTGAACATTTTTTCCCGGCCCCTGTGTGCCGTGTCATCCTGAATTTTGTCTTTCCTAATTTTATACATTAGAAAATCATAGTTTTATCTAGTGAACATTTTTCCCGGTCCCTTGAAAAATACTCGATAAGTTGAATAAAATCAATATTAATTGGTTCCCTCGGTAATTGGAAGTTAAAGGAATAGTATCTTCGCCTTGGAATTGTATCATTATTCTTGTCTCAAATAAATTGCCGTGTCATCCTGAGATAATCTTACTTTTGATAAATAATATTTAAGATAACAAACTTAGTGATAAGAAAACTTGTTATCATCGTCACAATGGGGGCGCTGCTTGCGAGTTAAATCTACAAATCTGCAAATAACTCTAAGGATATTCAAGATATTCATGAAATTATTTTTCAAAAACCTTCCCGGTGATATACCTAATAATATCCCAAAATTTCACGGCGATTGGATGTATGGTTTTTGAATCTATAGAGTACAGACAGACAGACATTCAATTTTATATATATAGACTAGCGGATGTGCCCGGCTTCGCCCGGGTTTTTACCCGAGTAAAGGTTTGTCTAACGAACATTTGTTAAAACAATTCTCTATAAACTTATTAAAAAAAAGAAGATATATTTTGATAATTTGAAACTCGTAAATTTGAATCTCTCGATAAAGTGAACATTTTTTCCCGGTCCCTGTGTGCCGTGTCATCCTGAATTTTGTCTTTCCTAATTTTCTACATTACAAAATCATCGTTTTATCTAGTGAACATTTTTTCCCGGTCCCTTGAAAAATACTCGATAAGTTGAATAAAATCAATATTAATTGGTTCCCTCGGTAATTGGAAGTTAAAGGAATAGTATCTTCGCCTTGGAATTGTATCATTATTCTTGTCTCAAATAAATTGCCGTGTCATCCTGAGATAATCTTACTTTTGATAAATAATATTTAAGATAACAAACTTAGTGATAAGAAAACTTGTTATCATCGTCACAATGGGGCGCTGCTTGCGAGTTAAATCTACAAATCTGCAAATAACTCTAAGGATATTCAAGATATTCATGAAATTATTTTTCAAAAACCTTCCCGGTGATATACCTAATAATATCCCAAAATTTCCCGGCGATTGGATGTATGGTTTTTGAATCTATAGAGTACAGACAGACAGGCATTGAATTTTATATATATAGATTTCACTTCCCATCTTTTATATTTATACTAGCGGATGTACCCGGCTTCGCCCGAGGTTTTACCCGAGTAAAGGTTTGTCTAACGAACATTTGTTAAAACAATTCTCTATAAACTTATATAAAAAAAGATATATTTTGATAATTTGAAACTCGTAAATTTGAATCTCTCGATAAAGTGAACATTTTTTCCCGGTCCCTGTGTGCCGTGTTATCCTGAATTTTGTCTTTCCTAATTTTCTACATTACAAAATCATCGTTTTATCTAGTGAACATTTTTCCCGGTCCCTTGAAAAATACTCGATAAGTTGAATAAAATCAATATTAATTGGTTCCCTCGGTAATTGGAAGTTAAAGGAATAGTATCTTCGCCTTGAATTGTATCATTATTCTTGTCTCAAATAAATTGCCGTGTCATCCTGAGATAATCTTACTTTTGATAAATAATCTTTAAGATAATAAACTTAGTGATAATAAAACTTATAGATAAAAAAACTTGTTATCATCGTCGCAATGGTGGCGCTGCTTGCGAGTTAAATCTACAAATCTGCAAATAACTCTAAGGATATTCAAGATATTCAAGAAATTATTTTTCAAAAACCTTCCCGGGGATATACCTAATAATATCCCAAAATTTCACGGCGATTGGATGTATGGTTTTTGAATCTATAGAGTACACACAGACAGACAGACATTCAATTTTATATATATTTATACTAGCCCGGGTTTTACCCCATTAAATGTTTTTATTCAAATACTATTCGCAAAATAAAACGGAGATTGAAGAGGAGTATCTTGTGAGAATTTTATTAGCAAGCTTTCGGACGTCCTTCTACAGGCTTTACAATGACTAAACAGAAAAAGAACGAGATGAGTACACCTATCCCTCGATTTACACGGTACTTGTTTTACACGTTTTCGCTTTTACACGGTTTTCCAAATAAGTTTTTTTTTATCGCACTATACTAAATGCTACTGTGATTGAACAAATGCGCTGTGTACACATCTCACGAGGAATCCCGAGCTTATGTGATGACTACATATTTTAACCTGTCAATGCATTTTATTTTTATTTCTGTGTACACCTATCCCCCGATTTACACGTTTTTCTCAGGAACGTATCTACCGTGTAAATCGGGGGATAGGTGTATTTATAGGATTTTTTCGCATACGAGAGAAAAAAAAAAAGTATTTATAAAACTAAAGAAAGAGAAAAGTGAAAACGTAAATTTCGTATGTACAGAATTGATATGGAAAATCTGTACCAAGGGCGTTAAATTTATGAAATTAAAACTTTTTTACTATTATGACTTCAATACGATTAATGTAATGGCAAATAAACAATAAGGATGAACCTATAAATAAAATAAAAATTGCTAGAAAGAAATGAACTGTGTGTAACTATTTACAAAAGGAATGATATATTTTGGGGATATCTATTTTCAGGTTTTTATACTGTTATATTTTATGGATAGGAATGATTCTAGAAAGAGTCTCTGCTGTTTATTATTAATGTGGTGGTAATGTATTGTTGGAGAATTTAAATTAAAACTATGGCCTGTTTGAGTTACATGTTGGAAAACTCTACTCGGTCTCCTGTGGGGATTGTTCAGCCACTTATGTGGATGAGACGGGTAGATCCGCCTCCGGGAGAATGACGAACATAACAGAAATATCACCAACAAGAACCTTAGATCTCTAATTTTCCAACATGTATCTCAAACAGGCCATAATTTTAATTTCCCAACAATACATTACCACCACATTAATAATAAACAGCAGAGACTCTTTCTAGAATCATTCCTATCCATAAAATATAACAGTATAAACAGAAAAATAGATATCCCCGAAATATATCATTCCTTTTGTAAATAGTTACACACAGTCCATTTTCTTTCTAGCAATTTTTATTTTTATTTATAGATTTATCCTCATTGTTTATTTGCTATTACCTTAATCGTATTGAAGTCATAATAGTAAAAGTTTTAATTTCATAAATGTAACGTCCTTAGCACAGATTTTGCATATCAATTCTGTACATACGAAATTTACGTTTTCACTTTTCTCTTTCTTTAGTTTTATAAATACTTTTTATTTTTCTCTCGTATGCCAAAATATCTTATTAATACTCATCTAGTTCTTTTTCTGTTTAGTCACCGTAAAGCCTGTAGGAGGACGTCCGAAAGCTTGCTAATAAAATTCACATAAGATACTCCTCTTCAATCTCCGTTTTATTTTGCTATTTTAACTCGAAGAGTTTATTTTATTCAAATACTATTCGTTACAATTATAAATTGGCGCCGTGGACGTCACTCTTGTGAAACATCCCGCTCCAAACTTTGTGTCTGAGAAGCGATATTTTTATAGAGAGATGATCTGACTTTATATTTATATACCTCACATTTATTCTTTTACCTTTCATTCTATCTCTCCGTCATTTATCCATTCCCATTATCTTAGCAGGCCTATTCTCTTCTTATCCGCATTCCCTCCTTTTATCTTATCACATTTCCCATCTCTTTCTTCTTCAATCTTTAAATTTCTTTCTTTTTTTTTTTTCACTTCTTGATTATAATATCAGTATTGTTTGATTCTTTCAATCTTTGTATATGCCACTTCACCTTTCTTTCTAATCTCTCTTTTCCATTATTTTATATAGGTATATATAGTTATAAATATAGATGGAAATTTTGCCGGGAGGAAAATGATCTAAAGAGACAAGGGTCGCCTCTCCCGTCAAAATAGACGTCTAAAACAGACGCCATCTATTGACCGTCGCCGCAACTAGCGGCCTCGGGTCGATGACAAAGCCACAACACCAGCTTTGGCAAACTGAAAAGCGTCCACCTAGAGACCATGGCTTCGGGCTGATGGCCCTCGTCAGTCCAGGGCGGACTTTATTCCATGAGATCCACACGGGATCTAATGGAATCTTGACAATCTGCCAAAGAGGTGTTTTGCTGGCAAAGTGGCTGGGCCATATCTATGGCCAAAAATATAGATGAAAATTTTTGCCGGGAGGAAAATGATCTAAAGAGGTGTTGTGGCTTTGTCATCGACCCGAGGCCGCTAGTTGCGGCGACGGTCAATAGATGGCGTCTGTTTTAGACGTCTATTTTGACGGGAGAGGCGACCCTTGTCTCTTTAGATCATTTTCCTCCCGGCAAAATTTCCATCTATATTTTGGCCATAGATATGGCCCAGCCACTTTGCCAGCAAAACACCTCTTTGGCAGATTGTCAAGATTCCATTAGATCCCGTGTGGATCTCATGGAATAAAGTCCGCCCTAGACTGACGAGGGCCATTAGCCCGAAGCCATGGTCTCTAGGTGGACGCTTTTCAGTTTGCCAAAGCTGGTGTTGTGGCTTTGTCATCGACCCGAGGCCTCTTGTTGCGGCGACGGTCAATAGATGGCGTCTGGTTTTGACGTCTATTTTGACGGGAGCGGCGACCCTTGTCTCTTTATAGTTATAAATGTATGTAATTCTGCTGTCCTCAAAGCTTATGTCCATAGTTCATCTAAAATACCCATTCGAAGAGTCCACCATCATTATCACTATATAAGGAAGGTATAAAAATGCAATATAACAACGGTATGGTAGATTAAACTGGCGAAACCGCTGGGAGGGTTCACCACTGATGAGCCAGGCCCTCCCATTAATTTTTCCATTGCAGTAAGGGCAGTAGAAATTGTTTAATTTTCAAAAGAATCATATGTGTCTATAATAGTTTCGAATTCTCATAACAGATGACGCACTAATGTATCATAATATAGTAGTAATCATTAATATATGTTCAATGTCAATCTACCTATTATTTTATCTTTATATATCCTTAATTGTTTTTATTTGAACTCTAGCGCTCTCTTTAGTATGTAGCTCATTTATTTTTATTTATTGACTAGACGGGTGACCGGGCTTCGCCCCGGGATTGACCCGTGTGCATATCTACCCGAGTGATATATATTTAGATAAGATTTTTTTTTTATAATTGTTTGTTATTAGCATTATCTATTTGTTTGCATCAGCATAATTTAATCTAATCGTTGATAGAGGCGCTGTTCGTGAGCTAAGTAGAATAATTTGAATATATAGTTTTAATAATTGATTTATATATTTTTTAAATAGCCTATCGTCTTTCCCGTATTTTTTTTACCTATGTATGGAAATTTTGGTTTGAATTAGTGAACTACTGCGAATTTGTATTCCGGACATACAAACAAACATTCATTTTTATATTTATAATACGATTTCAATTTAAAGCGCTATGTACCTCATAGGGACACTTGCGTTGTTATACATGTATGCCTTTACATTTGTCTATACATATATTTACAATAATTTTACGCCATGAATAGAATAGTCATATGATATTAACAATGAGAAAGAGAGAAAAAATAACTGTGTACAAAAGAAAGAAGTGTCTGGCAATATGTACAATCAGCGTAATATAAATGATCAGTTTTAGGTCATATTATCAGTTGTCGGCTATGATATCTGTTGGATTGTAGGCCACCATTATACTTTGTGATAGGATATGCTCACATTGATATGTATGAAATGGTGATATACGTTATAATCTCAATTACGTATTGTAAATTGAATTGAGTTTGTGGTTTGCAGAGAGTCCCAAGTCTAATGGCCACATGGGCCGCAAACTAAGCAGTAATGGAGGGACCATCACCCTACATCCGGGTATCAAGTATCGCCCAATAAGGAAGAAATCTACGTTCCGAGGCTGCAATCTCCTGTAACAGAATTTAAATTTCAACTACACGGCATCTGGTGGCCTGTCTCATCCGACTTGACCGCTGACCACAGCTACGCCTCTTGCAACAGAATCTTGTATTTCTGCCCACCACTACCAACATGCCCACAGCCCTACTTGCTGTAACAGAAACATGGAATTCAGTCCGCCACATACACCCCTGACTCCGCCCACAGCTACACCTCCCTGGACTCAGTCTGCCACCTTTCAAGCTAACTCCGCCAGCAGCCTTTTCCCCCAATGATGTACGAGACCATCCAGCCCCTTTCTCTGAAACGACTCAACCACAATTCCCTCCATGTACGAGAAAAATGTATTATAATTTTATATTAAACGGATGGATTATTTGTACATGTGTAATAATGAATTTCCCCCCACACGTCATCTTGGAATCGGTGCTAAAAAGCAAAAGTTTTTTGGATTTTCATGAAGCAACAATACGTTACAAAAATGACATTCTATGCAAGAGATTTCCTAATTTGGTCAGAGTTTATGTTTGTTTTCTTTACAAATCAGAATGCGAAGTTGAACAATTAATTATTATATTTATTTTAAGAGAGGTAACTTATGGCCTTTCTATCTAATATATATACAGCCTAACTCGAGCTGTCTCTATATAAAAAAAAAAAAAACAAACTAAACAACCATGATGATAACCTTTCTTTTGTACATTCTATGAATTTATTCATAGTATAGTAATTTAAACATCAAATTTTCCAAAATAGGAGCCTTGGCTATCTACATATTTTTTCCAGCGTGAAAAAAGCTGTTGAAATCCTAGTTCAAAGTCAATTTTTCTAAGCTTGTTTAGCTCCACCGTCGCATTTTCCATTACTTCTGATGACGATGAAAAGCGCCTCCCTTTTAACGTCATTTTAAGTTTTGGAAAGAAGAAGAAATCACATGGGGCGATTTCAGGAGAGTAAGGAGGATGCGGCAAGACAGATACAGAGTGTTTGGCTAAATAGTCTTGAACAAAAATGGCTCTATGGACATTATCATGTAGCAATTTCCACTGTTTTGATTTTAAGAGTTGGCTTCTTTTTCTTCTTATCGCATCACGAGGCGCACAAGTATTTCTTTGTATGCTGTTTATAAATAGTAACCCCCTCTTTACTAAATTCATAAAAGACAAGTCCTTGATAATAGAAAAACACTAAAAGCATTACTTTTCCTTTGGACTTGTCAAGACGAACTTTCTTCTTCCTAGGAGAACTTGGTGTGTGTCATTCAAGTGATTGTTTTTTGGTTTGTGGATCAAAAAGAAAGCACCAAGTTTCATCACCAGTTTTATTGTTTTTAAAAAATCAGAATCATTATTTGCAGTTTCAATTAAATATTTGCAATTATATTTCGATGCACAATATTTTCAAATTGATAATCTGGTTTCTCTTTGCTGATATGTTAAATTTCGTGGGACAAAATAACCACAAAGTTTTTCATGTTTAAATGTTCACCAATAATTTTTTGGCAACTACCATACGAAATTCCAAGTATTTATGATATATATTCAATAGTAATTTTTCTATCAGCAACAATTAAATCACGTACCTGTCCAATATTGCGATCCGTTGTTGGCGTCAATGGCCGACCTGACCTTGAATCATATTCGATGCTCTTACGCCATCTTTAAAACGTTTATACCAGAAATAAACTTGCGTTCGTGACGATTTTTCGACTTAATAAGCTTCATTTATTAATGCTAATGTCTCTGTGAATGACTTTTTAATTTTACACAAAATTTAATATTTGCCCTTTGCTCAAATGATGACAATGCAGAAAACAATGCGAGCTAAATACTTACAAAAAAAAAATGCCTAAAGTGAAAACTACGCATGCGCATTTACTTGCGTTGCTAAATTAAATTATAGTTTAGGCTTTGTTCTTTACAGTAAAATTTATTTTTCCCTTTTCGAAAGTTGTTTTATATTTTATTTTTTAAAAGTTCGGGAACTTTTTGATCCTGCCGTGTATATATGTGTGGTAACCGAGAGGGTCAAACCTGTCGACTCTCTCCGTTCCTGTGGTAATCGAGAGGAACAGTCAGGGTATGGAGAGTTTTCCAGTACCTCTCTGCACCTTGTAAGACCTTTAACAGTTCTCACAGATTACAGGCAGTCGTGGTCGAGGCAGAGTGGAAGACTTGGGAATGTCCACACACAAAAACGAAGGGACACAGTTGTACTAGGAAAGTTCCGTGAACAGAAAGAGTCGAGCTAGAAGCAGAAGATGGAGAGTTAAGAAGAGTTCTTACTGTTCTATGTTGGCAGCTGAAACCTTGGGGACCACTGACGAGGGCTTCCGCGGACTGAGAAGTGACTATACATTTACGGCCTTGTGGAGGTTTATATATTGTTCCGATGAGAAAGTGCTGGGTCTTCAGCGGATCAATAAGGGCGTGGATCACGGAAGAAATGTCATTGTACATTCTTAACGACTTCACAGCAACTTCTTACATCTTTAAGCCTCGTTCTTAAACGTTGTTGGACTTCTGTATCTCAATTTCTGCTATTTATGACACCTCTTATTCTATTACACAGTTTTATTTAATCATCCTCAGTTTTTACAGAGTACATTACATAATGTGATGCAATGATTCATGTGTATAATTATTTACCGAGGTGTTTATTATACAACACGACAATCTTGTTATATTACACCAATAGGGGGTTTTTGATTCAAATTACCATAGTTGGGCCCAGGGAGTGAAAGGGTTTATCCGGGTTTGAAGGGTAAAGCCCCCCAAACACAAGTAAGTAATTGAAATTTATTTTAATTAATTTAAACTGTGAGGGCTAAACAGGGCTATAACATGATTTGTTTGGATATATCTAAAATAATAAAAATTAACTTATGCTTGTTTAAAAATTATAATATTGGTTATAAAAGAAAAATGACATTTTTTGCTTAATAAAAAAAAACAATGATGATTAAAAAAATTGTAATTCTAAGATATTATTGGCGTGCGTAGGAAAGGGTTAAAGAATATACAATTGTAAGTAGTACACATGCAACCAAATACTTAGATCCAGGTGCAATGGGAGGATATAGACTTGAACGACTTCCTAGGCTATTTATATAAAAAACAGACACTTCGGGGCTACAGTGTGTTGTCATAATTGTAGGGTTATTGGGTTAAAAGTTGTTGAAAAAAAGTTGTTTATTAATATGGTTGGAAGGGGTGATGTAGATCCATGCAATAAGTAGAATTGTTGTAGCAACAGTAGGTGATCTGCCTTGACATCAAAGGTTGATTGTGGTCCACTAAAGATGAGAAAAAGTTGAAAAAGTGAACACTTTGTGCATGCGTTGGTGATTGTGCTCTGGGATAATTGAAATTAACTTTTGAAACGTGTTCAGCCCAGAAGTTGGGATTTTTAAATCTGGGGAACTGTGTTAAAAAACTCTAACTGGCCGAAGTGTCTGTTTTTTATATAAATATGAATGCCGGCCAGGCAACCTCTATCTTTTCGATTCCTAGGCTATGTTTCAATTGCGATCCTGTATAGGGGCTACAGTGTGTTGTCATAATTGTAGGGTTATTGGGTTAAAAGTTGTTGAAAAAAAGTTGTTTATTAATATGGTTGGAAGGGGTGATGTAGATCCATGCAATAAGTAGAATTGTTGTAGCAACAGTAGGTGATCTGCCTTGACATCAAAGGTTGATTGTGGTCCACTAAAGATGAGAAAAAGTTGAAAAAGTGAACACTTTGTGCATGCGTTGGTGATTGTGCTCTGGGATAATTGAAATTAACTTTTGAAACGTGTTCAGCCCAGAAGTTGGGATTTTTAAATCTGGGGAACTGTGTTCAAAGAGTTTGTTGAAATTACAAAATCAAAAGTTTTTGTCAAGCAGTGCTGTCGTTTTTCTACGTTGAGGTGAAGCAGTGGCTGGAAAAGATATAGTGAAATGTATAGTAAAGTGGTTAAAAAATACGATTGCTGTAAGGGATTGTTGTATGCCTGATAGTTAATGATAAACATTATCATATAATAAAAAGGTATGGACACAAATATAAAATATAATGAATAAAAAGATAGACATATGATTGCGGGTAAATAAAGTTTAAGTGGAAAAATTCAAACATACAATATATAAAAGTAATAATAATGAAGAATTAAAATGATTTTTGAAAATCAAAAATGTTTTTCAATACTAAAATCCTTTACTTATATCTATAAAAATGAAATTTCGCATGTAGGTAGCTGAAGATTTAGTTTAACATATAGGCTATTCAAAAAACTAAAAAGGTTAATGTGCTTTTTTTTTTTATGTAAAACCAAAAAACGTTAGTTCCAGCCTTTTACCACTTGGCGTCGCACTGGTCCCGATGATAAATGAATTTGATTGGTTAATAATTTTAAACATAGCTTGTTTACACGATGAATGTTAGTTTGTTTACACAATGAATGTTTTTAAAGATAAGATTATTCAATCGCCGTGAAACTTTAGAAAGTTATTTACTATACTACTGGGAAGGTCTCTGGTTTGAATTTGATTTGAAATAAATATTCGTAGCAATTTTAGGTGATGAACAAGGTTATTGGGACTTTTTTATATTAGATTTTTTTTGTCAGAATGTTTCATGGTAAACTTTTAATGATGGATAAAATTGCATTATCCAGGCCAGTCGGGGTCCGACATGTAGACTCAATTTGTAACAATCAAACTCTGGAATAAAAAAATTGTTATGAAATTTTAATAGTTTTTGTCCCTTATACATGTTCTTCATTGTTACAAATTTCTGTTCCAATCTAAAACTATTTCTAGGGTGCTTCAAAATTTTTTTTAGTGTACATACTACATGAAAAAGCTATAAAATCTGTTAAATGCTGTGTGTTCTGTATCACCTGGATTTCTAATCTATTTCTCATATATCCATTACCTACTTAAGTTTTAGACAACAGTATTACCTGTTGGTTCTATGTAGTACTAGCATAACAGTTGGTTACCACACAAGGTAATAAGACCAAATCCAAATAAATAAATAGTGTGTGATGTTTCGATAACAGCGTTGTTACCGAAATGTTACACACTATTTATTTATTTGGATTTGGTCTTATTACCTTGTGTTTATAATCTACTAGCCGAATGACCCGGGCAACGCCCGTGTTTTACCCGATTGAATGTTTTGATTCAAATACTATTTGTTACAATTATAAATTGGCGCCTTAAATAATTGCATATGTTAGTTAATAACTATAGCCTATGTGCTTTATCTGTCTATGTACTGTTGGCTTCTGTAGGTGTCTCTTACTGGGAAAAAGAAAGAGAGGATTCCATTTGGTTATTATCTAATATATGCATTTATTTAGGGAGCGACCCGCTCCAACACAATAGTTACAAAAACGAAAATGTGAGTGGGGGGCAAAGGTGGCGTGATCGTAGCCGACCAATAGGAGGGCGCCATTCCAAAAAAAAGCAAACCGTGACAGAGGCGATGAAGAATGACGCTCATAACTGTATATAGAATAATCCAATTGTACCTTAATCAGTTGGTTACCACATGAGTATGTACCATAATGCTATGTCACAATGTTATGCTATTAAAACTTGGTTCATAAAATGTCTTGCCAAATGTATTATCATAGACTGGAGTGCCATAAAATGCCATTGTGCATTGTAATGTAACAATGAGGTTGATGGAGGAGGAGAATAAACCTTTGATTTTGACAGCCATGACCTGGGGTCGAATCCTGCATTGGCCACTTTTTTCTATAGAAAAAATTGCTCCAATGGCCTGCTATTCTTGCAAAAGTCCAACCCCACCAGTGATTGCAAATAACTAAATGGGGCTCTTGTACAATTTCTACATATGTAGACATGTGGACATTACAGTAAAAATGGTGGCTAGTTACTACCCACCATGAAAAAATCATGGCCTGTACCATGTGTATAGTAGAGAAATTTTATTTTTTTTGCTAATCCATAGTACACGTGGTACAGGCCATGATAATCATGGTGGGTAGAGGTAGATGAATGCTTTTTACTGCAAGTGCACCACATGTCTACACATGCAAAAAGCAGTTCAACTTTGCACTTATAAATGTACCAGTGCCCGATTTGATTACTTGCACTCGCTGGTGGGGGTGGACTTTTGCAAGAATCGGGGGCCATTGAAGTATTTTTTTTTTATCAGAAAAAAAGTGCCCAATGCAGGAATCGGAACCGGGTCGTAGCGGCCGAAAACCAACGGTTTAGACCATCCTTCCATCGATGCCCCAAGAGATATTATAAAAATAATAATTACAATAGTAATGAATCAAATTACAAAACTATTTTAGACGCGTAATATTCTTTTTAAAATAAAACAATTTCTACTGCCCTTACTGCAGTAAGGGCAGTAGAAATTGTTTTATTTTAAAAAGAATATTACGAGTCTAATTGCAGTAAGGGCAGTAGAAATTGTTTTATTTTAAAAAGAATATTACGCATCTAATTGCAGTAAGGGCAGTAGAAATTATTTTATTTTAAAAAGAATATTACGAGTCTAATTGCAGTAAGGGCAGTAGAAATTGTTTTATTTTAAAAAGAATATTACGCGTCTAATTGCAGTAAGGGCAGTAGAAATTGTTTTATTTTAAAAAGAATATTACGTGTCTAATTGCAGTAAGGGCAGTAGAAATTGTTTTATTTTAAAAAGAATATTACGCGTCTAAAATAGTTTTGTAATATGATAACAGATGGCGCGCTAGTGCATCGTAATACAATAGTAATGAGTTCAATGATATTTCTCATTTATGGTAATAGAAGATCACCTATAATTCTAACTTGAAAGTCTGGATAATCAAGCCACAACACACAATTATGGGTAACTTATATTTTAATAATATATAACAAAGTGATAAAATTTTCATAATAAACTTTATATGAACAATAATATTTTATATTATTAATATATATATATAAACATGTTTATAATCAAATCTATAGATAATGGATGATACATATCTTTAATAATTATCACAACAATCCGATAGTTTATGTATGGAAACAATAACGGATATGTACAAAGCTATATGAATGTGAAACATATAACAAGATAAACTTTATAAAAAGACAAATAACAAGCAACAGATTATAACACTAGAGATACCATACAAGGAGTATAGATACTATACAAATTAGAAAAAAATTGATGTATATGTAAATAAAATCTATAAATATAATTTAGATCATACAGTTAAACCTGTCTATAGCGCCCCCTCTTGGAACTCACCAAAATATGATGCTATAGAGAGGGGGTTCTATAGACAGGTCACTTTTAATGTAAATCACATCGTACTATGTATTAAAAATTGGGCGCTATAGAGAGGAAGGTGCTATTTAGAGGGGGTGCTATAGACAGGTCACTTTTAATGTAAATCACATCGAACTATGTATTTAAAATCGGGCACTATAGAGAGGGAAGCGCTATTTAGGGGGGGGTGCTATAGACAGGTTTAACTGTATATATATATAATCAATCATTGACAAAGAACATCATTCATCAATGGCATCACATGCTATAATATTTTGACATCTACAATTAAAGAATAAGTCATGTTTTTCACAAAAATATATATAAATTCATATTTTTTTAAAATGAGGCATCAAGAAAAAAAAAAGCACAAGAAACTTGGAAATTTATAATTTACTACATAATAGGTACTAAGGCTTAACACAAGACCCAATAAGTTATGTAAATAAATGGAGTAAGAGCAATGTTGCCCTCATAGAGGAGTCTAAGCAGCATGAAAGTCCCAATAGTATCATGATAGTGGTGGTAACAATGCTGTTCCCATTTGGTCTTGTTTTTACTCTATTTAGGTTTATTAGATGGAGCTATTTCCTATAAATGTTGACAACAACATCTATTAAGATGCATATTTTATAATCATATGTAATTCTGCTGTCCTCAAAGCTTATGTCCATAGTTCATCTAAAATAACCATTCAAAGAGTCTAGCATCAGTATCACTATAAAAGGACGATCGAAAAATGCAATATAACAGCGGTATAGTAGATTAAACTGGCAAAACCGCTGGGAGGGTTCGTTACTGACACCATTAATTTTTCTATTACAGTAATGACAATAGAAATTATTTTATTTTTAAGAAGAATCATATGTGTCTATAATAGTTTTGAATTTTCTTAACAACATCTATAGCACACCTAATTAATTTTATTTATATCGTTTGACCAATTTTTTCTCTAAGTAAAACCGATACTAGATTGGAATTTATTGCATTAAATATAAAAAGATTGATAAAATTTAAGGTATGCAGAGAGAGAGAAATGGTTGTTATCCTCTTAAATGAACAGGGAAGTTTTTTTTTTTTTTAATAATTAAAATTTTTTTCTAAACATACAAGTAACATTATGTTGTTGTTGCTTATTCCTCAAGTCGTTTAAACAATCTCCATTAAGTCCCATTGTCTCAGCTTTTCTATTATAGTCCTTCTATTATACTCCATGATGTCTACTCTATCCTGTTGTTGTTGTTGCTGCTTATTCCTCAAGTCGTTTAAACGATCTCCATTAGGTTCCATTGTCTCAGCTTTTCTATTATAGTCCTTCTATTATACTCCATGATGTCTACTCTATCCTGTTGTTGTTGTTGCTGCTTATTCCTCAAGTTGTTTAAACGATCTCCATTAGGTTCCATTGTCTCAGCTTTTCTATTATAGTCCTTCTATTATACTCCATGATGTCTACTCTATCCTGTTGTTGTTGTTGTTGCTTATTCCTCAAGTCGTTTAAACGATCTCCATTAGGTTCCATTGTCTCAGCTTTTCTATTATAGTCCTGGGGGTTTTCCCAGTGGTCTTTTTTTGGAGGATTTGTTAGGAAATTTGTTGGGAATCGCATTTAGGGCATTTTGGGAATGTTTTGATTTTTCCATTAAATTTGAGCATTCTAAAATGTCCCTGTTCGTAATCTTGAAATCACCGTTTGTCCTTCCAAGCGACATTATAGAGCCTATAAGGCGCCTGACCTATAAACGCCTATATATATATATGGGAAATCTGAAAAAGCAATTTAGGCTGAGAGAAAAGCAGTGCAATAAGTGAGGTAGTGCAATAATAGAAGTATGTTTCACTGTGTGGATATGTAAATTTTTCAAACTATTTCCAAAGATTGCTGCCCCCTTTGTCAATTTATTTAGCATAAGTTCATATATGTATAAAATAAAATGGAAAATATTCAAGAATTTTTCTTTAGAATTCCAAGTATATATAAATATATTGTTCTGAAAATAGAGCAATCCATACTTAAATCATTAGATAGTAAAATAGCATATACTGGATTGAATAAAATATTGTTGTTGTTATTGTTTCTTAACCCCTTGTGTAAAGATTACACAAATTCCATGAGTTCATGCTCCTCGAGCTGAATAAAAGATTTATTTAACAATTTCCACATTTGAGGAATAACCACAATTCAAATCACAGGAAAAATTTATGTCAATAGCATAGCTTACATATAAGACTTGAACATGATATATATCTAGTATTCTATTTATTACACTAGCATGTTCTTCTCAAAATTTTTCTTTTAAATTATTTACAAAAAATCATGAGCTTCCAAATACAGTTAAACCTGTCTATAACGCTCCCTCTTGGGACTCACTAAAATAGGGTGCTATAGAGAGGGGTGCTATAGACAGGTCACTTTTAATGTAAATTGCATCGTACCATGTATTTAAAATCGGGCGCTATAGAGAGGGAGGTGCTATTTAGAGGGGGCGCTATAGACAGGTTTAACTCTAATATTTCTCTTTTAAACAAGAATTTCCTGTAGGAATAGATTATCTTCAATTTCCCTTGCATGAAGTTATAAATATCTAGTATAGAACTTTTTTTTTTTTCTCTGTGAAAATTATTATCTCTTTAAAGCTTCACTGTGTATTTTTAAGATATTAATTCCTCTCTATTCACATATTTATTTCATAAATGTTTAATTAAAAAGGCATATATTTGATCAAAATATCATTTATTTTACCAATATATGCCTTTTTAATTAATTACAGTTAAACCTGTCTATAGCGTCCCTTCTTGGGATTCACCAAAATTGGGCACTATAGAGAGGAAGGCGCTATTTAGAGGGGACGCTTATAGACAGGTTTAACTGTATTTATTTATGGATTGCTCTATTTCAAAAAAAATGTAAACAAACTAACCAATTTTCTTAAATATAGAAATTCCAATTTTTTCACCTTTTAAAATCTTTAAAAAAATAGAAATTTAGAAAGTTTTTTCTACTTCATAAATTGTAACCTCTTATATTTTACATTTTTGAATGACTAAAAAAAAAAAGTATGTACATATATATATAGTGGTTAAAATATATGTTCTTTTTTCATAAACATTAAAAAATATTTATTTTACAAACATCTCTTTGTTATGTAAGGCTAGATATATAAAGGTATAAAAATATATTTTTTAAGAATTATCAATTTAGGTTTTCAAATATATATATATCACCACATTATCAAATTGGCAATATACAAAAGTAAGAAACACTCTATTATCATTTATTATATATACATTTAAAAATATATCAATCACAATTCCAGTTTATCCAGTAGGCCAATATTGAAAAAAGCAACAATTAAATATAATTTTAAAGTTATAAACATAAGGTAATAAGACAAAATCCAAATAAATAAATAGTGTGTGATGCTTCAGAGTGTTGTTAAAATCTTCAGACAAAAGTGCTGATTATATAAATAGTGCATTCAGTACTTTTGTCTGAAGATGATAACAACGCTATTACCGAAACGTCAAACACTATTTATTTATTTGGTGTTATTACTTTGTGTTTTATAATATTAAGGTTATATGTTTCTTCATTATATATATATTGCTTTAAAATAATATTGAATTGTCGATTCTATTTAATCTTCTCTCACTTGATTCAAAATTTTTCATATTTAAAATAGGTCCCAATTAATTTTCATATATTTATATTTTTTTTCTCTACTGATATGGTAAAATTTGGATTATAGATTAGAAACACAAGGTAATAAAAAAAAATCCAAATAAATAAAGTGTGTAATCAAAATGTCAGAAGCTATTTATGTATTTGTATTTGGTCTTATTATCTTGTATTTTTTTAATAATTTTCTTCTTTAAACACAAGGTAATAAGACCAAATCCAAATAAATAAATAGTGTGTGACGTTTCGGTAACAGCGTTGTTACCAAAACGTCACACACTATTTATTTATTTGGAGTTGGTCTTATTACCTTGTGTTTATAATCTATAATCCAAATTGTGCCTTATCAATCTTCTTTCTTATCTCCACTCAATCATATTAGGGTATCAAGCTTGTAGAGTTTGAGACTTTTGATGGTGTCTGCTAGGGAAGAGTAGAGCTCATCAATGGGGTTTTTTTTAAATAATAATATAAATAATAAAAGACTCTTGCTATAAACACAATTATAATTTTTATTCTAATTTTTAAAGTTTAAATCTAAAATTACAATCTATATATAGATTCTCTCTAATGACTCATTTCACATATAGGAGTGGAAATAAGAAAGAAAATTGAAAATAATAATGATTATAATACCACAATATGAAGTCAACATTGTTCCTGTATTGCATACTACTATAATTCAGGTTATTCCTAGCTTGTCACATATGATGGCACATCAAATTAAAGAATTCTGTTTGATAAAACACCAGAGTGACTAGACACACAAGTTAAAAATTAAACCAATTAGTTATCATCATCAAAACTCATATTTATTTTTAGAGAAAATAATCTAGCGCAACAGGAATAAATAAAAGTTTAGTAAGGAAATTTGCGAAACAAACTAGTGGCCTAGACTTTTACAAAAATAGGTATTTTCTGAATATTAACTTTTTTTTTTTTTCAATTAGGAATGCAAAATATCATAAATGATGACGATAAAAATGTTTTGAAAAAAAAAGAAATGGTAAAAACATTTAAATCTTGTAAGCCAGCTTAGGATTTCTGAGCAACAGAAAATGATGTCAAAATTCGAAACTATTTTAAACGCGTAAGATTCTTTTTGAAATTAAACAATTTCTACTGCCCTTACTGCAATGGAAATAGTAAGGGCGGTAGAAATTGTTTAATTTCAAAAAGAATCTTATGAGTTTAAAATAGTTTTGAATTTTGATAACAGATGGCGCGCTAGTGCATCATATTAGAAAATGATGTCCCTACAGATATATTTAATGAAAGTTTGCTGCAAAGAATGAATAGATAAAGAATTACCAATGATAAAAATGGAAGAAGATTTTCTTGTGCAATCCACTCTCATCAATGTCTGGGAAATCAGAAATTCTCAATATTCCTAATTATTGATAATTTTTCTATAATGTGTGAATTTGTGAGTATTTTAACTTTGTCCATTCATACCTGTAATTAGTGCCGTCTTTATCAGGGGGAGTCTCAATCAAGATGTATTTCTATAATAAGATAATTATTTCCTTGTTAGGCTGCCACAATTTAAAAATTTTGAAAATTGTTAATAATATAATCCCTTCGCAAGGTAATAAGACTAAATCCAAATAAATAAATAGTGTGACATTTCGGTAACAGCGTTGTTACCATCTTTGTACTCCATGTTAGGAGCGACTGCACGTGGCGTCTGTTCCTCATATCAGAGGCGGCCATTTCTTTTGGAGCTAAGTTGGCCTGCCACTGAGTAGTACTCCCAGTCTTAATGACAAAGGCAGACACATTCTACTTCACCCAGATCATGATGGTTGCCAAGTCTCAAGCTCTACAAGCTTGATACCCTAATATGATTGAGTGGAGATAAGAAAGAAGAAGAAGACTATCTTCAGACAAAAGTACTGAATGTATTAAATTATAAAGTACATTCAGTACTTTTATCTGAAGATGTTAACAACGCTGAAACGTCGAACACTATTTATTTGGATTTGGTCTTATTACCTTGTGTTTATAATCTATAATCCAAATTAGGCATTATCATAATTCCTTTGGTAAAATTATAAATAAAAGACAATTCGCTGAAGGATGGAACTTGGAATATTGTTTGTTTGAATTGTGCATCCAAATTCTGAATCATATGGAGAGATCTCACACTTGTGTCTACCTTTAGGACATGTCTAGAAAGATACACCTACTTCCTGATGAATGATCTCATAGTGCTATGGAGGACCCAGATGTAACTAAAGATACTTCCTTATGCAAGAACTGGGGTCAGGAAATAGCTCCAACTCATGGTGCTATGAAGGAAGATTACCCAGAAGAATCTACCTCCCAATATTAGATCTTGGGTAGGAAAACGTGCTGATCCCAGAGTGCCATAGGGTTCATCCATTAATACTTCCTGGTCATTAAATAGGCCGTTAAATTACCCCAAGTTGTATCCATAGGTACTTTCAGATCCTGGGAGTTGGTAATGGTAATCATTGTTCTACAGAGCAGAGCCCTGAACAATATACATACCTAAATATAATTATCATTGTTAGAAATTATTGTTTTACTTAACTAACAATTCATTTCCAAATGCAAAATCTATATGCTCAGAAGTGGGATAAATATGGCACCACAATTCTCAAAAAGCAAGACCATCATTTCACACATAACAGCTTTCGTGAAAATTCTGGGCTAATTAAGGATTTGCAGGAAGCTTAATTTTAAAAGAGCCCCAACAAACTGTGAAACAAGAAGCTAAGCACGATACAAACAAGCATTAATAAGTCCTCAGATGGCTTGCATTCAGGCAAATATGTGACCATTAAACAAGTTCTGATGAATGAATGAAATTACTGAGGCACAGAAACTGCCAAAAAAACTACATCTAAATAAAAGATGGAAAATGCTAAAAATGGGGGTCAACAAAATTTGACAGAAACAAGATGTATAGAATAAATTACAAGTCCTAAAAAGCTTTGCATCCATTAGTTTAAGGCAAACAAACTGATTCGAAAATAAGATAACAAAAAAAAATGACAAGATGTATGATGTTTTGCATTCATCCATTAAAAAAAAAAAAGGTTGACAAGTAAAACAAAACAACAAAGTTGAGAAGTTGTAGGATGCCTTGCATTCAGAAATTCCAAACAAAATATTGACAAGAAATACATGGTATCAAGAACAAATGACGAGTTCAATAAGGTGCCTTGCATTTAGAGGTTTCAAGCATAACAATATGCAAAGAAGGTTAACAAATCCTTGCATTCAGCAGCCACAGATGAGAGGGATGAGGTGCAGTAGGGAAAGAAGACTTAGGTCAGCTGGACAGAAAAACCAAATGGTTAGAAGCTAGAGAGATAAGAGAATAATAATATTTTAATAAATATATTGTCATAGCAATGGAGATGAGAAGTTGTTTGTGTAGGATAAATAATAATGGATGTACAACATTGTGGCCTAAATATGTATATGTTATATCTCTAAAAATTGATGATATACATAAAAACCAACATTATATTCTTGATCAGCACCTCAAATTAAGTCAGAAACTGATGCATTATCAAAAACATCTTTTTCAGTGTAGACCAGTGTAATTCATTAGATAAGCTTAAACATGATAAAGCACAATTTGGATTATAGATACAAGAAAATAAGACCTAATCAAGTGTATAAACAAGATAACAGTAATATATAAGAACTTGCTGTGATATTTTTTCTCCATCAGACAAAAGAACAAACTGTTTAAGCTTATAGATACCAGAAAATAAGACCTATTCCAAATAATTTAATACATAGTGTGTGACTTTTCAGCAACAGCATTGTTACCATCATCAGACAAAAGAATAAATATGGTAACAATTCTGTTGCCGAAACGTCACACACTATGTATTAAATTATTTGGAATAGGTCTTATTTTCTTGTATCTATAAGCTTAAACAGTTAAATAATTTGGGAGAAAACAAGATAGCAAAAGAACTTGCTGTGATATTTTTTCTCATTTATTCTTTTGTCTGATGATGGTAACAATGCTGTTGCCGGAAACGTCACATACTATTAAATTATTTGAATTAGGTCTTATTTTCTTGTGTCTATAAGCTTAGACAGTTAAATAATTTGAGGGAAAAAAACAAAGGAGAATAGATAAACAAAGTTAAATGGATAAAAAATAATTTTATTAATTAAGGTAAAACTTCAAAGATCCAAAATGACTGGCGATAGGCTACCCACAAATATGGCGGATAATGGGAACAAACCTCCCGCCTAGAGGGCACCCCATCTATGGGGGCTTAGGTACATAACACCTGCCCATCTGCTGGCGCGTCATCAATCAGGGCTTAGGTACATAACACTAACCAACTACAAGTCCGTGTCTAAGGCTATTTGCGTGATGTAAATTGTTTGATAAGGCACAATTTGGATTATCTATATATATAAAAATCAATGTTTGTATGTCCGGTATACAAATTCGCATTAGTTCACTAATTCAAACCAAAATTTCCATACATAGGTAAAAAAATACAGGGAAGACGATAGGCTATTTTAAAAAATATATAAATCAATTATTAAAACTATATATTCAAATTATTCTACTTAGCTCACGAAGAGCGCCCTCTATCAAAGATTAGATTAAATTATGCTGATGCAAACAAATAGATAATGCTAATAACAAACAATTATAAAAAAAAATCTTATCTAAATATGGGTAGATATGCACACGGGTCAATCAATCCAGGGGCGAACATAAACACAAGGTAAATAAGACCAAATAAATAAATAGAGTGTAGGTGAGCCTGATGTGATCAAACACACTATTTATTTATTTGGATTTGGTCTTATTACCTTGTGTTTATAAATTGTAAGTTGAAGGACCAACAAAAGGAACTTTGCTGACTGTTTTTAAATTAAAGAAATAGTTATAAGGTCAAAAGGGCTTAAGTAGGCTACAATATGCTTTCATCAGATTTTGATTTGCATGCTGCATCACATGTCATTTACAATAAACAGGGACACATTCAGGACTTAGAGGTTTATTTCCTATAAATAGAATGCAGTCTCCACAAAGTCCAAAATTTGCAGCTTCCAAACAATTGAGCATTTTGTAGTGCAACATAAATGGAATGTGCTCGACAGCAACAAAAATAAAATTAGAAGAAATAATGGGAAAAAGCTGACAAACATAAGGTACAAATTATAGCCCTGAAGGATACCAAATTAAATGAAAAATAAACACAAGGTAATAAGAACAAATCAAAATAAATAAAAAGTGTGTGACGATTCAGTAACAACGTTGTTACAGAAACGTCACACACTTTATTTATTGGGAATTTGGTCTTATTACTTTGTGTTTATAATCTATAATCCAAATTGTGCCTTATCATTTAAATGAAAAATACAAACTGAAATATAAAAACTACAATATCCTTAGAAAAAGAGTTAAATAAAGAAGGGGGGTGGCCTAGCATTTTTAATTTTAAAAATTGTACTAGGAGTAAATTACCATAAGTATTACAAATAAATATGGTAATTTACTCCTGGAAGCCCAAGGTCTACCTCAACCAAAACATCAACATATACAATTATGTATTACCCTCCAAACAATAAACTCATTGACAAAGAACCAATGGCTCAATTTCTTAAAGGCAGCACTATTATTGTAGGTGACCTTAATGCCAAACATCAACTATGGGGATGTTCCACGCCAAACCCAAGAGGCAAAATACTATCAAATATATTTGACGACAATGTCTTCTCATGTGCTTAAATGATGGGAATCCTACCCATCATTCCTACAGTTATAATACTGCACAAGTACTTTATATATGTTTCTCCAGTCCTGACATTTTCCACAAATGCAAATGGAAAATATTACAAAGTATTGGAAGTAATCATTTGCCTATTTTAATAGATACTAACACCAACAAAAAAACCAACTCAATTAAAGAAAAATTCTAGAACTTCAAAAAGGCAAATTGAAATGTTTACCAACAAAACATCAATGATGACTGAAATAGCGCACCTACTAGAATAAAATATTTGGAACAAAATTATGAAACTAGGTTGTTTACACCTCAGAGAAATGACGGTTACTGAAAAAGGAAGCCTTAGGATGACACTTCAAAACAATGGTGTTGCCAGATGGAATAAACTAGTATCACCATCTTTATCCCTTAACTGGACGGGTGGATTTTTCTTACGTAACTGGACGGGTTGGGTAGATTCAACCCACTTATGTAACTTTATGAAATAAGCGATAAACAATGATTGAAATCAATATTTTAAAAAATAATTTAATTGATATATAGTTAATATACAGATTTTGACTTTTAAATTTTTTGAATATAATCTATTTTCAATATTCACAAATTTATAAGAAATGTTTTTGCAAACGCTTAGTTGACATACAGAGCAAAGGAATTTTATTTTTTACTGCGTTTTTTGATGGACATTTGTAGCACCTTTTTGGAGTATCAGATTGTTGTGGCATTGTAGTTTCACTTGGTTTACTTGAACCATTATTTTTCTTGAATTGTCGTCTGTAATTCCAGTAGGAGAGAATTGAGATGACATGTGTCTAGGTGTTCATCAGTCAATGCTTTCCCAAGATCAACAATAAAATTACTACTTTCTTTTTTACTCTTTTTATCAATCTGATTACCGATTTTATATATATATATATTTTTTGGGGAACATAGGAGACTAAAGTGGTTGTTCCAGAGAAACCAAAAATAGATGTTCATGATTCTCTATTAGGGTGCAGTTGAAATTGTGGTGAATCTAAGGTTTGTTCTTTCTCATTGTTTCTAAATATGTAAGGCCATGTTCTTTCAACTTATCAACTAATTCTACTGAATTGAATCAATTGTCTGCTGGAATATTTCTTCCAAAGTGTGGTGGACTAATCTCTAAAACTTATATATATTTTGGGTTGGCAGGGATAGTTCTCTCTGTTGACTCGATTGATAATTATACTTATCCAAAGAAAGAAGTGTTATTTTATAAAAGGAAGCTAAAAATGGTGGAAGATAGAGACTCAAATATGAGTCACGAGCTAATACTGAATTGAATCAATTGTATGCTGGAATATTTCTTCCAAAGTGTGGTCGACTAATCTCTAAAACTTATATATATTTTGGGTTGGCAGGGATAGTTCTCTCTGTTGACTCGATTGATAATTATACTTATCCAAAGAAAGAAGTGTTATTTTATAAAAGGAAGCTAAAAATAGTGGAAGATAGTGACTCAAATATGAGCCACGAGCTAATACTGACACGAAAAATTCTCACGCTTCTGGACGGGCTGGGCAGAATCCGCCCCAACATACAAATTTAACCCCCCTCCCAAAACTGAAATTTATAAACGATGGATGGAAAATGTTTGTATCACTGTAAAATTAGAATACATGAAAGCTAGTAGCTCTAGGTAAATGAAAAAAATATATTTTTTCCTATATTAAGTTTATGCATGGGCAGAATCTACCCAACCTGTCCAGTTAAGGGTTATCAAAACCACATTAACTTATTGATACTCCCTATTATCGGGATAATAATAACAATAAAAATCGTATAAAAAAAGTGTTTTATTTTTAGAATTACAAGAGAAGGAATCGCCTGACATCATCTTAAAGAAGGAATAAAAGTTAACGGCGACGAGTTTCTTTTATTAATGCTATAAATTTGGCAAGCTTTCGGACTTTGACGTCCTTCGACAGGCTACTTTCAAGAAACTGAAAGATAATATTTATATTTTAGAATGTTAGCCTCATTTTAGAATGTTGCTCAATTTTATATTGAGATTGTGTAAAATACAAATTCACTACGCATACTATATAGACAGTGAGTAAAGAGTAAAAGTTAAAATATAGGGAAAATATTATATGATAATCTATTTACACATTTCTATAATATTTATTTTAAGATAAAAGTTACTGCCAATATAGCTTATCTTAGTATGATAAACTATGAAGCAGCCTTCACACAAAGAGAGGCACTTGGCATCCATTATATACTCTATATCATCTAATAAAATTTCATATTTTAAGTAATATTGAATGGTAGATGTACTAGGTGCAGGTTTCATCTTTGAAAAAAAAAAAAAAATGATAGGAAAGCGGTAAAGCGTGCCAACAAAGAAAAATTAACAAACAAGGAAGAAAGATGGGCAGACAATAGAGACTGCTGGAACGGTGGTCTCACATGACATTTTACAGATACATTGGGTCAGCAGGGTGCATCAGATGCACTGAACAGGATCTTTGGGAGAGGTCGTTGCTTATCACCTAACAGTTCAAGGAGCATGAACTAATGGAATTCGTGTAATCTTTACACAAGGAGATAAGAAACAACAACAACATAATATGCTTTATAAGAGTTTGAAAGAAATTTATTGTATGCAAGAATACCCATATGTTGAAGAAGGAATAAAAGTTTACTGCGACGATATAAGAACTATAACTAGAACTATAAAATGATAAAGCACAATTTGGATTAGAGATTATAATACAAGAAAATAAGACCTAATCCAAATAATTTAATAGTGTGTGACGTTTCAGTAACAGCAGTCATTTTATTCTTTTGTCTGATGATGGTGACAATGCTGAAACATCACACACTATTAAATTATTTGGATTAGGTCTTATTTTCTTGTATCTATATTAATAAAATGCAAATTTCATAAGTGGTGTTCGCTAAAAACTTTCGTTACAATGCATCAATTTCGACCAAATTTTCAACATTTATGTAAAACAAGATGGAGCAGGTTTTGCTTAACATCAAAATATTTTTCCTAACTTTAACATGCGTAACTTCGCTGTTATCGATTAAATACAAAAAAAATCAACAGAGTTAATTTTATTTATATAAAAATACAAAAAAAAATTCAGCAATTCATTCAACTCAATCTAAAAAAATATTCAAAACAAGCAATTTTAAGATAACACCATATGTAAAACAGTCGGCCAAGAAAACAACAACGATATTACATCTTTCTCACATATTCATACACAATCTTGATTAATAATTAAAACTAATCTTTAACATTGTTTATTATACTTCATAATATATAATATTTGTTAGGCAAACTTTCACTCGGATAAAACCCGGGCGAAGCCGGGTACACATCCGCTAGTTATAACTATAAAAGAAACTTGTCGCTGTAAACTTTTATTCCTTCTTCAAGATAATATTTGGCAATTCCTTCTCTTGTATTATCCATATGTATATATATATCCACACATTATCCTAGTTTAAATGTCTTCTTTTAGAATTTGAATGGTTCAAATTAAAAGTAGCAAAAAAAAAAAAAAAGGAATAAGGGAACTATGCCATGGTGGAGACAGAAGCTAGACAAAAGTAAACTTAGATAAGGCAATTCAAAACTAATCACAGAGCAGGAAAAAGATAAGTGGAGTGTAAGATATGTCAGGAAACAATGGTGGATAAACCAGGGAATATTCTCTCTACACTGATAAACTGTGGCTCCATTACTCCATGTATAGTGTTTTAGCTTAGGAAACATTTAAATTTATCATATAAATATGTAGGATAAATATTTTTACTATTCTAATTTAATTTTTGAAATAGATATATTTTTGTTTTTAAAATATAATACAGTATAACTTCTTTAATTCAACAGAATATGATTCAGAAATTTTTTTCAATTCCCATCAGTCTATTTAACACAAATTCAACACCGCACACCAAATACAACTCCGCCTTTGTCGGTCCCAAGCCCAGATGAAAAAGGAGGAGGGGGAGCATTAACAAACTCACTAAAAAACCTGGGCTCAGCTGGCCCGGCTGATAGTACCCTGTAAGGGCTCCTAATCCAGGGATACAGGATGAGCAGTGTTTATACTCCATGTTAAGAGCGGCTGTACATGGCATCTGTTCCTCATGTCAGAGGCGGCCATGACGGAGCATTTTTTAAATCAGAAAAAAGTGCCCAATGCGGGAATTGAACCTGGGTCGTAGCGGTTGAAAACCAACGGTTTAGACCATCCTTCCACCGACCCCCGATGCCTTATTAAACTTGAGTATTAAAAATTAAAAAAGGCATATTCTGACCAGGAGCACATGTGCTTTTTAGATGGCAGAGTGCTATCTAGTGGAACAGAAATCAACTAAACAATTATTTAGCCTGTTCGGTGATATTTGGCCAACCCAATCTCTTGATAAATCAAGAAAAGCCATCCTTGAACGTGTTTCTCGCTGTTTCGCGTTTCACACAAAAATAATTTTGGTCCCAGAGGCTTCTTGAAAAACCAAGAAATGGGTATTTAAGGCCAAACTTGCGTAAATACGCTTAACATGTGAAAAAATGATAGAAAAAAAATAAAAAAGTCAGGTGTAACACTTGACCTTTTTATTTTTATTATCATTTTTTTTCACATGTTAAACTTGAGTATACTATAGATGTGGGCAACAATGATGCTACTGACATTCCACACATATATATAATATTGGCTATTTGGTCTTGTTCCAAAGAAGTAATTTCCAAGACAGTACTTGGTGCTTCTGAAATCTACCAGTATAGAGAAATAGTAGTTTTGGATTTAGATTTTTAGAATGAACTAAATTAAAACAATACCAATACCTAAATATTTGAAAAGGTGTATATATTTATTAAAAGCACATAGTGTATTGCAGCCATTTCTTTTGGAGCTAAGTCGGCCTGCTACTGAGTAGTGCTCCCAGTCTTAATGACAAAGGCAAATGCATTTTACTTCACCCAATCATGATGGTTGCCAAATCTCCCCTCATCACCCACAGACACCATCAAAAGTCTCAAGCTTTACAAGCTTGACACCCTAATATGATTGAGTGGAGATAAGAAAATAATAATAAGAAGAATATAGTGTATCTGTTAAAAATGGCAATTTCGGATATTTCTACGATAGAATACTCTTGTGATTTGCATAGCATTTTAGTATTGTCTATGTTAATTGACATATCTGCATATATAGCGCGGCCTTGTTGGATTGTTGGTTGGCTAGCGGTTATTGGATAGGGCAGGCCGGCGTGAGCTGCTGATGTAAATATAATTTGTCCTTCTTTTATTGTTTTATATCTTTAAGTAATAAAGGATCTTTATTCTTCTACGAATCTATATTTTTTTCCTAACAGTACCTAAATTTAAAAAGTTGAAAATTTTAGTCTTTCTCTCTCTCGTGGTGTCGCTGGGGACCCGCTGGCGATCTTCCACCAAGCTCTGCCGCGGTGGCTGAGGCGCCATGTACAATGTCATTGTATATAGCATATATCTATTCTTACGTTTTTATCATCATTTTCATTATTGTCAATTTCTCTCTCTAATTTGGAAATATAGCTTTTAAATTAGATCAAATGTATACGCTCTCTTTTAAAACAAAAGAATCAACTATGGTGGTCTCTCCCAATTGCTACAATCCTCAGACCAAAGAAGTCTTGTCTGAGATGAACAAATCATCATGTATTTATTAATTTAATGATTCCATGATTTTTTTAGCTTGATATGGAATTGAATGAAACAGCATGTCAATTTTTAGCAGCACCTCTCTGCAATGCCCTCGACTAAGATACTTGATCAGGACAAAGCACTTTTATCTGATGTTAACTACCCCATCTCTTACTCAAGAGAAGGGTTGAAGATAACAAATCAGATAACATTATTACAGAAATGTTTCAGGAGATAAGAGCTCTTTGTTAATGAAATCCCACAAGTCATTCTTAGATATCTAATCTCATTCTCTCATTCTGGAAGCATAGGTGGGATATAAATAGCATCCCCCTTCTTTTTTTTTTTTTTAATTTTTAGATTGGGAGGATTGCCGTCTAATAAAACTCAGCAGGTCAATGTATAGATTTGATGAATAAGTGGTGGTGGACCATTAGCTGTAGTATCAGTAGTAGGGTACAATGTACAACACCCTATAAAATGGCAAATAAATCCATACTATAACAAAGCAGGTTTTGGATGTTTAAAGATGGGTCAGATGGAGCTCCTTAGATTGAACTGGCACTTCATCTAGTAGATGGAAAACTGGATTTGGTCTTATTACCTTGTGTTTAGATGGAAAACTGTTTTCACACCAAAGACTGATGGGGCTCTTCATAGTCTTTATCAGCAACCCAATAAATGAGACAACTTCAATCAATAAGCCTGTAATTGAACCTAAGGAACTTTATACAATATCAGCCCATAAGTTATATGATGGGAAGTTTGTCTTCCATGATAGGGTCAACTTCTTCTAAATCAGAGCTGGCATGGCACAGATTGTCTTTCTAAATTAGCTATTTATTAAGGAATTCAGGCTACTGTGGTTGTCTCTTTGTGGTTTTCTTTGGTAAATTGAGATTTAGCTTGACCTAAATGGTATATGCATGTTATACGATTGAAGCATGGGGCTTAATTTTTCATTCTTGAATAAGTTGTGTGTTATTCTCCTTTGCATGGGGAATTCCACCATGCAATGAAATACTTAAACAAGCTGTAGCTCATCTTCAGTAATCTCTGACGGATTGACAATTGAGAAATACAATGTTCAAAGGATGACGGAATTACTCTTAAAGTCGCTGATGGCAAGAAGGTCATGACGATCAGCAGTTATACAATCAGTTTGAGTATTATTGGACTACAAAAGAATTTGGCATGATAAGGCACAATTTGGATTAAAGTTTATAAACACAAGTTAATAAGACCAAATTCAAATAAATGGTGTGTTGCGTTTCAGTAACAGCGTTGTTACCATCTTCAGACAAAAGTACTGAAGTAAGTAACTATTTAAAACATGCTGTGGTAAAAGTTTAACTATTAAAACATGCTGTGGCAAAATTTCTGAGATTCAGTACTTTTGTCTGAAGATAGTAACAACGCTGTTACCGTAACGTCACACACTATTTATTTATTTGGATTTGGTCTTATCACCTTGTGTCCTCCCTAATAATAATCTAATACTCTGATGGGATTTCTTAGAGGCAACAAATGCCATAATCGATTGTGGACACGCTGAAATAAGGTTAGAAGAGGCAAAAAAAGTACATTAAACTCGCCTACTTCCACGGGAAAGGTTGTGGCTAGTAAAAATGTCATTATCCCAAAACCAAATCAATGAAATTAATCAATGTTATGAGAGGAGAACTCAATGGCCAAAACCAGATACCTTTTGAACCTTGAAAAAAATACAGTTTAGAAAAATGTTTAGCACTTCCCTGCACATTATTCACAATAAAGGAAGACTCTGAATTGGAAATCCTAGCACCATTGCCCAAATAGTCCCTAAAGAAAAGTGCCTGGGAAAATTTCAAGAATTTGAAAAAAAAAAAAAACAACTTGATGGCTATTTCAGAGTGTTCCGAATCCAATTGGTAAGTGAAAAATGCTAATGCTGCTAGCCATGCTAAAAATAGTGATATTGCAATTTTACAAAACTTAATAAGTGATGACTTGTCAACAGACCAACAAATTAAAGTGTCACCAATTTTAAAGCGATTTCAAAAGATATTTGATACAGATAATAACTCGGCAAAGCCCACTTCAGTGTTAACCGAACATAAAATTGAGACTGGAGATTAAGCCCTTATTAAGCAGAGACCCTATCAAGTCTCCCCTGCAAAACGCCAAAGAATCCAACAGGAGGTGGACAAAATCCTAAATGCCGAGATTATACTCCACTCAGAAAGTTCATGGTCATCGTCGGTTAAGCTGGTAAGAAGGTCAGGAACTAATGTTTCTGTGTTGATTACAGATGATTGAACAAAATTACTAAAAAGGATGTTTACCCACCTACTCCCCCAAATCGACAATAACATGATTCTTTAGAGGGATCGAATTATCATGGACCTCAGATCTGGATAGTGGCAGATTGAAGTAGACGTAGCAGATAGGGATGAAACTTTTATCACTCTTGAACTGTATGAATTTCCCATCATGACCTTTGGCCTGTGTAATGCTCCTGCAACACTTGAGCCACCCTGACTACTTAAACCCTTTCCTCCTGCTATCTCTCCTTTTCAAAGAGTTGGAATGGATCTCCTATGATCATATTGTAGCAAAATATTTATTATATTTTATATACAGATTATTAATTTTGATGATTATAAATTTTATTACTTTACGTAAACTTTCCTCATTTCTCTCTTGTATTTTATCAAATTTAATTTGTGCTTGCAATAAATATTGCCGTATCATCCTGAATTTTGTCTTTCCTAATTTTCTATGTGACAACATAAATGGTTCATAGTCAGTACAGTCTAAGTTGCTACCGGAGAGGCAGAAGAAGTATCAAATTCTTAATTTAAGATGTTGTCCCCAAGCATGGAGCACCCAGAGAAATCATTGCGGACAGAAGACGAGTATTTCATTCAAAGATATCTTATTTCACTAATCGGTGTTAGCATGCTGTTTTAGAAGCCTTCTATATCTAGTTTAACCTAGGCAAAAAAAAAAAAAAAGCCAAATAATTTTTAAAGCCAGAAATGGTTTGAATAACAGGTTCAAAACAAAACTAAATCTATACTTCATAAGAATATTTGGAAACTGGAAATGGAAGAAAAATACTTATTAACCCATTAAACCCCAGTGCCCTGTGTCTCACGGGCCACAAACAAATCGACTTATAAATTTTCAAAAATGACAGCTACAGATCTATTTTTAGAATGAAGGCCTTGTTAGGCATGACTCATTCAGTGTTCGCGGATATTCCCGTTGGCCGCCCATTTTACTACCGTTTTTTGTGCTTGTAATTTAATGATTTTTTAAGCCAATTTTACCGATCGCACTAGGATATCAACATGTTTCGCGTCAGATTTTTCTGAATTGGATACTTTTGATTCATCTTCAATTGATTCAGAATACACAGAGCTTTATTCCTTTGCTGGAAATAATGATATTTTAAGACAATTCAGATTTTCAAATTTCACTTTCAAACAACAAGGAATTAGAGCCATTTGTTAAAGTAAATTTGGTATTATATTATTTAATAAAGATGTTCTAATATACTCATATCTTTTAATATATAATTAATAAAAAGCTTTGCCTAGGGGATTTGTCTTCATTTTCAATTTACACATAGAGCCATATTAATACAAAGCAATAGTGGGATAGTTTTTGCATTTATATTGATGGGTGATAGTATTTGATATCAAAAACTACCTCAATTTTTAGGGTGTGGCTTTAGACTAGAGTAGGGAATAATGAAGACAAAAAAAGATTGAAGTGAATCTAAAAGCTATAAAATATTAAAAATTTGATAAATGATAGATTACTAAAGAAACTAAAATTGAACTAAAAATTAGAAAGGCATATCCTGACCGCTGACAGAACACCATCTAGGGGAACAAATATCAACTAAAAATTGATTTAGGTTTGTTCCATATTATTTCAAATGTAACTCTGCCTTTGCCGGTCCCAAGCCCGGATGAAAAAGGAGGAGGGGGAGCAGTAACAAGCTCGCTAAAAAAACCTGGGTTCAGCTGGCCCGGCTGATAGTACCCTGTAAGGGCTCCTAATCCAGGGATACAGGATGAGCAGCGTTTGTACTCCATGTTAGGAGCAGCTGCACATGGCGTCTGTTCCTCATGTCAGAGGCGGCCATTTCTTTTGGAGCTAAGTCGGCCTGCCACTGAGTAGTGCTCCCAGTCTTGATGACAAAGGCATTCTACTTCACCCAATCATGATGGTTGTCATGCTTTACAAGCTTGATACCTTGATATGATTAAGTGAAGATAAGAAAGAAGAAGAAGAAGATTTCAAATGTTATAGTCACAAAGTACCTCTTTAATTTAAAGACTATATTTCAATGATTACTATATTTAAAAAAAAAAAAACCACCAAAGTATCTCATTTAAGTAACAATGATTCAACTGACTTTAATTCAACATGAATTGCTTATCCATTGGGTAAAGAAATTTGGGTGCATATGGTATATAGAGATAAAAAAGGATTATTAATAAAATTCACTGTAAGAATTGATTGGGTGATTTGCAATTCTCAACCTGCAACCCCAAAACACACCCATTGATGAGCTCTACTCATTTCTGGCAGACACCATCAAAAGTCTCAAGCTTTACAAGCTTGATACCCTAATATGATTGAGTGGCGATAAGAAAGAAGAAGAAGACTGTAAGAATTAGAAATTTGGACCTTGTTTCATAAGCACATGAACCTGATTATGCTTATCCCAAGTGCCATGTTTATCTTGAGAATTAGCTTGACTTATAAGGTGACAGAGACTTTCATTGGATTTGTACAAGAACAGAGGGACCGGCCATTGAAGAAATGTATATTTTAAAATCTGCTTAAAGTAAGCTTTAATTCCAAAGGGTTGCAGGATGCAGACTTAAGTGATCTAAAAGTTACTACTTCTCATTGTAAGACAAGGGTTACAAATCCTGCTAAACATTTTTAAAACAAATCTTCAAGCCAAATATCTCTACTACAGAGGAATGATAGAGTGGATATATAAACACAAGGTAATAAAATACCAAATCTAAATAAATAGTGTGTGACGTTTCGGTAACAGCGTTGTTACCATCTTCAGTCTTCAGTACATTTGTCTAAAGATGGCAACAATACTGTTACCGAAACGTCACACACTACTTATTTATTTGGATTTGGTCTTATTACCTTGTGTTTGTAATCTATAATCCAAATTGTGCCTTATCAGAGTGGATATATGAAGTAGAAAAGCAAAGTTGTTAGTAGCATAACATTGCCATCACCAACTATCCTTTGAATTCAACCTGGTGTCAGTTATTTGAAGAAAAAAAAAGTGACAATTTATTCAATAACTGATAGACCAAGCAAGCCTTGTAATGTGAGATGCTTCTGCTGTAAGGAATGTGGTCAGCAACAACATCCTGTTTTAAATTTCAATAAGTTTTTTCAAACTTTCCTTACAATTATACAAATGTAGTTTCAGATATCTTAGTTTTCAAATTGTGCAAGCTGTTGGTTTTGTCTAATGTTTTCAGATGGTAAATATGATGCATTACAAATATGAATTCCATGGGCAATCCTCTCTAGTGGAAGTCTCCAAAACCAAATATTTAAGAGCACTACAATATTACCATCAGACCAATAATGTTGCTGCCATCACAACATTTAGACCTTTGTCAACTCTTTAGTTTTTAAAGATATACAGTTAAACCTGTCTATAGCGCCCCCTCTTGGGACTCACCAAAATAGGGTGCTATAGACAGGTCACTTTTAATGTAAATCGCATCGTACTACGTATTTAAAATCGGGCGCTATAGAGAGGAAGGCGCTATTTTGAGGGGTTTAGATAGGTTTAACTGTACTATTAATTGTACCATTGTTTTGGTTTATTTTAAACTTATGATAATTCACAACAAATCACTTGACTATTTTGAGATTAGGCTTTTTTTTTTTATTTTATCTAAAATTCAAATAGCATGGGAGAGTATTTTTGATTGAAAGACATATCATGACACATTACTTTTATACCTAACTCCGCCTTTGCCGGTCCCAAGCCCGGATGAAAAAGGAGGTGGGGGAGCAGTAACAAGCTCGCTAAAAAACCTGGGCTCAGCTGACCCGGCTGATAATACCCTTGTAAGGGCTCCTAATCCAGAGATACAGGATGAGCAGCTTTGTACTCCATGTTAGGAGCGGCTGCACATGCATCTGTTCCTCATGTCAGAGTCGGCCATTTCTTTTGGAGTTAAGTCGGTACCTAAGGATGACCTTGGATGAGAATCTGCCCTTTAAAAATAACATCATAAACAGGATCAATCTGGCAAAGGCAGTTTATTAATAATATGGAATAGAGACCAATGAGAAATTTTCATTATATTCGGTACCTAAGGATGACCTTGGATGAGAATCTAACCTTTAAAAATAACACCATAAACAGGATCAATCTGGCAAAGGCAGTTTATTAATAATATGGAATAGAGACCAATGAGAAATTTTCATTATATTCGGTACCTAAGGATGACCTTGGATGAGAATCTGCCCTTTAAAAATAACATCATAAACACGATCAATCTGGCAAAGGCAGTTTATTAATAATATGGAATAGAGACCAATGAGAAATTTTCATTATATTCGGTACCTAAGGATGACCTTGGATGAGAATCTGCCCTTTAAAAATTACATCATAAACAGGATCAATCTGGCAAAGGCAGTTTATTAATAATATGGAATAGAGACCAATGAGAAATTTTCATTATATTCGGTACCTAAGGATGACCTTGGATGAGAATCTAACCTTTAAAAATAACACCATAAACAGGATCAATCTGGCAAAGGCAGTTTATTAATAATATGGAATAGAGACCAATGAGTATTTTTCATTTATATTCGGTGCCTAAGGATGACCTTGGATGAGAATCTGCCCTTTAAAAATAACATCATAAACACGATCAATCTGGCAAAGGCAGTTTATTAATAATATGGAATAGAGACCAATGAGTATTTTTCATTTATATTCGGTGCCTAAGGATGACCATGGATGAGAATCTGCCCTTTAAAAATAACATCATAAACAGGATCAATCTGACAAAGGCAGTTAATTAATAATATGGAATAGAGACCAATGAGTATTTTTCATTTATATTCGGTACCTAAGGATGACCTTGGATGAGAATCTGCCCTTTAAAAATTACATCATAAACAGGATCAATCTGGCAAAGGCAGCACAACACCGACTATCTCTATTACTCACTCTGAAAAGAAAATTAATAAAAAGAAAATAAAAGGGGGTCGGTGGAAGGATGGTCTGATTTACTCTGATGTGTTCAGAGATTTGGTCTTGACATCAATTTTAAACCCGATAAGGCACAATTTAGATTAAAGATTATAAACACAAGGTAATAAGACCAAATCCAAATAAATAAATAGTGTGTGACATTTCGGTAACAGCGTTGTTACCATCTTCAGACAAAAGTACTGAATGTACTTTTCAGACTGAATGTACTTTTTACCATTCAGTACTTTTGTCTGAAGATGGTAACAACGCTGAAACATCACACACTATTTATTTATTTGGATTTGGTCTTATTACCTTGAATTTTAAACCCATATATTCATTTGAAGTTAGCCCCATTCTAACTGAAGTTTCTATGGGAGGTTGGTGGAAAGATGGTCTAGACCGTTCGTTTTCGACCGTAACAACCCGGGTTCGATTCCCACATTGGGTACTTTGTTCTGATTTGAAAAAAAAAAGTGCTCCAATGGCCCCCGATTCTTGCAAAAGTCCAACCCCACCAGCGAGTACAAGTAATCAAATGGGGCTCTGGCACATTTGTAAGTGCAAAGTCGAACTGCTTTTCACATGTGTAGACATGTTTGTCACTTACATTAAAAGCAGTCGCCTACTTCTACCCACCATGATTATCATGGCCTGTATCACGTGTACTAGGGATAAGCAAAAAAAGAAAATTATCCCTCCATAGCAAAAGAAACATTTACATGTCAATAAGACTAATACCGATCTATGGCCACCCAATTTTTACAACTGCAAATAAGAGCATACTTGAGGTAATAAGACCAAATCCAAATAAATAAAGTGTGTGACGTTTCAGCGTTGTTACCATCTTCAGACAAAAGTACTGAATGAGAAATTTTTACCACAGCATGTTTTAAATAGTTACTGGTATCAAATGTGTAAATAAGATAGCAGATAAGAAGATAGTTTTCTGATAATTATATCTTTAAAAAAAAAAGTGGGTTTTCCAATTTTAATTCTAAGAATAATATTCTATGTATCTCAGAAAGCTATCTTCTTCTTATCTGCTATCTTGTTTACACACTTGATAACAGTAACTATTTAAAACATGCTGTGGTAAAATTTCTCACTCAGTACATTTGTCTGAAGATGGTAACAACATTGAAACATCACAAACTATTTATTTATTTGGATTTGGTCTTATTACCTTGTGTTTATAATCTATAATCCAAATTATGCCTTAACAAGAGCATACTTAAAAAATTAAAAGTATTTGAAAACAAAATGATCAAGAAAATCCTGTCCTCACCCTGGATTGTTCTAAACACAATTATCAGGAATGATCTCAATATTGAAAATATTAACAAATACATGATTATGATGCATTAGCATGCCATCTGTTATGAAATTTCAAAACTATTATAGACGCGTATGATTCTTTTTTAAATTAAACCATTTCTACTGCAGTAGAAATTGCAGTAAGGGCATTAGAAATTGTTTAATTTCAAAAAGAATCATACGCGTCTATAATAGTTTTGAAATTTCAAAATACATAATTAAAACAATCATTTAAATTCTATGAAAAATAGGAAAACCCCACTTTCAAGGAAGCACAAAGTACAAATGCTAAAAAGAAGAAAAAAAGAAATTTAAAATCAAAACAAATACTGAATCCAGAATGATGAAAAGTGGAAAAAACAAAAAATGGAAAGAAACCCACCTTGGAATTTTAAACAAGCCAGAAAAAATCTCCTCAAGAACATGATCTCCAAGGACCTGTGAATCTGGACCCAAAGACACTAATATAAAAATATAATTATAAATGAGACCATTGTATATAACCCACACAATATTGTAAACAATAACTATCAAAGATGTATTTTGTACCTAATAGTTTTTTTTATAAGGAACTTTACAGTAAAACCTCGTTAATTCGATACCCTATAATTCAATGTTGCTGTTGTTGCTTATTCCTCAAGTTGTTTAAATGATCTCCATTAGGTTCCATTGTCTTTCTATTATAGTTCTGGGGTTTTCCCAGAGGTCTTTTTTTGGAGGATTTGATACAATTCGATAGATGTTCAGGACTGGCTGGTTGGAAATCTAATTTGGGGCATTTCGGGAATGTTTTGATTTTTCCATTAAATTTAAGTATTCTAAGTTGTCCTGTTCGTAATCTTGAAATCGCTGTTTGTTCTCTTCCCTAGTAAGGGTGTGGAAAGAAGATTCGTTAGGAATGGGGGTGTACCAGGGGTGGTTTAGGGTGGATTTCCAGAGAGAGGTTATTTTTTGTTTGTGGATGCAAGAAATTTCTGAATAAGTGAGTTGGGAGTTTTCAGGCTGGCCCTTACAGCCTTCTTTAGCCAACTGGTCAGCTATTGCTGCCGTCTATGTTAACGTGAGAGGGAATCCATTGGAACGTGATTTGGTTTTCCTGCGAGATTTTTTTGAGGATTTTGATTATTTTTGTTGACATTTTGTCTTTGGCAAAATCCATATCTTTTATGTATACGATACTTGCGCTAATTCAACTATATTTTCATGCCTTTGACCGCCTACCTATCAAATAGCAAACATTAATTCGACACTATCGATAATAATTTAGACCACATTAGATGATTCTAGTTGAAATACAAATTTATTGTTAAAATACCATAATTTGGCACGTGGACACAGCGACCATAGTATGCACACCGTGCTTTCAAGTCTTGAAAGGCGTCGCAAAATTGGCACCAACGATAAACAATTTAGGCCTAATGTAAGCTACCATTAAATTACCAATGTAAACAAATATCTTAGAAACTTTTCTTCATAGCCTTTTTTTCTTTATTTTCAAAAAAACAAATTTTTTTACCATTACATTTATTTACTTATATTAAAATATTTGTAATTTTTCCTTTGTTCACAAATGTATTAATGCAATTTTATTCATCATCTAAAAGTAATCATGAAACATTCTTAAAAATAAAAAAGTCCCAATATGGTATTCAAATTCACATATAATTCAACTATATTTACAACACAGTATTTTATAAAATTATTATTTTAACTATATACAGTTAAACCTGTCTATAGCGCCCCCTCTTGAGACTCACCAAAATAGGGTGCTATAGAGAGGGGGTGCTATAGACAGGTTACTTTTAATGTAAATCGCATCGTACTATGTATTTAAAATTGGGCGCTATAGACAGGTTTAACTGTATTTTGTTAAGCTAGAGAAAAAAAGTCCAATAGCAGCGAATGTTGTGATGAAATCATTTAACATTAATTCAACAATTTCTTTAATTCAACCAAAAGCTCTGATCCCTTGGGGTGTCAAATTAAAGAGGATAGACTGTTTTAGAATGTTTCTTGGTTAACTTTTAGTGAGGGGCAAAATTATATACAGTTAAACCTGTCTATAGCACCCCCCTCTAAATACTGCCTTCCTCTCTATAGCGCCCCGATTTTAAATACGTAGTACGATGCGATTTACATTAAAAGTGACCTATAGCACCCCCCTCTCTATAGCACCCTATTTTGGTGAGTCCCAAGAGGGACGCTATAGACAGGTTTAACTGTATATATTTTAATATACATTTTTAAACATGGAAAAATTATAAATACCCTTTTTTTTAAAGTAAATTATTGCAGTGGAAAGAAGTGAATAAATGGGTGAAATAAAGAAAAAGCTAAAATCTTTTTTTTTTTAATAGCCTAACCTTTTTAATTCGACACCTCAAGGGATCAGAACTTTCGGTTGAATTAAAGTCAGTGTTTAATTAAAGCTAGCTAGATGAATTCATCACAATATGCATTTCTAGCTGAAATTTTTATATGATAAAACCAAATATATAATTAAACTAATAATTTAATAAAAGAGTCGGTGGACGAGTGGGTAACACACTCGATTCCCGACAGCCATGAACCGGGATTGAATCCCGCGTTAACATTTTGTTTAATATGTGAATAACCTTCATATATTATTCATTGTTGCAAATATCATAAACTAGGTTGCTCTTGTTGAGCGGTACCTAATAAAGTGATTTTGGAACAAGAAAGTAAAAAAAAAAAGAAAATACTGTTGTATTATATGTATTATATTAATACAGTAAAACCCCGCTAATACGAACCCTGGATATAGCAAACCTTCCCTTATAACGAACCCACGGCGATTCCATTACATTGAAAATACCATCGTTATAACGAATTTTGCGATTTTTAAAATAACGAACTACCCCTATAACGAACCTATTTTCGGTCCCAAAATGATAAAATCTATTAAAAATACTATGCTTATAACGAACTTAAAATTGTGATTTAAAAAATTTTTATAACAACAAAATTTTGAGCATGTTTCAGCTCACGGATCGCGATTTCAAAACAAAAAATTAGCGGCATTGTTTTTTTCCATTTCCATTCTATTTTTGCTGTATGTTGTATAAATTTTTACACATTATACTTTTATTTAATAAAATATCTTTGCATTCGACAATTATGAAATAGAATAAAAATACAAATGCTTCCAAAATAAAGAAAAGAAACAAAGAGTGGCGTTCTAAAAAAAAAAAACAGTGGCAGCATGCCCTTTTAGAAGCGTTCTATATCAAGTTTAACCTAGGCTAAAACATAATTAAAAATATTTTAAAGTCAGAAATGGTTTGAATAACGGTTAAAAACAAAATTTAATATACACTTCAGAAGAATATGTGGAAACTGGAATTGAAAGAAGAAAAAAAAAAAAACACAGCAGTTTCCCCCAAGTTCCCCGTGTCTCATGAGCCACAAACAAATCGACTTATAAATTCTCAAAAACTACCACTACAGTTCTATTTTTAGAATGGACTTCTTGTTAGGTATATGACTCATTCAGGGTTCACGGATATTCCCCATGGCTGGCCATTTTGCCACCGATTTTGTGTTTGCAAATTGGCATTTTTTATTCGCAATTTTACCAATCGCGCTATCTTATCAACATGCTTCGCGTCCGATTTTTCTGAATTGGATACTTTTGATTCACCCTCAATTGATTCAGAATACACAGAGCTTTATTCCTTTGAAGGAAATAACGATATTTTAAGACAATTCTGATTTTCAAATTTCACTTTTCACTTTCAAACAACAAGGTATTAGAGGCATTTTTTCAAATAAATATACAGTAAAACCCCGCTAATACGAACCCTGGATATAGCAAACCTTCCCATATAACGAACCCACGGCGATTCCCAATTCCATTCCATTGAAAATACCATCGTTATAACGAACTTTGCGATTTTTAAAATAACGAACTACCCCTATAACGAACCTATTTTGGGTCCCAAAATTATAAAATCTATTTAAAATACTATGCTTATAACGAACTTAAAATTGTGATTTAAAAAAATTTTAAAACAAAATTTTGAGCATGTTTCAGCTCACGGATCGCGATTTCAAAACAAATAATTAGCGGCATTGTATGTTTTCATTTCCATTCTATTTTTGCTGTATGTTATATAAATTTTTACACATTATACTTTTATTTAATAGAATATCTTTGCATTCGACAATTTTGAAATAGAAGAACATACAAATAGCTTTCAAAATAAAGAAAAGAAACAAAGAGTGGCGTTCTAAAAAATATTTAAAAAGTGGCAGCATGCCCTTTTAGAAGCGTTTTATATCAAGTTTAACCTGGGCTAAAACTTAATTCCAAATAATTTTAAAGCCAGAAATGGTTTGAATAACAGGTTAAAAACAAAATTTAATCTATACTTCAGAAGAATATGTGGAAACTGGAATTGGAAGAGGAAGAAAAAAAAAAAAACAGTGCCCTGTGTCTCATGGGCCACAAACAAAAATTGACTTATAAATTCTCAAAAACTACCACTACAGTTCTATTTTTAGAATGGAATTCTTGTTAGGTATATGACTCATTCAGGGTTTGCAAATATTCCCCCTGGCCGGCTGTTTTACCACCGATTTTGATTTTGCAAATTGGCGTTTTTTATTCGCAATTTTACCGATCGCGCTATTGTATCAACATGTTTCGCGTCCGATTTTTCTGAATTGGATACTTTTAATTCATCTTCAATTGATTTAGAATACACGGAGCTTCATTACTTTGATGGAAATAACGATATCTTAAGACAATTCTGATTTTCAAATTTCACTTTCAAACAACAAGGTATTAGAGGCATTTTTTCAAATAAATATATATATAGCATTATATTATTTGAGAAAGATGTTCTAAAATACTCTTATACCTTTTAAATATATAATTAATAATGTTTTTCCTAGGGGATTTGGCTTACTTTTTTAAATAATACATAGGTTTATATATAAACATGTATGCAAATGATAAGAAGAACCTATTAACAAATGACTTCTTTTGATATTCAGCATTACTGTAAAGAAATAGGTCAATTTAGGGAATTAAAACAAAGTGACTATTATTAAGTGGCTGCCTTTTCCTGTTTGTATGGCTGTTTTTTAATTATACGGTCTATAAATTTAGAAAAGTTTAAAAAAATATATAGTGAACCAAAAGCTCTGTCCCATTGTGGTTCACTATAGAGGGGTTTTACTGCATATATTTTAATTATTTGGAACTTTTTTTTCTGAAATTTCATGTTTAACACATTTAGCAATATGTGAAAAAAATAGTACAAATGTGATATTGTACTGGGAAAAGGTGCATAAATTATGAAAAAAGGCATCTCCTTATCGTTCAATTGAAAGTTGCTGATGGCGCAAGCCTATTTTCATAATACATTTAGCAATAGTTAAATTGTATTAATGCATTTTTTGAAGAAAGAAAAATTACAAACACTATTTTAATATTAGTGAATAAATGCACTTAGAAGGAACCAAAAAAAAATTAGAAAAAAAAAAATAGGCTAAATAATTTATTTTACTCTTTATGGCATTGTGACAATGGCTGCTTAAGTTAGGCCTAAATTGAAATTGAACAATATTGGGCAATCATCAGCGCCTATATTTGTCTTCTTCTTCTTTCTTATCTCCACTCAATCATATTAGGGTGTCAAGTTTGTAAAACTTGAGACTTTTGATGGTGTCTGCTGGGGATGAGTAGAGCTCATCAATACAGTCAATAATGTGTTTTGGGGTTGCAGGCATTGTAATATGCATTTTAATACTTTTAAGCATGGTACACATACTCTAACCCTGTTTACTGTGTCTTGCACCCCTAATTAATGATTTTTGGCAACAAATTTGTATTTTAAAAAGAAATATCTAATGGCAACAAATTTTATTTGAAAAATCAGTCAAATTATATTGGTGAATAATTGTTAGATTGAATTAACGTTGGCTATTTGATAAGCTGGAGGTCGGGACATGAAAATATGGTCGAATTATCGCAAGTATCGAATTATAAGGCGTCGAATTAACGAAGTTATACTGTATGATATTTTAAATAAATCCTTTATGACACTTTTTGGCTAAAATCCTATTTGGTGTGCATTCTAACTGATCAATCTTTGAAAGGGATCTTTCCTCAAGTTATTTTAAATAGCGGAGCGTTACTCTCTAAGAAACAGGGATTATAAACACAAGGTAATAAGACCAAATCCAAAATCCCTGAAAAATGAAGTACTCAACTCTGAAATTAACCCAAAAAAAAAAAACATAATCTCTAAGAAACATTATTTACATTGGTGAAATGCATCCGCTATTAAGTTGTAAATCGTCAACAAGAAAGAAAAATGACGTGCAAATTTATGGGTGATATCAGAACTGCTTTGTAACACTTTTATGCATGGCGCGCAAGTGCTATGACCTCTGTGATTTGCATCAAGTTGAATTTTAACAACAATTATAAATGTTATAAAATAAATAAAGCTTCCAGGGTTAATTTCTTATTCAACTTTTATTTTCAAGCTTTCGGACTTGTCAGTCCTTCAAAACTCCGCCTTTGCTGGTCCCAAGCCCGGATGAAAAAGGAGGAGGGGAGCAGTAACAAGCTTGCTAAAAAACCTGGGCTCAGCTGGCCCGGCTGATAGTACCCTGTAAGGGCTCCTAATCCAGGGATACAGGTTGAGCAGCGTTTGTACTCCATGTTAGGAGCGGCTGCACATGGCATCTGTTCCTCATGTCAGAGGCAGCCATTTCTTTTTGAGCTAAGTCGGCCTGCCACTGAGTAGTGCTCCCAGTCTTGATGACAAAGGCAGACACAGACATCAAGTCTCAAGCTCTACAAACTTGATACCCTAATATGATTGAGTGGAGATAAGAAAGAAGAAGAAGTCCTTCAACAGGAATATCATGTTAATAAATTAATGATAAATACTATTTTTATATACAAATTATAAATGTTGTTGTTAAAATTTGATTAAAGAAATGGTCAAATTAGCAATGGTGTTGAATTACAGTTTTCATATTAACATTAGTTATATGATAAGCTGGAGATTGGGTCCAAGAAAAAATATCTGAATATTATCACATATGTTGATTTATCATTGTTCAAATTAACGTGTTTAGACTGTATATACATACAGTAAAACTTCTTTAATTCAACACCCCAGGGGATCAGAATTTTCGTTTGAATTAAAGTGTTGAATTATATATTGCCAGTTGATAATTATCAATTTAATCGCAACATCCATTGCTAGTGGACATTTTTATAGAAAGATTTATTGTGTAGGAGTGTTGAATTGAAGTTTCAAATATACACTTTTATAAAAGAAAATAAGACCTAATCCAAATAATTTATTAGTGTGTGACGTTTCGGCAACAGCATTGTCACCATCATTAGACAAAAGAATAAATGTTTAATTCATTTATTCTTTTGTCTGATGATGGTGACAATGCTGTTGCCGAAACGTCACCCACTAATAAATTATTTGGATTAGGTCTTATTTTCTTTTATTATAATCTATAATCCAAATTGTGCTTTATCACAAATATAGAATTTTAAATGTTAAGGGGATTAGAGAGAAGAGTACAAGGTAACAAGACCAAATTCATCTTTTATTTGGATTTGGTCTTATTACCTGGAAGACTTTTATATTCAAGAGGATATTCTATAGGAAAATGGTTGGAAAAATTGTTTGCATTAATGATAATGCCCAATTTGTATTCTAGAATTTAAACACAAGGTAATAAGACCAAATCTAAATAAATAAATAGTGTGAGACATTTCGGTAACAGCGTTGTTACCGAAATGTCACACACTATTTATTTGGATTACATTCAGTATTTTTGTCTGAAGATGGTAACAATGCTGTTACCGAAACATCACACACTATTTATTTATTTAGATTACATTCAGTACTTTTGTCTGAAGATGGTAACAATGCTGTTACCAAAACGTCACACACTATTTATTTATTTGGATTTGGTCTTATTACTTTGTGTTTATTGCATTAATGTAAATGTATATACAATAAAACCCTGCTAATACAAACCCACGATATAGCAAAACTTCCCTTATATCGAACCTGTGGCAATTCCCAATTCCATTCCATTGAAAATACCATCGTTATAACAAATTTTCAATTTTTTAAATTACAAACTACCCCTATAATGAACCTAATTTAAGTCCAAAAATAATAAAATATATTTAAAATAAAAATCACATGTGCTTTTGGTCAGGATATGCCTTCTTTATTTTTAATATCAACACCTGATCTTTTTACTCATTTTTTTAAAAATTATTTTTTCATGTGTTAAGCATAATTACGCAAGTTTGGCTTCAAATACCCATTTGTTAGTTTATCAAGATGCCTCTGGGACCAAAAATATTTTTGGTCGCAGTGGCACAGCCTGCTCCACGCTGACGAGTGCCAACAGTGAGAAACACATTCGTAGATGGCTTTTCTTGATAAAGGGGTTGGCCAAATATCAGGGAACAGGTTAAATCAATGATTAATTGATTTCTGTTCCACTAGATGGCGCTCTGCCATATAAAAAGCACATTTTATTTTGGTCAGGATATGCATTCTTTATTTTTATATTTAAAATACTATGCTTATAATAAACTTAGAATTGTAATTACTATATTTTAAAATAACAAAATTTTGCGATTTCAAAACAATGAATTTGGGGGCATTGTTCATATTTACGTTCTAATTTCGGCGTATATTTTATATATATTTTTATACATTATACTTTTATTGAATAGAATATCTTTGCATCTGACAAGTTTGAAATAGAAAAATGCAAATGGCTTCCAAAAAATAAAGAAAAAAAATCAAAGAAAGGTGTTCTAAAAAACCAAAAGCGATTACTAGAAAGTATTATCAAAGCTTCTCAAAGTGAAACAACTCAGGAAAATTTTCAAAACATTTTAAAATAAGGTTAATAAGGCACAATTTGGATTATAGATTATAAACAAAAGGTAATAAGACCATATCCAAATAAATAGTGTGTGACATTTCGGTAAACAGCGTTGTTACCGAAATGTCACACACTATTTATTTATTTGGATTTGGTCTTATTACCTTGTGTTTATTTTAAAATAAGAAAATTTAAATTTTCTATTATAAGAGATAAAAATAAGAGACCATTATAAAATGTTACAAAAGCCGTGATAGTGCTGTCTCACGGACCACAAACAAATCGCAAATTCTCAGAAACGACCGCTACAGTTCTAATTTTAGAACGGAGGCCTTGTTAGGTATATCACTCATTCAGGGTTCACGGATATTCCCGCTTTACTACCAATTTGGTGTTTGCAATTTCCCGTTTTTTGAAGGAAATTTTACCGATTGGGCTACTAGCATATTAACATGTTTCGTGTCGTGTTTTGGAATCAGATACTTAGATTCATCTTTAATTGATTCAGAGAATATACTGAAATTTATTCCTTTGGTGGAACTAACGATATTTTAGACAATTCTGATTATGAATGTGAGGTATGTAACAGAAGTTGATAGAGACCCACAAAACGTATCAATTTCCACTCTACCAATAAAAAAGCAGCCAATATCAAATAAACCATTTTATAATTTCCCTCTATTTTTACAGAGCTTTTTTGTTAGAAAATAATTGAAGAAACGCTGCTGCTTATTTTTGAGTAATATTTGTTAAATAATGTCTAATTGAACAATTTCAACCTAAACTCTCTTTGTATTTTAAAGAATTTTCTCTAAATAGGCATGAATGCAAGCTCTGTATTCACTGTAATTGCTTTTTACACACATTTTAGGGCTAATCTGGCTGGTGGTGTTTAAAGGGTTAACTTTATTTGAATGGGGTAATGCTTGGAGAGTGATTTCAAACAAGGTACTAGAAACATTTCTTCAAGTAAATTTAGTACGATATGATAAGGATGTTCTAAAATACTCTTATATCTTTGATTATATATTTAATAAAGCTTTGCTTAGTATTTGTCTTAATTTTTATATTATACATAGAGGTACATGTATGCTAATGATAAGAATAACCTATTATCAAATGACTTATTTTGATATTCTGCATTAATGTAAGGAAATAGGTCAATTTAGGGAATTAAAACAAAGTGACTATTATTAAGTGACTGCCTTTTTCTGTGTGTATGGCTGTCCTGTAATTATTCGCTCTAAAAAAGTAAAAAAAAAATAGCCAAACCTTGGCTATAGTGAACTGTGGCTATAGTAAACCAAAAGCTCTGTCTCATTGGTGTTCACTATAGAGGGGTTTTACTGTATATACAGTATGAACTCGTTAATTCGACACACGCCAATTCGACACTCGGCGATAATTCGACCATATTCTGATGTCCCGACCCCTGGCCTATCAAATAACAGACCGTATTTCGACAATATAGATAATACGACACTTCCGATAGTTCGACCATTTTAAAATTCGAATTTCGACAGTTGAATGTTTTTTTTTTTTTTACATACAACTTTACCGCTAAAAAGGTATTACAGCGGCGACGATCGGCAAGGGCTGATAGGATCGCGCCTGCACACTTTTGGTTTCTGTTAGTTTAAGTTTCACTTTGCAGTGCCATTGCGCAATGTCGCGAGTGTTGTTTGTTTTTTACGCGGGAATTTAGGAATTGTGCGCTAATTAATAATATTATTTTCTTTTTAATTTTCAGCATTGAAATATTTTAGTTATTTAAAAATTTATTGAGTGGAGATAAGAAAGAAGATGTTAAAGCTGAATAAAGAAAGAAACATCTTCATAAATTTTATCTCTTCATCTATTTACATTGGCTTGACTGAAGACATGCTAAATGTGACATACTGTCTTTCTATAGGTAACATCAGAATTACCACCAGAAAAGCTAATCATCTAACCAACTATAATTCAAAATCAACTTGTGGGATGTTGAATAAAAGATGTTAAAGTTGGATTAAAGAAGAAACACCTTTATAATATTTCTCTCTTCATTTAATTACATTAGCTTGACTGAAGACATGTTAAATGTGACATGCTGTCTTTCTATAGGCAAAATCTTATCAGAATGTGGTAAATAACATATTGGTATCTTACAATGGAATTTTTGGGGGGGGAGAGTTCCAACCACACCAGTCCCAGTCCCCCCCTGGATCCTTGGAATATTTGACCAAATTCTGGTTCGTTTCCAAGGTGACTAACGTGGCAACATCACCTATTTTCCAATGAAATTGCTGCTGCTGTGATAGAGATGCATGGAGACATCTGAGGCTCTTCATTGGACATGACAACAACAACAGAAAATTGACATGGACCCAGAACAGTAACTTTACACACCCAAGATAGTGGACATTGCGACTGCTGTGATAGAGATGTATGGAGACATCTGAGGCTCTTCATTGGACACAACAACAACAACATTGAAATTTACATTGTGTTTACTGAAGCCATGTTGAATATAACAAGATTATACTACCCACAGAGTCAATAACTATTGTTGCTTCTGTATGTAACCAATGTATGTAGGTATTTAAATGTGTAGTAGATAGGTTAGAATTACCTGATGGGAGGGGAATCTGGGCCAAAGTGATGCGATGTCAGAAAGGGATCCCCAGGCAACATCTGGTAGTCTTCTTCAATCACCATATCTTCCAAGTTCTGCTGAGTAAAATGAGGCTCATCTGGTAGATGGTTGCTGTTAGCAAATCCAAGAGTATTTGCTGATACTCCAAAGGTTGTATGAAACCCACTAGAAGCTTGAAAAGTAGCCTGAAATTCTTTTGGTTGAATTTGAGACTCAAGTTGTTGAATCCTCTTCAATAGATTCAGATTCTCCTCATCTTTTTTACGTATTTGTTCTTCATACATATGATGATCTCTACTCGCTTCTGATTTAAGAATCCTAACATATTTGACTGCTGCTCTCAGTATTTCACCTTTATTTGGCCGCATGTCTTTTACTAGTTCATAATGAGGTTCATTGACTTTAGGAAGTAATGTTCCTAATTCATTTATTTTATCATTTATATTATAACGACGATTGCGTTCAATTCTATTGTGATTATCTTTCTTTTGACGATCTTTTGATACTGATCTTATTTGAGTATCAGGTAAAAGAGCTTCCTGTTTTATTTGTGCTGGACAGGAATTGGGGAGTGGATTTGCAACTAATCGATCTGAAGAAAGAAATTCTAAAATATCTGAAGTAAATGATCCAACTTCTATTTCATCTGCTTGATCAACTTGTAATGTATGAATTTCTTCCAAAATGTCAAGTTCTGGTGGTGGACTATTTGCTACTGAGCTTGATGGGTCAATAGAATGAGGGCTAATTGGACTGGCAAGCATTGGAGACACAGGAACAACCTGTGGACTGCTACCGGTTCCAAATGATGAACTTCCAGCAGATTCATTTAAAAATTTCTGAAGCTGATACTTTTCACTCTGTATAACATGAAATTTTGTTGGGTTTTCAAGACGTGATTCGGAAGAAACTATTTGTGAAGGTACACAAAAATCAATATTATTTGTGGGCACTTCAATGGCTGATGTAGTAAATGATCGATGTTTTTGAAATGCTCCAGTTTGTTGGGCTTTTCTTCTTTCTTCTTGTTCAATCTGTTGTCGCATTAGTTGCTGTCTAAAATTTGTGCGGCTCATCATGTTCATTCTTGGTTTTAAAACGCAAAATTATTAAAAATAATATACTAGAATGTTATTTTAATGATAAAAATATTATTTCGTACTATAAAGGTTTATTTGGAAGAAAAATTAAAAAGTTTCATCTTGGAAATTTTGTTTATCACAAAAAGTTACATTTTAAATATTACGTCATAGAAAATGATGATTTTTTAAATTCTAAAAATAAAATTTTATTTTTTAAAGATATAAAGCCGGGAGAATACAATTTCTGTTTTAAAAAAAGCAATTGAAATGTGTTCAAATATATTTTTATTTTCTTTAAAAATGAAATTCGCCAAAGCTAGCAAAAATTGCCTTCACAGTAAAATAAATAGTGTGTGAATTGGTGGGATGAACTCATTTAATTTTTTTTATATGAATGCTGTTGTTAATATTAAAGCATAAAACACATAAATTATAATCAGAGTAAATATCAACTATTAGAATGGTATAAACCAATTTCATTGGAGTTTAATTTCTATTAAATATATTTGATAACAGATGGCGCTCTAGTGCATCATAAAAAAATATTGGCTATAAAAATCTTCTCACAAATCCTACTAAACCAACCACAATTTTTGGTCTCTACTAAAGGCTTTTTTCTTAATTAATTGAATAGTTGATATAAGACCCACTCTCTGATGAAGACCAAGAGCCAGAAATGCGCGTACAAAGGATCAATGGATAGCTATTCCAATAGATGATGCTGCCCATTAGCCTCAGTTTTTTAGCTAGGCGGATATTATACCACTTTTAATTTCCCTAGATTTAGAAATGTTTAGCTATAATAAGGCTAAAAGGCGGATCCAGATTTAATTTTCACCTCAAAATTAATGAGTTGAAAATACTTTAAGGCATATCATCTAACTTTTAATGAAAATAAATCTAAGAAAAAGGTGTTTGAGGTCAACTGGCACAAACAAACATTTGGGGTCAAAGAGATATAACTGTTAGGACACCTCATGACTACTGTAGCTACTATTCACACAGTACCCCACCTAACTTAACCATGTCCCACCCTTCCCCAGCAAAGCTACAAACTTCTGGTGATTATGGATATGGTTATTATAGACCTTTAGCCTTGTTTAGTCAGAGTCTGAGATGCCTGTGGTCAAGCCACATGACTCATGGAGGCTGATTAGATCCCATCAGCACTGAGCCAGAGTCGGAGATAGACTCAGATGCCCTTCTTCCCTGTGGTAGAGCTATATAAACTATGGGCAAGCTACAGACCCATGGTGACTGATATCAGCATCTTCAGTCAGAACACCAGCTCCACCACGAGCCCTAAATCTCTTCCAAACCGGCCCCAAGATGCTCAGGTCCCACCATGTTGATTTATTTTTAAAATTATTATTTTTCAAATATTCAATACTTTCTAATCCATATTTATTTCTATTGATAATTTTTTTCTATAATTAATTTTTTTTTTAATTTTATTATTTTAAAAATATTTCGTTATTTTCACAGGAAGAAGGGTGATGATAGCCTTGGGGGGTGAGTTCAGCAACATTGGGGCAAGTTAGCAGGATATTTACTTTTTCCCCTGGAAGGGGACGAATGCGACAAAAACAAGGATTGAGAAATAAATGGTATAAATAGGCCTCTTTAGTTATTTTATTTTAATATTTTTGTTTATATATATATATATAAACAAAATATCCTGACCAGGAGCACATGTGCTTTACAGAAGGCAGAGCGCCATCTGGTGGAACAGAAATCAACTAAACATTGATTTAGCCTGTTCCCTGATATTTGGCCAACCCAATTTCTTGATAAATCAAGAAAAGCCATCCACGAACGCGTTTCGCGCTTTTTGGCGCTCGTCAGCGTGGAGTAGGCTGAACCATTGAGACCAAAAAATATTTTTTGATCCCAATGGCCTCCTGAAAAACCAAGAAATGGGTATTTAAGGCCAAACTTGCGTAAATACGCTTAGCACATTAAAAAACGAAATAAAAAAATAAAAGATAAAAAGATCAGGTGTTGAAATCAATATAAAAAATGGCATATCCTGACCAGGAGCACATGTGCTTTACAGAAGGCAGAGCGCCATCTGGTGGAACAGAAATCAACTAAACATTGATTTAGCCTGTTCCCTGATATTTGGCCAACCCAATTTCTTGATAAATCAAGAAAAGCCATCCACGAACGCGTTTCGCGCTTTTTGGCGCTCGTCAGCGTGGAGTAGGCTGACCCATTGAGACCAAAAAATATTTTTTGATCCCAATGGCCTCCTGAAAAACCAAGAAATGGGTATTTAAGGCCAAACTTGCGTAAATACGCTTAGCACATTAAAAAACGAAATAAAAAAAAAAAGATAAAAAGATCAGGTGTTGAAATCAATATAAAAAATGGCATATCCTGACCAGGAGCACATGTGCTTTACAGAAGGCAGAGCGCCATCTGGTGGAACAGAAATCAACTAAACATTGATTTAGCCTGTTCCCTGATATTTGGCCAACCCAATTTCTTGATAAATCAAGAAAAGCCATCCACGAACGCGTTTCGCGCTTTTTGGCGCTCGTCAGCGTGGAGTAGGCTGAACCATTGAGACCAAAAAATATTTTTTGATCCCAATGGCCTCCTGAAAAACCAAGAAATGGGTATTTAAGGCCAAACTTGCGTAAATACGCTTAGCACATTAAAAAACGAAATAAAAAAATAAAAGATAAAAAGATCAGGTGTTGAAATCAATATAAAAAATGGCATATCCTGACCAGGAGCACATGTGCTTTACAGAAGGCAGAGCGCCATCTGGTGGAACAGAAATCAACTAAACATTGATTTAGCCTGTTCCCTGATATTTGGCCAACCCAATTTCTTGATAAATCAAGAAAAGCCATCCACGAACGCGTTTCGCGCTTTTTGGCGCTCGTCAGCGTGGAGTAGGCTGAACCATTGAGACCAAAAAATATTTTTTGATCCCAATGGCCTCCTGAAAAACCAAGAAATGGGTATTTAAGGCCAAACTTGCGTAAATACGCTTAGCACATTAAAAAACGAAATAAAAAAATAAAAGATAAAAAGATCAGGTGTTGAAATCAATATAAAAAATGGCATATCCTGACCAGGAGCACATGTGCTTTACAGAAGGCAGAGCGCCATCTGGTGGAACAGAAATCAACTAAACATTGATTTAGCCTGTTCCCTGATATTTGGCCAACCCAATTTCTTGATAAATCAAGAAAAGCCATCCACGAACGCGTTTCGCGCTTTTTGGCGCTCGTCAGCGTGGAGTAGGCTGAACCATTGAGACCAAAAAATATTTTTTGATCCCAATGGCCTCCTGAAAAACCAAGAAATGGGTATTTAAGGCCAAACTTGCGTAAATACGCTTAGCACATTAAAAAACGAAATAAAAAAATAAAAGATAAAAAGATCAGGTGTTGAAATCAATATAAAAAATGGCATATCCTGACCAGGAGCACATGTGCTTTACAGAAGGCAGAGCGCCATCTGGTGGAACAGAAATCAACTAAACATTGATTTAGCCTGTTCCCTGATATTTGGCCAACCCAATTTCTTGATAAATCAAGAAAAGCCATCCACGAACGCGTTTCGCGCTTTTTGGCGCTCGTCAGCGTGGAGTAGGCTGAACCATTGAGACCAAAAAATATTTTTTGATCCCAATGGCCTCCTGAAAAACCAAGAAATGGGTATTTAAGGCCAAACTTGCGTAAATACGCTTAGCACATTAAAAAACGAAATAAAAAAATAAAAGATAAAAAGATCAGGTGTTGAAATCAATATAAAAAATGGCATATCCTGACCAGGAGCACATGTGCTTTACAGAAGGCAGAGCGCCATCTGGTGGAACAGAAATCAACTAAACATTGATTTAGCCTGTTCCCTGATATTTGGCCAACCCAATTTCTTGATAAATCAAGAAAAGCCATCCACGAACGCGTTTCGCGCTTTTTGGCGCTCGTCAGCGTGGAGTAGGCTGAACCATTGAGACCAAAAAATATTTTTTGATCCCAATGGCCTCCTGAAAAACCAAGAAATGGGTATTTAAGGCCAAACTTGCGTAAATACGCTTAGCACATTAAAAAACGAAATAAAAAAAAAAAGATAAAAAGATCAGGTGTTGAAATCAATATAAAAAATGGCATATCCTGACCAGGAGCACATGTGCTTTACAGAAGGCAGAGCGCCATCTGGTGGAACAGAAATCAACTAAACATTGATTTAGCCTGTTCCCTGATATTTGGCCAACCCAATTTCTTGATAAATCAAGAAAAGCCATCCACGAACGCGTTTCGCGCTTTTTGGCGCTCGTCAGCGTGGAGTAGGCTGAACCATTGAGACCAAAAAATATTTTTTGATCCCAATGGCCTCCTGAAAAACCAAGAAATGGGTATTTAAGGCCAAACTTGCGTAAATACGCTTAGCACATTAAAAAACGAAATAAAAAAATAAAAGATAAAAAGATCAGGTGTTGAAATCAATATAAAAAATGGCATATCCTGACCAGGAGCACATGTGCTTTACAGAAGGCAGAGCGCCATCTGGTGGAACAGAAATCAACTAAACATTGATTTAGCCTGTTCCCTGATATTTGGCCAACCCAATTTCTTGATAAATCAAGAAAAGCCATCCACGAACGCGTTTCGCGCTTTTTGGCGCTCGTCAGCGTGGAGTAGGCTGAACCATTGAGACCAAAAAATATTTTTTGATCCCAATGGCCTCCTGAAAAACCAAGAAATGGGTATTTAAGGCCAAACTTGCGTAAATACGCTTAGCACATTAAAAAACGAAATAAAAAAATAAAAGATAAAAAGATCAGGTGTTGAAATCAATATAAAAAATGGCATATCCTGACCAGGAGCACATGTGCTTTACAGAAGGCAGAGCGCCATCTGGTGGAACAGAAATCAACTAAACATTGATTTAGCCTGTTCCCTGATATTTGGCCAACCCAATTTCTTGATAAATCAAGAAAAGCCATCCACGAACGCGTTTCGCGCTTTTTGGCGCTCGTCAGCGTGGAGTAGGCTGAACCATTGAGACCAAAAAATATTTTTTGATCCCAATGGCCTCCTGAAAAACCAAGAAATGGGTATTTAAGGCCAAACTTGCGTAAATACGCTTAGCACATTAAAAAACGAAATAAAAAAATAAAAGATAAAAAGATCAGGTGTTGAAATCAATATAAAAAATGGCATATCCTGACCAGGAGCACATGTGCTTTACAGAAGGCAGAGCGCCATCTGGTGGAACAGAAATCAACTAAACATTGATTTAGCCTGTTCCCTGATATTTGGCCAACCCAATTTCTTGATAAATCAAGAAAAGCCATCCACGAACGCGTTTCGCGCTTTTTGGCGCTCGTCAGCGTGGAGTAGGCTGAACCATTGAGACCAAAAAATATTTTTTGATCCCAATGGCCTCCTGAAAAACCAAGAAATGGGTATTTAAGGCCAAACTTGCGTAAATACGCTTAGCACATTAAAAAACGAAATAAAAAAATAAAAGATAAAAAGATCAGGTGTTGAAATCAATATAAAAAATGGCATATCCTGACCAGGAGCACATGTGCTTTACAGAAGGCAGAGCGCCATCTGGTGGAACAGAAATCAACTAAACATTGATTTAGCCTGTTCCCTGATATTTGGCCAACCCAATTTCTTGATAAATCAAGAAAAGCCATCCACGAACGCGTTTCGCGCTTTTTTGGCGCTCGTCAGCGTGGAGTAGGCTGAACCATTGAGACCAAAAAATATTTTTTGATCCCAATGGCCTCCTGAAAAACCAAGAAATGGGTATTTAAGGCCAAACTTGCGTAAATACGCTTAGCACATTAAAAAACGAAATAAAAAAATAAAAGATAAAAAGATCAGGTGTTGAAATCAATATAAAAAATGGCATATCCTGACCAGGAGCACATGTGCTTTACAGAAGGCAGAGCGCCATCTGGTGGAACAGAAATCAACTAAACATTGATTTAGCCTGTTCCCTGATATTTGGCCAACCCAATTTCTTGATAAATCAAGAAAAGCCATCCACGAACGCGTTTCGCGCTTTTTGGCGCTCGTCAGCGTGGAGTAGGCTGAACCATTGAGACCAAAAAATATTTTTTGATCCCAATGGCCTCCTGAAAAACCAAGAAATGGGTATTTAAGGCCAAACTTGCGTAAATACGCTTAGCACATTAAAAAACGAAATAAAAAAATAAAAGATAAAAAGATCAGGTGTTGAAATCAATATAAAAAATGGCATATCCTGACCAGGAGCACATGTGCTTTACAGAAGGCAGAGCGCCATCTGGTGGAACAGAAATCAACTAAACATTGATTTAGCCTGTTCCCTGATATTTGGCCAACCCAATTTCTTGATAAATCAAGAAAAGCCATCCACGAACGCGTTTCGCGCTTTTTGGCGCTCGTCAGCGTGGAGTAGGCTGAACCATTGAGACCAAAAAATATTTTTTGATCCCAATGGCCTCCTGAAAAACCAAGAAATGGGTATTTAAGGCCAAACTTGCGTAAATACGCTTAGCACATTAAAAAACGAAATAAAAAAATAAAAGATAAAAAGATCAGGTGTTGAAATCAATATAAAAAATGGCATATCCTGACCAGGAGCACATGTGCTTTACAGAAGGCAGAGCGCCATCTGGTGGAACAGAAATCAACTAAACATTGATTTAGCCTGTTCCCTGATATTTGGCCAACCCAATTTCTTGATAAATCAAGAAAAGCCATCCACGAACGCGTTTCGCGCTTTTTGGCGCTCGTCAGCGTGGAGTAGGCTGAACCATTGAGACCAAAAAATATTTTTTGATCCCAATGGCCTCCTGAAAAACCAAGAAATGGGTATTTAAGGCCAAACTTGCGTAAATACGCTTAGCACATTAAAAAACGAAATAAAAAAATAAAAGATAAAAAGATCAGGTGTTGAAATCAATATAAAAAATGGCATATCCTGACCAGGAGCACATGTGCTTTACAGAAGGCAGAGCGCCATCTGGTGGAACAGAAATCAACTAAACATTGATTTAGCCTGTTCCCTGATATTTGGCCAACCCAATTTCTTGATAAATCAAGAAAAGCCATCCACGAACGCGTTTCGCGCTTTTTGGCGCTCGTCAGCGTGGAGTAGGCTGAACCATTGAGACCAAAAAATATTTTTTGATCCCAATGGCCTCCTGAAAAACCAAGAAATGGGTATTTAAGGCCAAACTTGCGTAAATACGCTTAGCACATTAAAAAACGAAATAAAAAAATAAAAGATAAAAAGATCAGGTGTTGAAATCAATATAAAAAATGGCATATCCTGACCAGGAGCACATGTGCTTTACAGAAGGCAGAGCGCCATCTGGTGGAACAGAAATAAACTAAACATTGATTTAGCCTGTTCCCTGATATTTGGCCAACCCAATTTCTTGATAAATCAAGAAAAGCCATCCACGAACGCGTTTCGCGCTTTTTGGCGCTCGTCAGCGTGGAGTAGGCTGAACCATTGAGACCAAAAAATATTTTTTGATCCCAATGGCCTCCTGAAAAACCATATTTTTTGGTCTCAATGGTTCAGCCTACTCCACGCTGACGAGCGCCAAAAAGCGCGAAACGCGTTCGTGGATGGCTTTTCTTGATTTATCAAGAAATTGGGTTGGCCAAATATCAGGGAACAGGCTAAATCAATGTTTAGTTGATTTCTGTTCCACCAGATGGCGCTCTGCCTTCTGTAAAGCACATGTGCTCCTGGTCAGGATATGCCATTTTTTATATTGATTTCAACACCTGATCTTTTTATCTTTTATTTTTTTATTTCGTTTTTTAATGTGCTAAGCGTATTTACGCAAGTTTGGCCTTAAATACCCATTTCTTGGTTTTTCAGGAGGCCATTGGGATCAAAAAATATTTTTTGGTCTCAATGGTTCAGCCTACTCCACGCTGACGAGCGCCAAAAAGCGCGAAACGCGTTCGTGGATGGCTTTTCTTGATTTATCAAGAAATTGGGTTGGCCAAATATCAGGGAACAGGCTAAATCAATGTTTAGTTGATTTCTGTTCCACCAGATGGCGCTCTGCCTTCTGTAAAGCACATGTGCTCCTGGTCAGGATATGCCATTTTTTATATTGATTTCAACACCTGATCTTTTTATCTTTTATTTTTTTATTTCGTTTTTTAATGTGCTAAGCGTATTTACGCAAGTTTGGCCTTAAATACCCATTTCTTGGTTTTTCAGGAGGCCATTGGGATCAAAAAATATTTTTTGGTCTCAATGGTTCAGCCTACTCCACGCTGACGAGCGCCAAAAAGCGCGAAACGCGTTCGTGGATGGCTTTTCTTGATTTATCAAGAAATTGGGTTGGCCAAATATCAGGGAACAGGCTAAATCAATGTTTAGTTGATTTCTGTTCCACCAGATGGCGCTCTGCCTTCTGTAAAGCACATGTGCTCCTGGTCAGGATATGCCATTTTTTATATTGATTTCAACACCTGATCTTTTTATCTTTTATTTTTTTATTTCGTTTTTTAATGTGCTAAGCGTATTTACGCAAGTTTGGCCTTAAATACCCATTTCTTGGTTTTTCAGGAGGCCATTGGGATCAAAAAATATTTTTTGGTCTCAATGGTTCAGCCTACTCCACGCTGACGAGCGCCAAAAAGCGCGAAACGCGTTCGTGGATGGCTTTTCTTGATTTATCAAGAAATTGGGTTGGCCAAATATCAGGGAACAGGCTAAATCAATGTTTAGTTGATTTCTGTTCCACCAGATGGCGCTCTGCCTTCTGTAAAGCACATGTGCTCCTGGTCAGGATATGCCATTTTTTATATTGATTTCAACACCTGATCTTTTTATCTTTTATTTTTTTATTTCGTTTTTTAATGTGCTAAGCGTATTTACGCAAGTTTGGCCTTAAATACCCATTTCTTGGTTTTTCAGGAGGCCATTGGGATCAAAAAATATTTTTTGGTCTCAATGGTTCAGCCTACTCCACGCTGACGAGCGCCAAAAAGCGCGAAACGCGTTCGTGGATGGCTTTTCTTGATTTATCAAGAAATTGGGTTGGCCAAATATCAGGGAACAGGCTAAATCAATGTTTAGTTGATTTCTGTTCCACCAGATGGCGCTCTGCCTTCTGTAAAGCACATGTGCTCCTGGTCAGGATATGCCATTTTTTATATTGATTTCAACACCTGATCTTTTTATCTTTTATTTTTTATTTCGTTTTTTAATATATATATATATATATATATATATATATATATTAGCGGATGTGTACCTGGGTTTTATCCACTGAAAGTTTGCCTAACGAATATTATATATTATGAAGTATAATAAACAATGTTAAAGATTAGTTTTAATTATTAATCAAGATTGTGTGTGAATATGTGAGAAAGATGTAATATCGTTGTTGTTTTCTTGGCCGAATGTTTTACATATGGTGTTATCTTAAAATTGCTTGTTTTGAATATTTTTTTAGATTGAGTTGAATGAATTGCTGAATTTTTTTGTATTTATATATAAATAAAATTACCGCTGTTGATTTTTTTGTATTTAATCGATAACAGCGAAGTTACGCATGCTTTGTAACGAAAGTTTTTAGTGAACAACACTTATGAAATTTGCATTTTATTAATATAGAAATAATATAAATGAGTTTTAAAAATTGTTTAAAAAAAATGCATCGGCCGGGAATCGAACCCTGGCCGCCCGCGTGGCAGGCGAGCATTCTACCACTGAACCACCGATGCTTAAAAAAAATCAAATTCATTTAACTTCGCGACCAGTGCTGCGCCCTAGCGGTAAAAGACTGGAAATAACGCTTTTTGTTTTTTTATTAAAAAAAAAAGCACATTAACTTTTTTAGTTTTTTGAATAGCCTATATGTTAAGCGAAATCTTCAGCTACCTACCTACATGCGAAATTCCATAATGATTGAGTCAGTAGATTTTGCGTGATGCGATAACAAACATCGATTTCGCATTTCATTTTTATATATATAAGGAAGGATAAGGATAAGGATTATTAATATAGATATAATATAAATGAGTTTTAAAAATTGTTTAAAAAAAATGCATCGGCCGGGAATCGAACCCTGGCCGCCCGCTTGGCAGGCGAGCATTCTACCACTGAACCACCGATGCTTTAAAAAAATCAAATTCATTTATCTTCGCGACCAGTGCTGCGCCCTAGCGGTAAAAGACTGGAACTAACGCTTTTTGTTTTTTTTTATTTTTTAAAAAAAGCACATTAACTTTTTTAGTTTTTTGAATAGCCTATATGTTAAACGAAATCTTCAGCTACCTACATGCGAAATTCCATAATGATTGAGTCAGTAGATTTTGCGTGATGCGATAACAAACATCGATTTCGCATTTCATTTATATATATATATATATATATATATATATATATATATATATAATATATATATAAGGATATATATATATACTAGCGGATGTGTACCCGGCTTCGCCCGGGTTTTATCCACTGAAAGTTTGCTTAACGAATATTATATATTATGAAGTATAATAAACAATGTTAAAGATTAGTTTTAATTATTAATCAAGATTGTGTGTGAATATGTGAGAAAGATGTAATATCGTTGTTGTTTTCTTGGCCGACTGTTTTACATATGGTGTTATCTTAAAATTGCTTGTTTTGAATATTTTTTTAGATTGAGTTGAATGAATTGCTGAATTTTTTTTGTATTTATATATAAATAAAATTAACTCTGTTGAATTTTTTTGTATTTTATCGATAACAGCAAAGTTATGTATTTTAAAGTTAGGAAAAATATTTTGATGTTAAGCAAAACCTGCTCCATCTCGTTTTACATAAATGTTGAAAATTTGGTCGAAATTGATGCATTGCAACGAAAGTTTTTAGCGAACACCACTTATGAAATTTGCATTTTATTAATATAGATATAATATATATATTGTTGCACCAGGTTGCGGCTTGGCAGACTCTTCAGCCTGGATTCTCTCCTGTGCTGGGTCTTGCATCTTACCAGAGCGTGTTTCAACCATCCTACAAATTTATAAAAGGGAATAATGAGATAAGTCTTCTTTAAGTAGCCACCAGAATCCTTTATTTATTTTCTCACATCAAAGAGAGCAGTGAAGTCACACGTGTACCTAAATACAAATGATGACAATCTAAATAATCTGTGTTTTAAATAAATATCATAGAATATTTTATATAAAAATAAATAAATATATAATTTAAATTTCAAATATATTAAAAATGATATAAGAAATACGCCATTAATCATGATGTAACACTTCCCCCTCTCCAGAGGTCGTCACGTCCTCGTGAGTTACCTCATCAATTCTCTCAAAATAGGGTTTGAGTCTTGAGACATGGACAATCAATGGGTCTTGGCCAGGATTATCTTTTGGCTCAATTAAGTAATTTACGTTAGACAGCTTCTTTAATCTATATATATAAAAATGGATGTTTGTTGGTTGGTCCGTTGGTCCGTCCGTGAGTCCGTCCGTGAGTGATAATCTTCTACATCGCTCAACCAATCGTGATGAAACTTTGGGAAGATGTTTAGTATACTACAGGGATGGTTTATGGCTAATTACTCTTTAGAAATAACCTTTCGTTGCATTTCTATTTACAATAAAACGTAAATTCACTCGCAATCTGCGCCCCTCTCGCGGCAGACGGGGGATGGCGGCGCGCGACGATTGGCTGCCGGCGCAGCACGTGACCTCCCTGCCCCCCCCCCCCCGACCCCCCCCCACCGAGTAAATGAGATCTCCCGGCTGACGGCCGAGCAGCGCCCTCTAGAACGCGTGACGATTTTGACGGCGCGGGGCGCTCCCGGTTGGACAGTTGCGCGGGGACAGAGTGACCTCGCGGGTGCCCTCCGGGAACTACGTCCATCTTCCATATGTAATATACATTTAATCGTGTAAACCCGGGCGTTGCCCGGGTCATTCGTCTACAAATTCGCAGTAGTTCACTAATTCAAACCAAAATTTCCATACATAGGTAAAAGAATACTGGGAAGACTGACATTTATTAATGCAGTGATTATAATCAATGCTTACAATGAAGGGCTATATTGTCTATATATATAAAAATCACCTTCAAATTTTAACGTAACGTTCCATTCTCAATCCCGTTGGGCTTTAGATCGGCTAAAACATTTTTATCTTTATTAGTGAATATTAACTTTACTGTACTGAATAGTTTAGTATAATTTTAATTCAACATATTACAATTTAGCCACTGCAACGCGTGGCCGGGTTCGCTGTGTAGTATACTATCAGGACGATTTCTGGCGAATTATTTTAGAATAATATTTATAGCAATAAATATAGCGAATTTAAGACGTAGTGATTATATTCTGTGTTTGTGCATATATAGATATTTTACAGAAAATGTGAGAACGTTCTATTAGAATATCTCGAAAACAAAAAACAATACATATAAACGAGTTCACTGACATTTATTAATGCAGTGATTATAATCAATGATTATAATGAAGGGCTATATTATCTATATATATAAAATTCACTTTCAAATTTTAGCGTAACGTTCCATTCTCAATCCCGTAGGGCTTTAGATCTGCTAAAACATTTTTATCTTTATAAGTGAATATTGACTTTACTGTACTGAATAGTTTAGTATAATTTTAATTTAACATATTACAATTTAGCCACAGCAGGGCGTGGCCGGGTCCGCTAGTATTCTATATGGGCCAAAATATTTTCTCAGTAGTTTCTCACACTTTCCTATTTTCCTAATTGGTGTCCAAACTGCTACTAATTCTCCTGGTTCGTAGCTTCTTTCCATGTGTTTCTTGTCATAGTTCTTTTTCATTCTTTCTTGAGTCTTTATTGTGTTGTTAATAACTAATTTTCTTGTTCTGTTTATTTTGTCTAAGTGATGTTTTATGTATTCATCATAATCATCTTTGTCAATGTCCACCGAGATATTCCTGTCGTCCAAAAGAGACGTGGGTTCTCTTCCAAACATCAGGAAAAAGGGAGAATATCCTGTGGTTTCCTGAATTGTAGTATTGTAAGCGTGAGTGATGAATGGGAGTATTTCGTCCCAATTTTTCTGATCAGTGTTCACATACATACTGAGCATATTGATCAATGTTCTATTCAACCGCTCTGTCAATCCATTAGTCTGGGGATGATAGCTCGTTGTGAAGCAATGTTTAATCTTGCACGTTTTCATCACCTCTTTCATTAAATTACTGGTAAATTGAGAGCCTCTGTCACTAATAAGATATTGTGGGGCTCCGTGCCGAAGAAAAATATCCTCTACTAGAAATTTTGAAACTTCTTTCACTGTTGCTTCCGAGACTGCTCTTGTTTCTGCATATCTAGTGTAGTAGTCCGTCAGCACGATTATCCATTTTTTCCTGTTTTTCGTAGATGGTAGTGGACCAACAAAGTCAATTCCAATTCTTTCGAAAGGAAAGTTGGCTGGGGGGATGGGCTGTAGTAGTCCAGAAGGTAATTGGTTTGAGCCTTTCCTACTTTGGCAAAGGTGACACGTCTTAACGAATTCTGAGACATCCTTTAGCATGGATGGCCAAAAGTATTTACTCTTTATTCGGTACATGGTTCTGGCGACGCCCAGATGGCCATTCGACATATGATTGTGATATTCTTTCATAATTTCTCTCTTTTTATTCTCTGGAATCACAAGCAACCACGCCCTGCCTTCAGGGTTCGGGTTTTTCTTAAAGAGGCATCCATCTTCTTCTTTAAAGTTTTGCGCAATTGATCGCCTGCTTCCATTAAGGTTTTTCTTAACACTTTCGATAAATTTATCCTCTTCGTCTGTTATTTGATTTAAAAATAGCCTTTCAAAATCCTCATCCCAATCAGTTTCTGGTTAGGGCCCCCTAGATAAGCCATCGGCGTCCAGATGCTTCTTTCCCGATTTATGTATTATATCGAAGTCATATTCTTGAATTTTCAATGCCCATCTTGCCAATCGACCTGTTGGATCCTTCAAGTTTTTGAGCCAGCATAAGGCGTGATGGTCTGTTACTATTTTAAAGTGTCTTCCATAAAGGTAGGGTCGTAATTTTGACATTGACCAGACAACGGCCAGACATTCTTTTTCAGTGGTTGAATAATTTTGCTCCGCTTTACTTAGGGTACGACTCAAGTATGAGATCACCTTCTCTTCACCACCGATGTCTTGGACAAGTGTTGCACCTATGCCGATGTTGGACGCATCAGTATGAACATAAGTAGGTGCATTTGGATTGAAGTGACCTAAAATTGGTGGACTTAATAGTGCTGTTTTTAGGGTTTGAAACGCTTCCTCTTGTCTTTCTGTCCAGGTAAATGATACACTTTTTTTTATAAGGTTGGTCAAAGGGTCAGCAATTTTTGAAAAGTCTTTGATAAATTTTCTATAATATGAACACATTCCCAAAAAGGATTGTACTTCTTTGACCTTTTTGGGTCGAGGAAAATTTCTGACAGCTTTGATGTTATGTTCCGCGGGTTTTATACCATGTTTGCTCGTTATATAGCCGAGGATCTCCAATTCTTCAAAAACAAATCGGCATTTTTTGTCGTTTAACCTTAAATTAGATTCACGAAAACATCTAAACACAGCTTCAAGTCTTTTGAGGTGCGTTGGAAAATCCGGGCTATATATGATAACATCATCCAGATAACACAAACAAATTTGCCATCTCAGATTTCCAAGCATATTCTCCATATTTCTCTCAAAGGTAGCAGGCGCGTTACAAAGTCCAAAAGGCATCACGTTGAATTCATATAATCCATGCGCTGTAGTGAAAGCTGTTTTCTCTTTGTCTCTTTCTTCGACTTCAACTTGCCAATATCCAGATCTGAGGTCTATTGCTGAGAAGTGTGTAGATCCTTGGAGAGTATCCATAACTTCGTCTATTCTAGGGATCGGATAGACATCTTTTACTGTCACATTATTCAGTTTTCTGTAGTCCACACAAAATCTGTATTTACCATCTCGCTTCTTGACCAATATTACTGGAAAAGACCAGGGGCTAGAAGATGGCCTAATTATGCCTTCTGTAAGCATCTCGTCAATTTCCTCTTTTATAATATCTCGTTCTTTAGCACTTACCCGGTAAGGCTTGTGTTTAATTGGCTTCGCGTCTTCTGTGTCTATCCGATGTTTTGCCAAATTGGTTCTCCCTAATCTCGATGAAAAAAGATCTCCATACCTTTCTAAAACTTGTTTTAACTCCTTCTGTTCCTTTGGTGAAAGATTTTCGTTTATTTGGAATCTAGGTTCTTCGTTCTTTTCTACCTCTCTTTCTCGACTCACATTTATTTTCGCTGGACTACTTCCAAAAGCCAATGTTTGGTTTTTCATTATTTTTAACGGTCGAGGATACGGATTAGTTATCCAGATGTGTGTTTCCCTATTTATAACATTGATCAAGCTTCTTGCTAGACGAAGTCCATTTGTTTGAAACATTTTGCTGCTCTCCTCGATAGTATATTCTCCATCCTCTGTTTCTACCAATGCCTTGATCAATTTCATGGAACATTCCGGTACAATGGAATCCTTGGCACTCTTTATTTTCAACATTTCAAAATTGATTTCTTCATGATTATTCGTCGAATCATATTTTATAGTTTCTTGCTTACAATCTATTTTTGCGTTCATTTTCTTAAGGAAATCTCTCCCAAGAATTAATGTCCGTAAATGCGTTTTCAATATCACAAAGTTGTGTGATAATGTTTCGTCATCAATTTTTATATTTAAAAATATACTTCCTACCATGTCCAATTTTTTTCCATCGGGTCCTGCACAAATTTTTGCGAGTTTACTTATACCATGGCCTGTATCGAGGGCCGTTCTGAGGTCGACCACTGAGAGGTCAGCACCTGTATCAACCAAAGCTTCAAAAGTCCCTATCTTGTCCACATTAATTTTTAATTTGTATTAAGGGTCCAACTTCTTGATTCCGTTTATGGTCGACTTGCTTTGATTGACAGATTCAGGCGCGACGCTTAGTTTAAATCTTCCAACACGGAATATCTATTCCGGGTAGGAATATTTGTCTGTGTGCTATGACATACATCAGCATAAAGCCGAGGTCCTGATTTCTCTGATATTTCATTCATTTGGCATTTCTCTTCGACCTTTTCTTGGGTATCTGCTGGATCCTCTTCTAGGATTCTTATAAACTTGACCCTACAATAACGGGCCACGTGCCCTGGCTTGTTACATTTAAAGCAGATTGGTCTTCCATCTTCCGTCCTATTTTTGCTCACTTCTTGGCTTTTATTGTAAGTGTTTCTCTGAAGGTTTGGTTTCGGCACAAAGTTAGGAGTATAAGGACGTCTAGGGGTAGAGGGCTGGGGAAAGTTGTTTCGATACTGTCTGGGGGAAGGAGGGGAGTCGTTCTTGTAATTATTGGAAACAGGGGCTTGGGGCCTGGAAGTGGTCTGGTAGTTTCGTGCTGCAGTCGGCGGCACGTACCTCGATTGTTGTTGGGGTCTAGAATAGCGTGGACCGTTATATAGGTTTCTGGATTTCTCCACACGTTCCCGATACTTCTTTTCAAAAGAATCCATTTTCTTGCACACGACAAGAAGGTCATCGGTCGTTTTAGGAGGGTTCAGGTAGAGCGCGAATGAGTACTCTTTTTTCAGTCCTCCAATAACATGTTCAATTTTTGTTTCTTCTTCCATTGCGGGGTCAACCTTGTTGCACAACACTAGAATGTCTTCCGCGAACCTGATTGCTGGTTCATTCCAGTGTTGCATTCTGTTGAGCTTCATTCTAAGTTCTTCTTTATTCGCGTCCAAAGAAAAATCCTGAATGAGGCGGATTTTAATATTTTCCCAGCTCGTGAAACTAGCTTTGTGTAAATTCAACCAGGTTTTAGCGCTTCCCGTCATGTTCATGGCGGCATAACGAGAGATAATGTAGTCTGCCCAATGGTACAAGAAGCCAATTTCTTCAAGAGATTCAATCCATGGGCGAGGGTCTTCCGTTCCATCATACTTGGGGATGTCGATGTTGGGATTCAGGACAACTGGGTCGGAACTAGCATCTCTACCAATTGTTGCACCAGGTTGCGGCTTGGCAGACTCTTCAGCCTGGATTCTCTCCTGTGCTGGGTCTTGCATCTTACCAGAGCGTGTTTCAACCATCCTACAAATTTATAAAAGGGAATAATGAGATAAGTCTTCTTTAAGTAGCCACCAGAATCCTTTATTTATTTTCTCACATCAAAGAGAGCAGTGAAGTCACACGTGTACCTAAATACAAATGATGACAATCTAAATAATCTGTGTTTTAAATAAATATCATAGAATATTTTATATAAAAATAAATAAATATATAATTTAAATTTCAAATATATTAAAAATGATATAAGAAATACGCCATTAATCATGATGTAACAATATGTATGTTTTATATGTGTACATTGAAAGTTTTTCTTTTTTTTTTGAAAATTAGTTTGAAGGAAATATTTTGATAGTCGAAAAGGAGTGGTTAACTGCCCTTTAACATATTTTTTCTAGCCAGTATTGGTTTTAGGTCTCTACATGTGCCATAGATGTATAAATTTGTGGTCTGTTTCTTTGCCGCCAATGGCGCCCAAATTTTGGACATGTAGAGGCATGGAAATACAGTCGAGTCTCTCGTGAGCGACTCGTGCCATGCGCGACCATCTCTCATGAGCGACGATTACATTGTAAGGCACAAATGAATTTCCTTTGAAAGCCAAATATCGCGAGTCACGTTGAACGTTGCGACTTATAAAAAAATATATTTTAGCCTCTCATGAGAGACCATTAAAGAATAAAAATTAACGTTTCATGTTGAATAGATAATAAATTTAAAATCTATATATATATATATATCTATATATATAAAAATGAATGTATGTGTGTCTGTTTGTTTGTCCTTTATGCCTGACCAAACCACTCATTGGATCGCCATGAAACTTTGGGAAGTTATTTAGTATAGTACTGGGAAGGTTTTGTTGGAAAAGAAGACGTCCGAAGCAGCCAATGGGAGGCCGGCGGAGGCAGCTACGGGGATGCAGCGGCAAAAATGAGGAAACAATAGAGGAAGAACTTGTAAACAACTTTTTTCGAACGCTAGAATTTGCCCTGATCTCCGATTCTTTTAGTGTAAATGTTTAAATAATACTTTACTTATTTTCTTAAATTGTAATAAATATAATTTTCCCTCCTGTTTTCGTCGTATATTTTAAAAGTGTTATAAACAACGACGCCTTAACTTTGAACCTTCAACCCCGCCGACCAAGAATAGAGGTGAGTGACTACCTCTATAGAATTTAGATCGTCGTCACAACACAGAGTGGCGGTGAAATCGCAATATTTTTGGCATCCCAGCCGGGACCGTTGAAGGTAAATTCCTGAAAAAAGAATCATTTTAAGCTGACCATTTTGGAACTCGCTTGCTAACCCTACTTGCCGCTTTGTTTACAAGATGGCGGAAGAAATAATTCTACGTTTAAAAAAGAAGCGTGCTGTTAACAGATCATATTTAACGAAAACATGCAATAAGATTGAAAGTGGACTTGACACGCTAATGAGAATTGAACTTGAAGAATTATTAGAACAATTGAATGAGAATCATTTAACGAACTTAAATTAGTGGATCACGAAATAGAAACGCTTCTTGAAACTGACGATTTAGAGAAGGAATTACAGGGCGTAGAGGAATATCGAGAGAAATATATTACTTGGAGATTTAGGGCATATAAAAAGATTCGCCAATCAGATTTTCATGGCGAAAATATACCGAATTCGAACTCACGAATAGATGAAAACGAAATGAGACATTATGTACCTTCCTGCACGACTGTGAAACTTCCGAAATTGATGATATCGAAATTTTATGGAAACTTTAGTGAATGGCTGACGTTCTGGAATTCTTTTGATGCAGCTATACACTAGAACAACTCACTGAACCCGATCGATAAATTTAACTATCTGAAGTCACATCTCGGCGGAACTGCACTAAACACAGTCGAAGGTTTCGCTTTATCTGCGGACAATTATGAGAAAGCTATAAAATTGCTTAAAGACAGATTTGGGCGAGAAGACATTTTGATTAGCCGACATATGAACAATTTGTTGTCAATGAGACCACTCAAAACATCAAGCGATGTAAGAACCTTCCGCGAACTTTTTGACAACCTTTCTGTTCATATAAGAAGTCTCGAGTCACTAAACGTGTCCATTGATGTTTACGGACAACTGTTGTGCCCGATAATAATAAAGCTTCTACCTGCAGACCTTAATTTGGAATTGAACAAAGAACTCCCGACAGGTTATGTAATTAATGACTTGATTACCTTTCTGGAAAGACAATTAACTGCACGGGAGAAGAGTTTTAGAAACGAAATCGGTACCGGGAATGAATCAACTTCTAAACCTAATTTGGTAAACAAACATCCAAAGACAAGATTCTACAATGAAAAACCAATTGCGACAGCTTCAGAACTTTTGAATTCAGTTCACAAATCGAATGAATGTGTATTTTGTGGTAAAGACAACCATGGAAGCCCTAAGTGTGACTTTGCAGCTAATATTAGTTTAAACGAAAAGAGATCACTCATGAAGAAAAAAGGCGTTTGTTATAAATGTCTTCGGCCTTCTCATTTAAGTAAATTTTGCAGAAATGTAGTCCGTTGTTCGATCTGCAACATGTCTTCCCACCTGGATGTCATGTGCACAAAACTGATTTTAGATAGAGGTGGATCTTCCAAGTCTCCAACGGTGCAAGATGAAACTCTCGCCAACTTATCAACCTCCCCAGACGTCTTGTTACCTACTTTGAGAGTGACCCTCAAAGGGAACAGAACGGAGAAGACGGCACGGGCTATAATAGACACCGGATCCCAAAGATCGTACATTTTACATAGCACAGCAATGGAAATGGAATACGAACAATCTAGGAGAGAGTTCTTCCGGCATTCCTTGTTTGGAGGATCGAGTACCGACGTAGTTGAACATGAGGTCTATACCATTCATTTATCTGACATCAATAATTCCTATCGCTGTGAGTTTGAAGCACTAGGTCAACCCCTTATCTGTGGAAGCATACCTCCGGTGTGTCCAAGATCATTGTTGGAAGGGAGTGAAGAACTCGACGTGTCTGATTTGATGAGAGACCGTATAGAAGTCCTTATAGGCGCGGACATCGCCGGGAGATTGCTAACTGATGATCAGAGAAGGATCTCATCTGGACTGGTGGCAATCCGTACCAAACTAGGATGGACTGTGATGGGAAAGATTCCTCCAACGGAGGTGAGAGATGACATCAGCTCCCTTTGCGTGACCACACTTCTATCTTTGGATCTAGAAAACTTGTGGAAATTAGATGCAATTGGAGTCTCTGACGCGGAGGTTGAGAAGAAGACTCAGTCATTACAAGCTGAAATGGAGGAACATTTCGCCCACACCACGACGCGAGATATCGAGGGGCGCTATGAGGTAGCTCTACCCTGGGTGCAAGACAAGGAAAGGATTCCTTCGAATAAAGATCTAGCCGAAAACCAACTAAGGTCTGTAAGAAGAAAACTTGAAGAAGTTGGAGACATGAAAGAGTATGGACAAATCTTTGAAGAATGGATGAAACAGGGGATAATCGAGTATGCCAGAGAGGATAAACTAGATGGTGTACACTACCTGCCACATCGACCAGTGTATAAAAGGAACAGTCAAACTTCTAGAATACGGCCAGTATTCAATGCGTCGGCCCGGAAGAGAGGTAAACTTTCCCTGAATGACTGTCTGGATAAGGGACCCAATTTGATAGAAATTATACCAAGACTTTTAAATAAATTCCGGAAATATGAAGTTGGTGTCTCTTCCGATATTGAGAAAGCATTTTTACAAATTGGAATAAAAGAAGAAGACCGAGATTATTTACGATTCCTGTGGCACACAGAAGACGGAAGATTAATCACGTATCGACATAAAAGGGTTGTTTTTGGAATTACCACTAGAGTCCGTATCTTTTAAAGGCTACCTTATCTCTCCACTTAGATAAGGCTCCTGAACATTTAAAAATCACAGCTGAACAGTTGAAATCATCCTTTTATGTTGACAATTGTTTATCCAGTTTTCAGAATGTTGAAGAAACGGAGAAATTCGTGAAAGAATCTACTGAACTGCTCTCTACAGCTTGTTTCAATCTCCGAGATTGGGTGAGTAACGTTACAGACTTTTCTCTTATGAACCAACTGAATAAGGAAGTGAACATTTTAGGAATAACATGGAATACTGATAGAGACACACTGACAATTGGTTTGGAAGATTTTGAATTAATTGGACCAACCACCAAGAGAAAAGTACTTTCAATAGCAAGCAAGATATTTGATCCATTAGGAGTTGCTTGTCCTGTGACTTTAATTCCCAAGCTGATATTACAGGAAACTTGGATACAGAAGTTGACATGGGACGAAGTCCTACCTGGATGTTTAGTACAAAGATTTTGGAAGTGGTTTAGCAAACTGAAACACTTGCCTAACATAGAAATTCCTAGATGGCTTTGTTTTAAGGACTCCTATGTAGAGAAAGCCACTCTCCACATCTTTTGCGACGCCAGTCAGTTTGCCTATGCAACCTGTATTTTCCTCCGCATTGAAAAGGAAGATAGAGTGGACATCCAATTGATACAGGCTCGAACACGAGTAGCTCCACTGAAGAAACTCACCATCCCAAGATTGGAGCTTTTGGCTTGTCTGATTGGAGCTCGTTTGGCAGCTAACGTCATACAAGATCTGGAATTTGAGGAAATTCCAAGATTTTTTCGGACCGATTCGACCAATGCTCTCTGTTGGATCCAAAGGGAAGACAACTGGGCAGCCTTTGTGATGAACCGTGTTAAGGAAATTCATAATCTTAGCTCCCCCGAATCTTGGCGCCACATACCAGGCCGATTAAACCCGGCAGACCTCCCATCTCGGGGATGTTCAGCAGAATCACTTAAGGAGACAAGATGGTGGGAGGGACCTGCATGGTTAAAGGTATCCCAAGAAGAGTGGCCCAAATCAACCATTATCCCTGATTTGGAGATTGTTTATTCTGAAAGGCGCAAGACCATCCTGAACACCTTGTGTACGACAAGAGAAAATGAAAATTTATTTGGACGTTATTCCCATTTTTTGAGAATAGTACGAATCACCGCCTGGATATACAGATTCTTCAACAACGCCAAGATTGATAGAAGAAAGATAATTTCAGAAGATCTCAGTACAGAGGAAATCACTAAGTCAGAAATAATACTGATAAGACTTATCCAGAGAGAATCGTTTTCAGGGCATGAAGATAAGAAACTACAAGGCTTTAAGTTGCTAGTAGACTCTTCAGGGATTTTGAGAATAAAAACTAAAATTTGCAGAAGAGAAGATTTTGCTAATTTTAGAATGCCCATTTTATTGCCCTCAGATCACTTTTTGGTTTCTTTGCTCATCAGGTGGAACCATGAAACCCACGGGCACGCCGGTCTACAAACTCTCCACGGTATTCTGAGAGAAAACTATTGGATACTAAGATCCAGGAAAACCGTCAAGAAGATCATCAATCAATGCATTCGCTGTAAACGATTCACCGCGACACCAGCTACCGTCGAGTCAACATCATTACCAGAAGACAGAGTACGAGATGCTGCAGTTTTCGAAATAGTAGGAGTTGATCTAACTGGACATCTTATCTTAAAGAATAAGAAGAAAGCATGGATTGTCATCTTCACATGTGCAGTGTATAGAGGAGTTCATCTGGAACTTGTGACATCTTTGTCTATGGAAGCCTTCCTCCAAGCTTTCCGCCGATTTATTGCTCGAAGAGGCCGACCATTGATTGTGTATTCGGATAATGGGACTAATTTCAAAGGTATAGCTAATGCTTTAAAGAAGATTGATTTTTCGAGATTAAAATGTGATCCCACATTGAAAAACATCACCTGGAAATTCATACCGCCTGGTGCTCCTTGGTGGGGTGGATGGTGGGAGCGTTTGATTGGAATGATGAAACAATTGCTCTTTAGGATTCTCGGTCAAACCTCCTTGGGATATGAAGAACTTTCCACGGTAATGTGTGACGTCGAAAGCTTGATGAACACACGCCCACTGACCTACCTAACTGAAGAAAGTGAGGATCTCGCTCCATTGACACCTTCGTTGTTCTTACATGAGGTCAGAGAGGTTGGCGTTCCAGACCTGGACTTGATTGATAACCAGACCCTCTCCCGCAAATATCAATATATCAAACGTGTACGAGAAGATCTTAGAGAACGATTTCGTATCGAATATTTTGGATTCCTGAGACAAGAAACGAGACGCCTGAAGACTACCATACCACTCAAGGTGGGAGACATGGTACTCATTGGACAAGAGAGTTTAAAGAGACTACACTGGCCGTTAGCCAGAATAATCCAACTCTATCCAGGAAAAGACGGACTTGTGAGGGTTGCGAAAGTCAAAACTTCATCAGGTGATAAAATACGACCTATTCAAAAACTCTACAATTTAGAGATAACGCCCGAGATAAGATGTCGAGACCCTCTAACGGAGCGATCTCCCACACAAGAAGTTCGATTGACAACTGAAGAGGACCCTTTGACTTCACAACAAGAGCAACATCACATTGATACCCCGAATGTTGTGTCAAGTTACGGACGGCCCATCAAGAGACCCAACCGATTGGATCTACTGAACTTTTCCTTCCCATGTTTGAGTCGTCGAGACGCCAACTCAAAGGTGGGAGAAATGTTGGAAAAGAAGACGTCCGAAGCAGCCAATGGGAGGCCGGCGGAGGCAGCTACGGGGATGCAGCGGCAAAAATGAGGAAACAATAGAGGAAGAACTTGTAAACAACTTTTTTTCGAACGCTAGAATTTGCCCTGATCTCCGATTCTTTTAGTGTAAATGTTTAAATAATACTTTACTTATTTTCTTAAATTGTAATAAATATAATTTTCCCTCCTGTTTTCGTCGTATATTTTAAAAGTGTTATAAACAACGACGCCTTAACTTTGAACCTTCAACCCCGCCGACCAAGAATAGAGGTGAGTGACTACCTCTATAGAATTTAGATCGTCGTCACAACACAGAGTGGCGGTGAAATCGCAATAGGTTTCTAGCAAATAAAATTTTTGAAATAACTTTTCGCCTAGAAATAATCAAGATAAATATTCTAATTTATCTGTTATAATTCAACAATCTGCTCTAAATATTATCATGATGATACGATGATTTTGTAATGTAGAAAATTAGGAAAGACAAAATTCAGGATGACACGGCAATTTATTTGAGACAAGAATAATGATACAATTCAAAGGCAAGATACTATTCCTTTAACTTCCAATTACCGAGGGAACCAATTAATATTGATTTTATTCAACTTATCGAGTATTTTTCAAGGGACCGGGAAAAAATGTTCACTTTATCGAGAGATTCGTTAAACAAACCTTTACTCGGGTAAAACCCGGGCGAAGCCGGGTACATCCATACAAGAATAATGATACAATTCCAAGGCAAGATACTATTCCTTTAACTTCCAATTACCGAGGAAACCAATTAATATTGATTTTATTCCACTTATCGAGTATTTTTCAAGGGACCGGGAAAAAAATGTTCACTTTATCGAGAGATTCGTTAGACAAACTTTTACTCGGGTAAAACCCGGGCGAAGCCGGGTACGTCCGCTAGTCTATATATATAAAAATGAATGTATGTGTGTGTGTGTGTGTGGTCTGTTTGTCCTTTATGCCTGACCAAACCACTCATTGGAACGCCATGAAACTTTGGGAAGTTATTTAGTATAGTACTGGGAAGGTTTCTAGCAAATAAAATTTTTGAAATAACTTTTCGCTTTAAAATAATCAAGATAAATATTCTAATTTATCTGTTATAATTCAACAATCTGCTCTAAATATTATCATGATGATACGATGATTTTGTAATGTAGAAAATTAGGAAAGACAAAATTCAGGATGACACGGCAATTTATTTGAGACAAAAATAATGATACAATTCCAAGGCAAGATACTATTCCTTTAACTTCCAATTACCGAGGGAACCAATTAATATTGATTTTATTCAACTTATCGAGTATTTTTCAAGGGACCGGGAAAAAATGTTCACTTTATTGAGAGATTCGTTAGACAAACCTTTACTCGGGTAAAACCGTGCGAAGCCGGGTACGTCCATACAAGAATAATGATACAATTCCAAGGCAAGATACTATTCCTTTAACTTCCAATTACCGAGGGAACCAATTAATATTGATTTTATTCAACTTATCGATTATTTTTCAAGGGACCGGAAAAAATGTTCACTTTATCGAGAGATTCGTTAGACAAACCTTTACTCGGGTAAAACCCGGGCGAAGCCGGGTACGTCCGCTAGTATATATATAAAAATGAATGTATGTGTGTCTGTCCTTTATGCCTGACCAAACCACTCATTGGAACGCCATGAAACTTTGGGAAGTTATTTAGTATAGTACTGGGAAGGTTTCTAGCAAATGAAATTTTTGAAATAACTTTTCGCCTAAAAATAATCAAGATAAATATTCTAATTTAACTGTTATAATTCAAAAATCTGCTCCAAATATTATCATGATGATACGATGATTTTGTAATGTAGAAAATTAGGAAAGACAAAATTCAGGATGACACGGCAATTTATTTGAGACAAGAATAATGATACAATTCCAAGGCAAGATACTATTCCTTTAACTTCCAATTACCGAGGGTACCAATTAATATTGATTTTATTCAAGGGACCGGGAAAAAATGTTCACTTTATTGAGAGATTCGTTAGACAAACCTTTACTCGGTTAAAACCCGGGCGAAGCCGGTGCGTCCGCTAGTTATTCAATAAAATATTTTGTTATCAAATAATTTGCGACGCAATTAACGAGCGCTTTTTAAACAAAGAACTATACCCTCTTTGTCATCTAGTTTTGTTTTCTATTTATCAAATGATAGGTTATTCACTTTGAAATTCCATCTTTATTTTATAATTTGATAAATTATGAGTAAAGGTTTACCACTTTTTTAATTAACAAGATGTTCTAATAAATGACATTTGGTGTTAGCGATTGACACAAATTGCAAAAATAATTATTATATTGTTAAAGCCCAATTTTAAAATTTTATATAGAATAAGAGGAACTAAATGGAACATTCAAGAATTTTTAGAAATTGGTTATCTATCTATATATATAAAAATGAATGTTTGTATGTTTGTTTGTATGTCCAGTATACAAATTCGCAGTAGTTCACTAATTCAAACCAAAATTTCCATACATAGGTAAATAAATACGGGAAGACGATAGGCTATTTTAAAAAATATTGTCGCGGAGATAAATACGGAGATAAATAAAGCAAGGGCAAGTTTGGGGATAATTAATTTATTATAAGGAGTAATTATAGGGAGAGAGAGAGTTTTGTACAACTTACCCCAGTTAAAGCTAATCCTGAATGAACGGCCTTAGCCACCGTCCCGTTTTCCTTATTTACAGATCAGCTTCCCAGAAGCCCCCACACCTGTGGTCCCCCCCCCCCGGGGTCCAGGGATGATTGACAGTTGTCCCATCTGGATGGAGCTACTTGACATTACACCCTCTTTAGAAAAAGCAGCGACCCGCTGATTAGCTTGTCTCAGCCCTTGTTCTGGAAGGAAATCTATCACGGCCTGTGTTCCCTAGCAGAATGGAATGTTGTTCTTCAGGGTCCAGGTAGGGCTTCATCCGAATGACATGAACGATATCCTTGGATTTCCGTGATCGGGGAGACGGGTCCACGGGCTCTACTTCATAAGTAACTTCTGAAAGCTTCTTGGTCACCTTGTAGGGATCGAAGTATCTCTTCAGTAGCTTTTCTGAGAGCCCTACTTTTCGGATGGGAGTAAAAACCCACACAAGATCATCCTTCTGGTAATAGACTGGAGTATGTTTGTGGTCGTAAAGTCTACGGTCTTTCGCCTGTGATTGTAGAAGGCGTGATCGGGAGAGTTGACGCGCTTCCTCAGCTCTGGTCACAAGTTCTCCAACGTAGTCGTTAGAGATCTCATCTGGTAGGTAGGGTAGTACGGCATCGATGTAGGTCTCGGCCTCGCGGGCGTGGACAAGAAAGAACGGAGTGTAGCCGGTCGCCTCCTGTTTAGCAGTGTTGTAAGCAAAAGTTACGTAGGGTAAAACTTGGTCCCAGTCCTTCTGCTCGACACCTGTGTACATGGACAACATGTCTCCCAGAGTTTTGTTGAACCTTTCAGTCAGGCCGTTGGTCTGGGGATGGTAGGCCGTTGTAAATCTGTGCACAATTCCGCACAGAGCATTGATATCTTTTATTACTTGAGAAATGAAATTTCTTCCGCGATCTGTTATCATTTCTCTAGGAGCTCCATGCTTCAAGATAACATCTTCAACCAGGAACTTAGCTGTTTCGATTGCTCCTCCGTCTGGGATCGCTTTCGTTATGGCATACCTTGTCATATAATCGGTGCACACAATGATCCAACGGTTTCCATCTTTAGAAACTGGAAATCTTCCAAGGAGATCGACCCCGACCTTATGGAATTGCTTTTCTACAGGTGGTATGGATACAAGTTGTCCAGCCGGTCGTCGAGGTAATTTCTTCCTTCGTTGACACTCCCGACAATGGCTTACATATTGGCGAACAGTTCTATAAAGGCCAGGCCAATAGAATCGTTTCTTCACTTTGTCATACGTTCGGGCAAAACCCAAATGCCCAGCTGTAGGAGCGTCATGTAAATCTGCCATAACTTCCGATCTTAAGTGTTTAGGAATCATCATAAGCCAGGGTCTTCCAGTTGTGCTATAGTTTTTTTGTATAAGATGCCGTCGATAATGCTGAAATCCTTTCTGGTGTAGCCTGAGTTTAAATTATCGATTATTTAAGCTAAATCCGGGTCTTTAGTCTGCTCCATATCGACGTTGGTTAGTGACATCACAGCACTTGGTTGATCGTTCTCAAGCGGGCTCCTTGACAGACAATCGGCATCCTTATGTTTGCGTCCGCTCTTGTAGATAACGGTCACGTCAAATTCTTGCAACTTCAGCGCCCATCTTGCCAAACGGCCAGAAGGATCTTTCTGTCCTACCAACCAACATAGAGAATGATGGTCCGTGACAACCCTGAATGGTCGACCAAACAAATATGGGCGGAATTTGCTAATAGACCAGACTACAGCAAGGCATTCTTTTTCCGTTGTAGAATAGTTATTTTCAGCCTTTGTCAAGCTTCTAGATGCATAAGCTATAGGCCGCTCCTTTCCACCTTGTATTTGTAGAAGAACAGCTCCAATACCATGTCCGCTTGCATCCGTGTGTAGATGGGTATCAGCGGATTCATCAAAGTGTCCTGAGACAGGCTCTGAAATTAGAGCTGTTTTAAGGACTTCAAACGCTTTCTCTTGAGCTGCATCCCAATAAAATTGTTTTTCAGTCTTCAGTAGGTCATGCAAAGATCTAGCTTTGTCGGCAAAGTTCTCAATAAATCTTTGGTAATAGGAACATAATCCAAGAAAGCTCTTCAGTTCAGAGATATTCCTTGGCCTCGGAAATTTAGAGACAGCTTCAACTTTATCTGGATCTGGATGAATTCCATTGGCGTCAACAAGGTGTCCCAAAATCTTTATCCTCCTTGATCCAAAAATACACTTTTTGTGGTTCAAGCTTAGTCCAGCTTTCTGGATGCAGCTTAATACAAGTTGTAGACGACGTAGATGTTCTTCAAAGGTAGGTGCGTAAACTACGATGTCGTCCAGGTAGCAAAGGCACATGTTCCATTTAAGACTGCCCAGAACACTATCTATCATCCTTTCAAACGTTGCTGGAGCATTGCAAAGACCGAAAGGCATTACTTGGAATTCATACAGCCCATCTGGAGTGATGAAAGCAGTTTTCTCCCTGTCTTTTTCGTCCACTTCAATCTGCCAATACCCGGACCGAAGATCCATCGTGGAGAAGTAACTAGAGCCGGCTAAACTGTCCAAGGCATCGTCAATGCGTGGCAGCGGGTAAACATCTTTTTTTGTTATCTTATTTAATCGACGGTAATCTACGCAGAATCTCCAGGTCCCGTCTTTCTTTCGAACTAGAATAACTGGAGATGACCTAGGACTTTCAGAGGGCTTCACGATGTGATTTTCAATCATCTTGTTCACTTCATCTTGAATTAGTCGTCGTTCACTTGGTGCTACTCTATAGGGCCGCTGTTTGATAGGAGACTGGTCGCCTGTGTTTATCTTGTGCTTCACAGTACTGGTGGGCTTAATAGGAGTACTCCCAAAGTCAAATATGTCAATAAACTCGTCAAGGCATGAAACAAGCTGTAACCTTTGAATTTCAGACAGCCCTGGATCTAGAGTAAGGTTTATCTTCTGTGACCATTCACGTGACTTTAGCTGCGTTTCTTGTAACTTATCGCTGGATTCAATAAGACTGCAGATATCCCCATTCTCATAACTTTCCATGGTGCACATATTCATTCCTGATGGAATCAGTTGCGGCCAAGACGCTCCATTCGCCACCCAAATGCTACCTCGGCCGTGTCGAAATGTAACCAATTATTTGGTATAAGAACTTCCTTTCTTAATAATAAGTCCTTAGAAGTTGATACTAAAACATCTCTAACACCGCATACTTCTTCGTTTATCACACTGATCTTCTTTATTGATTTAGGCGGGATGACAAAGAGTCGTCGGAAGCAAACAATCTCTGGTTTTCCTCCTCTCGAGATTCCAGGACGGAGGTTTCCCCGAGATGGAGTTCATTTCTGCCACAATCAATGACGGCTTCGGTGGCCTTGAAGAAGTCCCATCCGAATATGATGTCATGGCTGCATTCCACCATAACAACGAATTCAAAGGATATCTTCAGACCATTAACTTCTATGTTCAGGACACATTTTCCTAGGGTCTCTATTAAATTTTTATTTGCGGCTTTAAGAATGGGACCTGGTTCTTTGAAGAGAGGTGTCTTTAGTTCGCGTCGAAATCTGTCTGAAATAACAGAAAAGTCGGCTCCTGAATCCACCAATGCTTTAATTTTGCGTCCATTTATTTCGACCATAACAAAATTTTCTTTTAATTTAGCGGCGATATACCCTGGAGGATTTTCCTGAATGGCGACCTCACCCCCGTTAGAAGCCGCTCCACTTAGTTTTTCACATTCTGAGGCATAGGAGAACGGCTGAAACGACGGACTGGCGACTGGGATTGTCTTCGGGCTGGCGACCTTGCGCGGCTTGGATGTGGGGAAGAGCTCCGGTAGAAGTACGTCGAGGTTTGGGGCGTTACATAGTCGTCGTCGGCGTCATATCTCGGGGGTCGACTCGAAAATCCATTTCTTCCTTCTCCGCCATTCCTTGACCTGGCTTCAGCGAAGACCTGCCGTCGTTCCCTACAATAACGGACGACATGTCCGGGTCGTCCGCAGTGGAAGCAGATAGGTTTGTCGTCGTAGGTTCTCCAATGTTCCGTCTTCCTGGGTTGGGTTGGTCGGTCGATATTATAATAGGGCGTTCGTGGTTGTTGTTGTACCACGTTGACTTGTGGTCTGGTAGGTTGTAGAGCACGGCTGACCTCTTCCCTCACAGTCTGTTCCAGGGCGTTCACCTCTCGGAGAGGATTGACCACTTCAGGTGCAGAGAAAACCTTTTGTATCTCTTCTCTAACGATGCGGCGAATTAAGCCGGCCAAGTCGTCTGAGTCGTCAACACACGAAATGGGCATTACGTTTGACAACCTGGCGAATTTCGTACGGCCGATCCTGCGCTGCTTGACGGTTGTCAGATGACGACAAAACTTCAGGATCTCATCTACTGTCTGTATGTCTTTCGCCACCAATACCTGGTATGTGTCTTCCGAAATTCCCTTTATAATGTGAGCAACTATCTCACCTTCTTCCATGCGAGGGTTCACCTGGTGGCAGAGACTAAGAATCTCCTGGATGTATGACTCGCTGGATTCCTCGGCCTTCTGTGCTCTTGACTTCAGAACTTCCTCGGCGCGTCGAGCAGAATCCTCCTGCAGTCCGAACACACCGCGGAATGCGTCTTCAAAGCTTCTCCACGAGTTGAGTGATTCTTCGTTATTATCAAACCACCTTCCAGCAGTTCCGTTCAAGTAAAATACGACGTTGGCAAGCTTCATGGTCTCGTCCCATCTGTTGTACTTCGACACTCTCTCGTACTCTTTCAACCATTGTCCAGGGTTTATATTTCCATCTCCAGAAAAGGTAGAAGGATCTCGTTGGCGCTGACAAGGGAGGTAGGATCCGCTAACAGTAGGTCTGTGGTCGTCTTCCATTTCTATTCGTTGTGGCAAAGGTTGAAGAATTGGTTCACGTCCCTGTAGACGTCGACTTCTTCAAAGTTCCGTCACGCTACCCAGCGTCTCCACCAAAATATGTCGCGGAGATAAATAAAGCAAGGGCAAGTTTGGGGATAATTAATTTATTATAAGGAGTAATTATAGGGAGAGAGAGAGTTTTGTACAACTTACCCCAGTTAAAGCTAATCCTGAATGAACGGCCTTAGCCACCGTCCCGTTTTCCTTATTTACAGATCAGCTTCCCAGAAGCCCCCACACCTGTGGTCCCCCCCGGGGTCCAGGGATGAATGACAGTTGTCCCATCTGGATGGAGCTACTTGACAATATATAAATCAATTATTAAAACTATATATTCAAATTATTCTACTTAGCTCATGAACAGCGCCCTCTATCAAAGATTAGATTAAATTATACTGATGCAAACAAATAGATAATGCTAATAACAAACAATTATAAAAAAAATCTTATCTAAATATATATCACTCGGGTAGATATGCACCTGGGGGGAAAATAATATTATTAATTTTCTTAAATTATAATTATTTATTTTTTATTTTATCAGTAGAATCTTTTTTGGAAATTGAATTAATTTTATTTACTCTGTTAAATAGAAAATTTGCCAGTACTGGAATTATCTTCATACTCACAAAAGGATTGGTTCTCGGCAATGAAAATGTCTTTCAAACGTGACTAGAGCATTACATAGGCAAGAAGGCATAACATTAAAATTCATATGACCGGTGGCATTTTGTGAAAGCTGTTTGGTTCTCCTCTTCGATTTCAACTGCCCCCCCCCGTACCCTGATTTAAGATCAATTGTTTAGAAGTATTTCGACCCTTGAAGGGTGCCCATGGCATCATCGACTCTGAGAATCGGATAAACCATCTTTCACAGTTATATCATTGAGCTTCAAGCTTCCGGTAGGTAGTCGATGTAAAACCTTCAACTGCCACCTTAATGGGCGAAGGACTCCTTCATGAGACATATCTTGTATTTGTTCATCAAACTGCTGAACTAACTCTGCAAGGTTTGGCTTTGATTGGGTTATTATCCTTGATATTTATTTTATGCTTTGTCAAATTGGTCGTGCTTAATTTTGAGGAGAATAAATCTGAAAATTTCGGCAAAATGTTCTTTTAGTTCGCTTTATTCTTTAGTTGATAAATTTTAGTTGATCTGGAGTTAATTGATAAGGGTGAACTACAAAAAAAAAAAAACATTGTTTTATTTTTCATTAACTTAAGCGGACTTTCGTTATCCAAGCATGAGATTGCTTGTTTTTCACAATGATTGAGCACCTAGCTATTCTAAGACCATTGGTTTAATTCAGCTCATTATTTTGTTCAATCACATATTCGCCGTCATTCGCCATAATTCCTACTTTGACCAGTTTGTCTGAAAGCACAGGAATAATAGAATTTTATAAATTTCTTACTTTTATATATTTTGTTTCTAAATTTTTATATTGTAACATAGTATTTATTAATTTTATTTATGTAACATAGTATTTCTTAATTTTATTATTTTTTTATTTAACAGAGTGGTCATTTTAATGTTTTATATCTTGCGACTCTGTAAATTTCCCTCGTGACTTATCTTTTGTTTTACCTTTGATAGTTTTGGCCTTCCCTGAAATAAATTTTGTTTCCTCCTGAAGTTTTTGTCTTCCCTAATTTTCCACGTGGCAATATTAATAATTCATATCATATTCTATCTGTCCGACTTCAAAATGTATTATTGTTTTAATTCTTTTCAAAATATCTCTTTCCAGGATGAATGTTTTGTTGAAGCTAGATATCATTAAAACAAATGTACGAGAAAAAGATTTATATTTCTGATCATTTTTTTGATAAGATTTTTTTCATCTGGCCTTACGCAAATGTTGTTCAATTTCTTTATTTCGGCTCCTATATATATTTTTTTTTTTCATTAATAATGACCACTGAGAAGTTTGCGCCTATGTCCACTAAGTATTGCAAAATCCAAAGTCTTTTACATTATGTTGGATAATATATTTATTATAGAATTTTTAATTCTTTGATGTCTCGAATCAGACGTGTCGCTTAGTTTATTCCAGGGCTGCTCATCTATTATGCGTAGATATGCTTTTGGTTCTGCGCAAAGATCGGCAGGGTCCTTAGAATTGGGAACCCGTTCTAGATTTATCCGTTTCTCGCTATTATAACCGTTCCTAGAGATAAAGGGCTGGTTTCCTTGTGTGTGAGGGGTGTACATCATTCTAAAATATTTTGTTCGACAGTATCTATAAATATGTCTTGGCCTTTTGCATTTTAAGTATATTTGTCTGCCATCCTTATCTTGTGACTTCCTATCAGTGTTTTATAATTTTGTGAGCGGCAATTTTTTTGGGTAGTATTTAGGGGTAATTGTTGCTAATTATTGTTAAAATTCTCTCTTTAGATTCTTTTCGAATGAGTTCAGTTTCTTGCAGATATTTGAAAAGGCACCCCGCCTACCGCGATGCAACCAAAAGATTTGGAGGCCGGAGGGACCTGCAGTAATGTGGCGGTAGCATCCAGTAGTCCAGTGTTAAAATTCCCGAGACGGCTTCCCAGAGCTTGAGCTTGCGGCGCTTATGTGGATGTCACGAACAGATGGTGGAGGAGTCAGACACGTTTCACTCACAGCGAGCCAAGAGTAGTTGTTGAAGCTTCCACGCTGCGCGGCCAGCACGCCCTCTAAATAAGATAGTTGAAGCAGCGTGCTGATGTCAAAAGAAGCCCGAAGCCGCTAACGGACGCTGGCCTTGCAAGGACACCTCCCGGCAGCCGTTCAGTACGCTGAAGTCCCCAGACAAAGCGCACCAGTCCGGTTTGTAGCTTGGAGATGGTAGAGTATGTGGGAAAGTTACAGTGAAGATGATACACCACGACAGATACCACCCCCTCCCAACTAAAGAGAAGTCGCCAACAAAGGGAGACCACTTTGCGATAGCAATCTCGACGAACTCAGCAAGGTGGTTCTCATGGGCTGAAGTTCCTGCTCCTGTTATCACGAGGCACCCGAGATTCTTCAGATTGGTAGAAGTCCAGCAAATATCGAGCGATGTGTCGGTGCGAATTTGCCACGGCGCCGCACCATAGGTCTTTGTCCTTGCCGAAGTTGATTTGGATCCCCGGAGTACTACGGAACTCGTCGAAGATGAATTTGAATATCAAATTGTTCATCTTTGCGGATAAGAAAACGATGTCATCAAGCCTAGTCCAGGACATTCCTGGAACCTAGTAACTGCTCCAAGATATGGAGGAGGGGACCCATGGCAAGGCTGAAGAATGCGACGCTGGCGGCGCAACCCTGTTTGACACCATTGAGAAGATGGAAAGTGCGGGTGTAGAAGTGCGTCAGTCCCAAGTAGAAAAGAAGAAACCACTTTTAATGAAGGCCGGGCCATCAGGATGGAACTCATCAGGGACATCAGAACGCTCCGGTGCAAATTGCCTAAATCGGTGGAAATGACAGCTAGGGTTGAGCGATATTTTGAGGCTGAGGCGACCTCGTCGGATACACACGTTATATTCTAGGAGAAGGATCGTTCCCGGAACTGAGTATGTCTGACATTTCGGCACAAGGCGAGGAAGATGAGGCCGCAATCTCTCAAGGAGGACGCCACTGAGGACCCTGTAGTCAGATGTTGCGAGGGATTATTATTCGGGCCGAGACCACTGTCGACCTTAGAGTCGAGGCAGATGGTGGATCATCGTGTAGAAGTTGGCAATGCTATGGCTATGCATATATATATATGTGGTAACCAAGAAGGTCAAACCTGTCGACTCTCTCCGTTCCTGTGGTAACCGAGAGGGGCATTCAGGGTATGGAGAGCTTTCCAGTACCTAACTGCACCTTGTAAGACCTTTAACAGTTCTCACAGAGTACAGGTAGTCGTGGTCGAGGCAGAATGGAAGACTTGGGATTGTCCACACACAAAAACGAAAGGACACAGTTGTACTAAGAAAGTTCCTTGAAAAGATAGAGTTGAGATAGCAAAAGATGGAGAGTTAAGAAATTTTCTTATTGGTCTACGGCGGTATAGTCGATGGAGGATATTGGAGAAAACTGACGAGGGCTTCCGCGGATGGTGAAGTGGCTGTACATTTCTGGCGTTGCGGAGGCTTATATATTCTGCCGATGAGGAAATACTGAGCCTTCAGCGAATTTATTTCATCCGGGCGTGGATCACGGAAGATATGTCATTGTACACTTTTAACGATTTCCTGTTAACTTCCTACATCTCTAAGCCTCGTTCTTAAATGTTGTTAGACTTCTATATATCAATCTCTGCTATTTAGCTTAACTCTTCTTCTATTACACAGCTTTATTTTATTATTCTCTGTTTGTACAAAGTACAGTACATATTGTAATGCAATGACACATGCCAATAATGCGTATAATTATTTACAGAGGTGTTTATTATACAACATGAAAATCTTGTTATATTATACAATATGGAGTTGTTGGCTTAAATTACCATATATATATATATATATATATATATATATATCCTCCTGTCCGACGCCAAACAGGAAAAGGGTGGAAGGACTGAAATATCGACTTGGGGAGTGACGTCATAGAAGGCGTTCACTTCCTGTCCTTCCTTGAAATCGGCGAGGGGTTAGGGCGAAAATTGACCTCAATTTGAACTGGCTTTTTCTCTCTTCTCTTGTTTAGGTTGGCATTTCTGGTCTATTGGAAAGATGTAGTTTTCTCGGTGTTTGTAGGTCGTTGTGTTTCGACATTGGTGTGACTTTGTAAAAATATTATTCACAGTGAGGTTAGGTTAAATGCGTGGTGAAAGATGTGACTTTCGACGTGGACACGCTTTAAGGTGAGATGTGTCACAGGCATGAAGGCGTCTTTGTGGCCTGTTAAGTGAAAACGTTTTGTTGTGTTGCGCTGTAACACGAGTGAGAAAAGTGGTTTGAATGGTGTCACGTGAAGTCGTTGTTTCGGTGAATAATCTAACTTGTTTCACCATGAATAACAAGTTTACTACTAGAGTCATGAGTGGTGGTACGAACACATATCGAGAATATTTAGACTGTTAGTGGATGTGGCACGCTTAATGTGAAACTTTTATTGTGCGTTTAGTGGCGACGATAGGGAGCCCGTGTGGCTCGAGATTGGATTTGTTTGTAAGTCGCGCACTAATAAATTTAGCCACATTTGGAGAAAGTTAGAAAGCTATAAAGGTGTTGTAGAGTTTGTTGACAGTCTGGGTTACAATTCCATTTCACATCTTTTTTAAATAAACTGCTTGCCACCGTAAATGCAACACCCTGAAAGAAGCATGCAAATAACATGAAATTTACAACATGCATTAGCGGAGATGAGATATGCAAATGATTAGAATTTCAGCACAGACACACATCACGGGCGCCTATGGCTCAACTTCAAAACACTATTTAAGGCTTGGAGATTTCGACGATTTCAAGTTTGGCAATTGTGTTTTCTTGTTAAAAAAAAAAAGAAAGAAAAAAAACGATCAATTATGCCTCGTAGAAAACAGCGATCATCTTTTGGTCAAGTATCCGAGGTCGACAGAGGAAGGTAGCGGTCTACTGAGATTGTGGATTATCTTTCAGGGAAATCGGTAGTCGTGTTGGACGAAACCAAACAACTGTAATGCGGATATGTGATCGTTGGATGCAGGAAGGTACGACGGACCGACGTATTCGATCGCATCCACCTCAGTGCACCACTTCACGTGCTGACAGGCAAATTGTGCGCATGGCAGTGACAGATCGCTCAGTCACATCACGAACCGTAGCACATCACATTCAGTCTGTAATGCATCATCCAGTGTCTGCGCGTACGATTCGACGCCGTTTACAGCAGAGTGGTCTGTCCGCAAGACGTCCATTGCTTCGTCTACCTTCGACGCAGAACCACAGACGTCTCCGCCGCCAATGGCGCGATGAAAGAAGGATGTGGACGGCAGAATGGAATGAAATTGTCTTTACTGACGAGTCACGCTTCTGTCTGCAACACCACGATGGTCGGATTCGAGTCTGGAGACACCCTGGAGACAGAATGCTGAACAGCTGCGTTATGCACCGCCACACTGGTCCTGCACCAGGTATTATGGTATGGGGCGGTATTGGATATCACTCTTGCACTCCTCTAGTACGCATTGCCGGTACTTTAAACAGCCAACGCTACATCTCCGAGGTGTAGGAGCCAGTTGTGCTTCCTTACCTTCAGGGCTTGCCCACAGCCATATTTCAACAGGGTATGTGCGACCACACGAGGCACGCATTGTCCAAAGGTTCTTCGTCAATCGCCAGATTGAATTGCTTCCCTGGCCGGCTCGCTCTCCGGATCTTTCGCCGATAGAAAACATGTGGGCCATGGTTGCTCAAAGATTGACCAATATTACATCCCAGCTGCCACACCAGATCAACTTTAGCATTGTATGGAAGCTGCTTGGTATGCTGTGCCCCAAGAACACATCCAAAGTCTCTTTGAATCAATGCCGAGGCGTGTGGCAGCGGTGATCTCCAACAATGGCGGCTACTCTGGCTACTGATTCTAGCAGGAACCACGCTTCGCAGGAGTCTATAAATTTAATCATTTGATACTTGGTCAACATGTTATCTACAAAATATTTTTTGTTGTGATATCTCTTGTCTTTATTGGTGTTTCGATTTGGGTGGCCAGCAGTGTAGTTTATTTAAGGGTGCTCGTAAGCGGTCATAATATGGTATAAACTTATTATAGACGTTTACTGCTCCTAAAAATGATTGTAGCGTCTTTTGATTGGTAGGTGGTTTGATGGCATTTATGGTATCAAGATTGCGCGTCTGTGTACAAACAGTACAATAGAGTACAATATAGTACCCATAATTATATCTGGCACTAAACTTGTAACGTGCGAATATTTTAATACACCATAAATAATATGGAAATTTTTCCGGGAAGAAATTGATCTATAAAAGCATAGGGCGCCCCTTCAGTCAAAATTAGACGTCATCTATTGACCGTCGCCGCAAACTAGCGGCCTCAAGTCGGTGACATAGCCACAACACCAGCTGGGCGTTTATTTTGATGGGGTATGCGACCTTATGATTATGATCTATAAAGATAAAATATGTGGTGATTTTCTAAGCATTCTTGGTAGTTGTGTGGTGAGTGCCAAGAACACACAGGAGACAGGATCCAGAAGCAAAAAACCGGGAGGAGTAGATCGGGGAGGAAAGATATAAGGTCCGGGAACCACTCTGAGAACAACTGGTGTCGAGACCACCTCAGTGCGAACTATCCCTTGATCATGTAGGTGATTTTAAACTGCTTTGAAGAAGATAAATTATCCCCCAGGTGGAAGTGGCGTGAAAACTGGAGACCTGGTAACCAATATGTTGTTTTAACCCGACTATTTTATCTTCCCTTTCCTCATACTCCCAAACAAGCCATTTTATTTACATATTTATAAATATTGTTACATAAAAATAAAAAATATTTATTTATTGAAATAGAGACCGTCATTTTCAAGAACAGCTAGCCATCTTTTTGTTGGGTTTTTAAATTGGTGACGATACCATTCTCGGGGTTTGGAGTCGAAAAAGTCACAACAGTCAATTTTGACATCTTGGAATGTTTCAAAGTGTCTTCCCCTTAGATAATGTAACAATGGACCGAAATAATAATGCATAATCAAATGGCACAATTGCTGGAGAAATCCTCCAAATCCTTTATTCTATTCGTTGTTAAGCTAGCTCTTTGAGCTGGAGAGTTGTCATTTTGCAGAAGTACTCTCTTTCGGTTGATCAAAGCAGGGTATCAAGTCTTCGAAACTTCATATACCTAGCTGAACCTATCTCGCGTATATTGTTGTGGAATGTCCATCATCAGAAATCGTAGGGTCTCAATATCCGTCACATGTGGTCGTCCCAGTTTGTTCTCAAGGCTTTTGTCTCTTTCTCTAAATCTCTTGAACCATTTTGAAGCTGTTCTATTATTCCTTTTCCTTCTACTTCGCATATTTCTCTTGCCGCCATATTTGCATTTAGCTCTTTTTTTTCTCAAAAGAAGCGCAATAGTGTTCGTTCTTTTTTGATCACACATTCTTTAACTTTCTGCTAGAATACTAAAATATTATTCTAAACCCTTTTACATTATATCAATCATGTAGACACGCTCATCGACCGTGGGATCGAACTTTATTTATTTAAACTTTATTTATTTTGATTTTATATTGGGCTTTCGCTTTGAAAACGAATTTTTGATAGAGTTTGGAATGTTGTCAAAATACATCGAGAAAGAGATATACAAATGAGAGAGAGAATAAAATTTCTTTAGATAAAGTATAGGAAAACATAGTGTTATGTACTCTTCTTCCTAATATTCAATAATCTTAGGTAGTGTAGTTTTTCATTAAAAGAGATTGTATGCTACTGAAATGTAATATATTTGCATACTATTTTATTTTTAGAGAATTATCATAAGAACTAAAAACATTAATATCTCAATATCAATTAAAAAGCCCTGTACGATTTATAATAATAGAATTATAAATTACATAATAGAATCATTGAACACAGAAGAAACATAAACAGAAATGACCCATTATCATTAATAGTACAGCACTCCAATTCAACAGGACATACATTTAATTTAAATGAACCTAAAGTACATTACAACAATATCAATAACAAATATCAAAGATTAATAATTGAAGCAATAGTGTCCAAACAATATAGCAGTATAAATCGCAGAATTGATTTACCAGAAGCATATAATTCAATAGACTTAAATAAAATAAGATAAAACAAATTCATTCACAGTATAAGATATCACATGTCTGATGGGAAACCTTGTAAGTTGATATGCACGTGTATCGTGGATATACACGTTAAATTTAAATTTATATATAAATCTTATTTCAAACTAGTTGGATTATTGTTTCATTAATTCCTGTAGAAGGGCGTATGTGCCCGAAAGCTCGTATATAATTATTATAATAAAGATACGCAGCCCTTGATGCTTTATTTTATTCATTTATTAATATCTCACGCTATAGATTATTTCACACAACAACAACCAAGTCCTTGGTCAAAACCATATATACATATTATATATTATACATAGTAAAAAAAGATATAAGAAGAGGTTCTACTGGAGTACTAACAAAACAATTTTTTTGTTTATTACAACATCTCAAACAAAGCAATAAGAAAGTGATTGTGTCCAGATGAGCATTCCTGAAGGTAACGCCACCAAGGGCAAGAAGATCTTCCCCACCAAGTGCAGCCAGTGCCACAACTTCGAGGCTGGCAAGGGCCACAAAATGGGCCCCAACCTCCACTGTATCCTTAGTATCCCTAGTATCTGTAAGTGTGTATGTGTGGTTAAACAGTAATAACATGGGTGCATATTTGGGTCAGGCGATTGTGAGAAATCACACGGCTAAAATTGGCGCTGCAGGAAGAGATAAAAGTCACGAGTACGTCTGACTGGAAATGACATTTCCGTCTGATGGGAATGGGAATTCCCCGTCCCAAACTTACCCAGAAATAGATATTTCGTAATAAAGGTGAATATGCTTGCAAATATCACACATGTATATCACACATCAAAGTATAATTTTTTAAATAAACTAATATTTAAAAAAGAGCCTATTTATCCTAAAATTCTTTTACCTTTGTCGCGGAGATACACCCCGTTATAAATCTACCACGGAGATAAAACTTGTGGAAGAGATACGTTTATTTCATCAAGCAAGCTGTGAGCTCTACTCTACAAGCTGTTATGTAATTAAAGTAAGAAGGATGAATCCATAACCAATTTAATTTTGCATATTATTAATAGCAATTATACAAAACAAATCTTGGTATATATTTTAAGTGAAAACAACAAGAGAGAAATAAGGATAACTCGGGCCCCTGGAACGCAAGAAACGCCAACTGCCCGGGCTGTCCAGCTAACTAGTAGAAACCAGTTACTCTAGATTATATTACATAAAGCCAATTGCAGAGCCGAACCAGCTGGTCAGGAAGTTCCATGCCTGCAGAGAACCCGGGAGTCCAGCCAACGAGACTGGGTCGAAGGAGGTCTTCCCAAGCAGCAGGGCTGTCTGCATTCTGTGTCGCATGAAAGCAGGGCATCTGAATAGAAGGTGGTCCACAGTCTGTTGTTCCTCCATACAATGTGGGCAAGATGGGTCTTGACCAGGATGCCAGAGAACCAAGTCTGCCCGAACATGGCCATGTCCTGTAAGTAAGGTGGTGGTGACTTCTCCAGGACAGACCTTAGGGAGGAATTGGAGCAGCCGGTCTGGAGTATGGGCTATTCTCCTCAGGTGTCTGTTGAAGTGGTCCCGGCAATAAACCTCCGTCCATGCGCCTAGGGCTGCCGTGCGTGAGTGGTTACGGGCCAGGCTTCTAGGCAGGATGGAAAATGATGGCTCTAAGGTCGAAACGGCCGCGTTCTTAGCAGCTCTGTCTGCTCCTTCGTTTCCATTGATGCCGCAGTGTCCCGGCACCCACAACACAGTTTTACATTTTGGTTGGTGTTCAGTGCGAGAATAATCTCAGCTACTAATGTCGATCGAACTGGACCTGACGTACATATGGCTGACAGAGCTGATCTGCAGTCCGACGCGATAGTGATTTCCTCTCTAGAATAACCTTCCTCCACCAGACGGACCGCCCAGCGGATTGCTAGAAGTTCAGCCTGGAAGGCTGTGCAGTCTGGATGGAGCCGTAAGAGAACGGGCTGCTGATCTTCTTATGAGGGAACAATTGCAGCGCCCACCACAGCCTCATTTTTGATCCGTCTGTAAATATTATGGTTGTTGTTATCTCCTCGATGTTCAGACTGAAAGACAATTGATGTCTATCCGGAGGGTATGGCAAAGAAGCAGGGCCTGGTCTAAATTCAAAATTTCCTTCATTGATTTCCTTTAGGAACGCCGTACGAGAACTAACAATAATATCGAGAGGAGGGCTGCCGGTGATGGAGATGGCTGAGACTGTTGGTGTGCAAGGACCTCCTCTCAGTACACGTTTCGCAAAATTGTAGTGAAGGCTCCTAAGCTGCCTAATGCCTTCGCTGGAGAGAGCACGACGTCCCCATGCTGACGATCCGTAAAGGAAGGCAGGTACCACCACCGCGTCGAAAATCCTAGTTCCAGCTGAAAAGGAGATTCCAAATTTGCCCTGTATGGAGTTGGTGAGTCGTGGGATTATTTATCTGCATCTACGTGTGATCTTGCGTAGGTGGGCGACAAATCCGCGGGTCTGGTCAAACTCCACTCCTAAGATTGTGATGGTCTTCTTGATGTTTAAAGGTTGACCAAGGATTCTAAGCCCTGTGTCGGAGTTGGGGTGGACATTACGCCATTGGAACAGGCAAGCTTGGGTCTTACTGGGGTTTATATTAAGACCATTCATCGTGCACCAAGATGTCAACCTCTCCAAGAAGTTGTTAGTGGCAGAGACCGGCAGGCGACCACGAACCTGAATCATTAGGGTAAAGTCGTCCGCGTAAGCTATTAATCGGCTGTCTTTGATGGAGGGAAGGGTGAAGATGGTCCGTGCAACTATGTTCCACAGGAAAGGACTTAGCGCTGAACCCTGGGGAGTGCCGAGCTGGGAGGACGTACATTCTGTTGATGACCACCGGTCTTCCAAAAAGCTTTTTACTAAGCCGGTAATAGACTCTGGACAATTTATACTTTCAAGATTTTGAATGATTGCCGGCCTCCAAACAGTGTCGAGGGCCTTACTGATGTCCAATCTGATGACAAGTTTTCCTCCAGTGGGCTTGTCTTTCTTCAATGAATTGAGTGATACTCGCCAGTGCATCTTCCGCTGAACGACCATTTACAAAACCGTATTATCTTCAAAGAACCATCCGTGACGATCCGTGAGCCACTGAAGTCTGGCCAGGATACATCTCTCAAACACTTTGGCCATAGTGTTCAACAAAGTAATAGGTCTGTATTTCTCCAGCTGACTGGTGGCTGAATTGGAGGGTTTAGGAAGAAGTATGAGGCGGCCTTCTTTCCATGGACGGGGGAAGTGGCCCATCCGGAGGCATTTGGTGAACAATTCGGCCAGCAGGAATTGCAAGGAAGGGCCGCCCTGGTCTAGGCATTTTGAACCAAGACCGTCGGGGCCCGGGGCTTTCCTTTTTCCACAGCGATGAATGGCTCTCAAAACTTCCCAGGGTTTGAATTCAGGTTCGTCTGAGTGCGCCGAAATTGAATTCCTTTGCGGGTGAGGTCTAGTGTCAGGTAGGAAAAAGTGATTTAACACGGCCTGGCAAGTCTCATGAGGATTGTAAGGAGAGCCTTATCATGTTTGAGAAGTGGTGGACCTCTGGGGGAGCCGCGTCCCCGGGCGATAAATCGATGTATGGCACTCCAGGATGCGGATGACACCTCCTCGCAGAGATTAAACCAGGATTTACTTTTAGCTTTCCGTATAGCCGCCTTCAGTCGATTATGGCACGCACGGTATAAACCGTGGAAGAAGTTCCTAATAGGACACCAGACACTCTGACTGCAACGGCGGAGGGAGATAACCAACCTTCTGAGCCGACTCAGTTCGGGGGTCCACCACGGCTTTGACGGTCTTGTAGTATTGGAGCGTCTCCCCATGGAAGAGTCACAAGCTGATTGCAGGATGGAAGTCAGAAGGAGGACCACCCTGTCAATATCTTCTGGGGTAGAGGCCTCGTTCAATTGGGTAGTTACCTGGTGGAGAGTAGAGTTGAGGAAGGATTTAAAGGTCTGTTCTTTACATGAGGATTCAACCCAGGAGGAGTTCGTCTCGTTATTGACCTTGTCTAGGAATGTAGTCCAGATAGGTATATGCTCAGTGAAGGCCATCTCATCTAATAAACCTCTAGTGGCATGGATAGCCAGTGAGCTGGAGGCCAGAGTGGCATCTATAGAAGATAAAGACCCATTTGACCAGGTAGAGACCACAGGGGGTCCCAAGAAATGAAGATCATTGGAGCTGGCGAACTCTTCAAGATTAGCACCCCGAAGGTCCAACCTCGCACCGATGCCCCAGGTAGGAGAGTGGGCGTTAGTGTCCATACCCAGGATCACTAGAAGAGAGGCCCGTCTTATCGTATTTCCCAGAAGAGGGATGAAATCATCGGCAGCTCTAAGGCCGTGCTAGTAGGCCGAGTACACCGCGATGATACTCTGCTCTAGACATATGGCTATGGAGGTTATGGCGGTGTCTGGGGAGGTTAGAGGGATGGGATGAAGGTTGCTACGTGCCACAATTCCCGAGGGGATGTAGGCGCCTGGGACAAAAAATGCCTGAAACCCAGGTGTGGGCCAGAAGAAGTTAGTTGGGAGTTCTTGCAGGAGCACGATGTCGGCCTGTGTCGAATTTGCCGAATTTGCAATTTCAAGAATGGCAGTTGGTGATTTTCTAGCGTTCACCTGCAGGACACGCAATGGCCTAGGCATTGTTTCTTGTTCGGGCTATTCTCTCTTTTACAAAGGGACAGGTAGATGAGGTGGCAAAGTGGTTGATGGGAGCTCCAGATTTTTTGCTGCAGCGGCAGCAGCGGCTTTGGCTTGGCTCGACCGAGCATTGGATGCCCTCATGCTCTGCAGAGCCGCAGCGATAGCAGATTGGATGGGCAGCTGGACAGGCAGACGCGCGGTGGCCGAAGCCACAGCAACGGAAGCATTGTTTTAAAGTATGACTGCGCTCATACCTGTGCATTAGACCCGCCACAGGGATACGTCCATGTTGACCGAGGATTTCGGCGACTTGGTTGTCGACTTCGATGAACACTGTACTAGTGCTGTGTGCCGCATTATTCGATCAATGGACTACCTTGATGTCACGTTTTCCCTGGAGTGACTGCACAGAGTGGTTGGAGCGGAAGCTCTCGCATATCTCCTCGTCCCGCACCTCCCCGTCCACTCTGAAGAGGCAGTATCTTGATAGGATAACCGGGCGCTCGTGGCAGCTTAGACCCGTTGGCAGGGAGGTCAGCCCCGAGGCCAGCGACTTTGCCATTTGGGTTGTTTTAGTGTGGAAAACAACCTTGCCGCTGGTGTTGATGGACGCCACCATGTCTTTTGATGACGCTAGGGAAGGATGAATCTTTTGAATTTCCCTTGGGTTGGCTTTGGGGTTAGCCGACTTGACGACGACATGCGATTCGAAGGAAGGAGCCAGATTCACAAATGTGGCTTTCGCTTTGGGTTTCGGAAGTGCAGGCCTTACCGGCTTGTCTTTCTCTGCCACTACCGAGGCGAATGAGGTGGAGGGGATCGGGACGTTGGCTGTGGGATTGGGTCTTCCTAGCCTGGCTCCCTTGAAGGCGTCCTCAAGAAGTTCTGCCTCTTGGACGAGAGTCAGCATCAGTCCTCAGGTGGCCATCTGTATTTTTTCGGGGGTGTCCAGGCTGGTGTCGGCAATGATCGCTTCGAAGGTTCGGCACCCGAAGTTGAACAAGTTCGCTGTGCTGTTGAACTTAAATTGGTGATGGGAAGACGGGAGGAGGTCTTCGTCCTCAGGACGCGGCCGCTTTTTGTTGGTCTGCTGACTTCCTCCACCATCATACTGGTTCGGCTCCATGAATAAAAAAAAAAACTATCAAAAAGCAAATTTACTTCAAATAGAAAAAAAAAAGCCTAACAAGACAAAGAACACTTTTGTCTCGACCGCGGCGCAACTACTAACTGTGAAGAAAAAGAATCAAGGTGGATCTGAAAACAACAACAAAAAAAAACTCAATATTATATACAAGTTCCTTTTCAAACACGAGGTCATCTATAGCCATTGTTACTCTGTGTAATAGTCCAACACAAGCCACTCTATTCAACCACGACTGCCGGCACAGGCAGCATCGCCTTTTATAAAGGCAAAAGATAAAAGAAAAATGTAAAATAACTATTTACATAAAATATAAAAATACAAAGTATATATTTACATAACTAACCAACAACCTTCAACCGGAAATATTTATTACAAGGGCATATTTAATCTTGTATTGCATACATTAAATATTCCATTTCCTACTGTTTTCTTTATTTTCCTTTAGGGAATATAAAAAAATATTTTTATGCCACCAAAGTCAGCAAAATGTTTGATATTTATTAATTTTACTTTGTAATCTCTTTTTGTCCAGTTTACCAAATATAATACTTCTATGTGGATTGGGATTATATCAAAACTCGATTACACAAATTGAAAGGAAGCATGGAAAATATCCCATTCCTGCGACCACATTTTAATAGAAAAATCTCTCTACACCAAGCATGTTAAACTCGCGGCCCGCGGGCCTCATGCGGCCCACAACGAATAAATTTGCGGCCCACCGGACAATATATTTTAATTGAAAAATTTTCATGAATTTAAAAAATAATAATAAAAATTTGTAGCCTAATTTTTTAAAATTGTAATTATACATAATTTATTTATTAATAACGAACCACTGGTCGCCATACATAAGTCGTAAGTTTTGATAATATTATACCTACATACATAACGTATGTACATCGCCATAAGTATTGTGTGCCTTAAAGTTTAAAGAAAATATTCTTTCGGAGTACTAGAAAAATTTTTTTTTTTAAGTTACGATCAATAAATTGTGCAGTTATTCTGTGTCTGATAAGTTAAAAAATATTAATTAAAAAAAATTAAAATATTAATTAAAACGTTTTATTATTTTGTGTTAGCGATTACTATTTTTTTTTCAGACCTTTGTATTTAATATGTCTTCATCAAAACCAAGTGGCAGTAAAACTAAACGAAAAATTGCTGACGAACATAGGAATTTTCAAGAAAAGTGGGAATTAGAGTATTTTTGCTCTGAAGTAAAAGATAAAATCATCTGCTTGATATGTAATAATGCTATTAGTGTACCAAAATTATATACATTAAACGTCATTATGAACAACATAAATCAAAATATGATACCTACGAAGGTGTTGTATTCCCGTTTTTTGGATATATGGGAAGGGAGCATGTAAGATGTGACTTAGTAAAATTTCCTTACTTAAGTATATATATATATGGTAATTTAAGCCAACAACCCCATGTATATAACCCATAACAAGACCTTAATGTTATATAATAGAAACACAGCTGTCAATGATTATACGCACTATCGACATGTGTCTTTACATCATTGTATGCAATGCAATTTGTACAAACAGGATAAATACTTAATTAAAAAAAAGGCTCTGTAATTGATTAAGAGTTGAGCTAAAGCAGAGATCGAGCATATAGTATTGCCAAAACAACAAAGTCTAAAGATGGAAACGGCCACAGCACCAGTGTACAATTTCACCAGACGACCCAAGCCTCTCCCACATGTACTGTAATGCAATACTCCCCTTTCTCGGGAAAGATATATATAAGGCCCCCCCATCTTTAGCTAAAAATACAGCCAGTTCACCCCTCGTGCAAGCCCGCGTCGATCGTACCTTATGTCGATCTCATCTAACATGTAGTCAGTAAGGACTCTTCCATCTCCATCTTTCGCTCCTAGCTCAACTTTTATCTGCGAAAATCTAGTACAAGTTTATCCTTTTACTATTTCTCTCTCTATACACTTGTCTGACACTGATCTCTATTAAAATTATCCTTAGTCATTTGTGGCATATACTGTGTAATATCCATGAAATCATTATTAAATTAGATAATCTATAAAAGACACCTTCTGGAGATTTAGCAACCCACTGAAGACGCTGGGATCTATTTCAGAGAGGGAAATTATAGCAATAGATCTCTATAATTTCTACAGATCAATTGTAAATAGATTCATACACAAAAGATATAGTGAGGAAAGTTTTAGGACAGATGTGTAAAGAAATTCCTCATTAAACTAAGGCTCACGTGTACTTGGAAAAAAAAGGGGAATTACTGTATTATCCTTTGTCCCTGCATTATATTAAATAATCTATAAAATAATGGTCGGCTCTCCCATCAAAATAGACGCTGGAATTGATCGCCGTCTATTGGCCGTCTCTACAGACTAGAGGACTCGGGTCAGTGACAAGCCGAGCATTATTAATTATGAAGCACCCATTTAGCTTTAAATCTCTGAGATCATCCAACAACAATAAGGGATCTCAGATAAAGAGAAGCATGTTATTATTAGAAACTATAAACCTGAATATAAGACCAAATTAACATTTTTATAGAAATATAAGATGTTGAAAATATTATTTCAAAATCAGGTATCAAGGAGACACCAGGTCCAGATTTTATCAGTAATAATATGATCAAACATGTAGGTACACTTTTAATCCCGATTCTTATAGCAAAGATTCAACAAATGCGTTGAATTAGGTTACTATCTGGATGTATGGAAAGACTCTATTTGTAAAGATTATACCAAAACCTAACAAAATAAGCTATGAGACAAGCAAAACTATAGACTTATACTATTGACATTAACATTTGTAATATATTTAAAACAAAAGGGTTTCAATAATATCATGAAGGGAATAATCTAATGAGTATAAGGCAACATGGGTCTTACTAAAATTAAATCAACGAATAGTATAATGGTAGATATGATGGAAAACACACTGAAACACAGGCAGGAGAACTGGCTTCTTTGATCACAGTGGGTATGGCAGGCACTTTCGACAATGTATGTTGACCAGCAATTATTAGAAGACTTGATTTTTAGTAGCATTCCCTCCAAATAGGTAAGAATCATACAATATTTCATTTAAACAGTAAAAGAAGGGCAAATTCCTCATATGGAAATACAAATATTACTAAAATCTGACAAAGAGATACCCTCAAGGCAGCCCTAATAAAGTCATATTTGCAGCTGTCGCTGTATTAAAGTATCACAGCAAAGGTACAGTACACAACTCCATTCCATCAGAGTCGGTAGTTCTATATTCCAATACAATTTTTAATAATAGGATGTGGGGGTAGCACCATAAAACAAAAGAATGAAATATGTATGAGAGGAAACAAAAATATTATCCATATAAGTTATATACTAGATATTTATTCAAAATAAACAAATTTAGGGAACATTTCTATACTGGTAAGATATGCTATTTATATAGTGATCTAGATAGAGGTGACTTGAAGTTACAAATTTGCCTTTATAAAGGGGAAAGCCTAGATCTCCATCTATTCTGGCGAGACAAAATATAAGAACCCTATCACTCTTTTTAAGTTACTTAAAGCCCTTCTGGGCCCATGCGAAATCTAAGTTAGTTTCTGCTCAAAAAGGGGGTACTAAGCCATAATGGCAAAGAGGCTTACCTTTTCCCGAAAGCGCCGGTGAAAGTCTGGTCTCCTTCTTTCTGCGTCCCGAGCCCGACTGTAGACTGCCCTCTGACTGATCGACTCTGAATGATTCCCCTATTTAGCAAAGAAAACCCTCTTTTATCCTTGTCCCTCTCCATTTTCATTCGCTGCTCGCGCCAAAGTTTCTATTGGTTGGCATTTTCATTCGTCGAAAGAAAACACGCACGTGATCATGACCACGCCTCCAATTTACCGTGTTGCCGCGAGTGAAAAAAACAAACAAAAAAACATTGTAGATTGAAAAACAAATTAATTCCTTTAGGAAATTAAATAACATATATATTCCGAGTATTAATAAAAAGAAATTATAGATTTAAATGTTTATATGATAAATTATTTTCATTTGGTCACCTCTATCTAGATATTAAATGAGGGGCATATATGTACATATGGTACAGCAGCTTCCAGCACGGATGTCTCTGGATGTCACTGGTGTCTTATTCTCCACCAGGCATCTGCTTTCGGCATGGAAGTCTGGTGTCATCAAGTGTCTAGGTTTCTGGGCAAAAAGGTAGTCTATAAGTCTATGTGGGAGGGAAGCCATGTATCCAGTTGATGTTGATCATACATCTTCTGTTGGGGTATGATTACAAAAACGTACCCCAACAAAGGTTTAATGAGACAAGAAAAGTTAAAAGAGTTCAAGTTGGGAATGAAAAAAACAACAGTTTATGTTTACTAAAGTATCACAAGAGAGTGAAGCGGCGGTGCATGCAAGCTACGTTTTATCTGAGATGATAGCTAAACACTCAAAACCTTTTACTGAAGGTGATTTCATCAAGGGATGTTTATTTAAAGCTGCAGAAATTGTTTGTCCTGGAAGAGTGAAGACGTTTCAAGCAATATCTTTGTCTAGAAATACCGTTGTGAAAAGAGTTACTGATATGGCCAGAAATTTAAATGATCAGATAAAAGAAAAATCATCTTGTTTCGAAGCATTTTCCATTGCCCGTGATGAGAGTACGGACATTGGGGGCGTAGCTCAGTTAGCTGGTTTTTTTTCGAGCTTGCGACACGGATTTCAACATTTTTGAGGAATTATTGGAACTAGCACGGCACTACTACAGGAGAAGATATATTTAATTTTGCGTTTATGATCTTCTGCAAAAATACAATTTACCTCAATCAAAATTGACTTCTGTAGCAACAGATGGAGCTCCTTCAATGACTGGAAAAACCAACGGTTTCGTAGCATTACGGCGAAAAAAACTAAGTGAAATTTCTGATGGTTCCAATATTCATCATACGCATTGCATTATACATCAGGAAGTATTATGTACGAAGGTAATAAAAATGGAAAATGTGTTGACACCAATCAAAAAATTCATCAATTTCATAAGATCTCGAGGTTTAAATCAGCGACAGTTCTCTCTGCTCTTAACTGAATTAGAAAGCGAATATTCAGGTTTATTATACTATACCGAGGTACGTTGGCTATCATGCTCCAAGGTTCTCAAACAATTTTGGGACTTGAAAGAAGAAATATGTCAGTTTTTAATAACCAAGAATCAAGACATCAATTTGTTTCCAGATCAATTATGGTTTCAAGATTTTCCCTTCATGGTTGACATAACAAAACACTTGTCGGATTTAAATTTGAAACTGCAAGGAAAGAATCAGATCATTACCAACATGTGTGACCGAGTTAATGCATTCAAATGTAAGCTAGTTCTTTGGGAAAAGCAGTTGAAAAACGAAGATTTAATGCACTTTCCGACATGCAACATGTACAAATCAAGTTTAGGTGAAACTGCATCGTATCAAAAATATGCGGAAAAAATTTTAAGTCTTAGAAATGAATTTGAAACAAGGTTTTCTGATTTCAAATCTTTGGAAGGCAAGTTTACTTTGTTTTCTTCGATTTTCTCGATAAATATAGAATCAGTACCTAATCTGTTACGCAAACTTTGACTTTAATCATCATCGATGCTGACGTCACTACTATTACGTCACACTTCTACGCTTCATGACTTTCCTGTTTGATTCTTTGCTCGCAGGTTTACAACAATTTGTATGGGAACAAGTCGTTCCTTAAATAAATATATATTTGTTTATATCTAAAGGGATGTCCTTGTAACTACAAATTACGTGAGTACAAAACAACTCGAAATCCTTAGAAAGAAACATCGTATTTTTGCTTAAGCCTATATCAATTTGGTAGCAGAGCGTGGTTTGGGCGCGCGAATTGGACTAGCCGCCAATTGATCCATTTAAATCAAAAAGGATATTAAATAATTGGACTAACCGCCAATTTAGAAAGAAAAAAAGTTGAATGAAAATGGATACCCATAACTTAGCAAAAATCGAACAGTTAACAGAAAACAACTATACAACGTGGTCCATGAAAATGGAAGCAATTCTAGATTCAAAAGATCTCTTCGAGGACGTAATTGTTAATGACGAGCCAGACTTTACAAATAATAAACTAGAATATGATATTTGGAAGAAAAAGAATCGGGAAGCATACAGCCTAATAATATTGTCACTTTCGGATGACTTAACAATCATCTTTCGAGGCGATAAAAGGGCCAAAAGAATTTGGTACAACATAAAGAAAAGGTTTGAAGGATCTCTAGAAAATAAAAGGATAGACCTAATGTTGGATCTAGCCAGACTAAAATTGAACCCAAATGAAAATGTTAACATGTATATTGTACGAGCACAGAAACTGGCACAAGAGATCACCCAGCTAGGAAAGACTGTAACAGAAAGAGAACTTATACGATACATTGTTGAAGGACTCACACCTAACTTTGACACGATCACAGCAGCACTGTCAATAAACAGAGGAATCTCCTTACCAGACTTGAGACAAACTCTACTGGATTTCGAGACGAAAAGACAGGACAGAAACAAAAATCATGAAAATGCTTTCAGATCATCAGGCAACAAATTCAAAGAAAAGTCATGCTTCATTTGCAAAAGAAAAGGACATTTCAAGAAAGACTGTTGGTTCAACCCTAACAACAAAGGAAATCAAAAGAATACAACAAACATGGCCAGTACAAGGAACTACCATAAAGGACCAAAACAAAACAAAGACACGGCCAGATCAGCAATCCAAGAACGAACTGAGGAACCATCCCAACGAAGAGACTCCACTTCAGAATACGCACTACATGTAATCACAAGGGAGGAACGCCCGACGACTCAGGACGTGTGGATAATTGATTCTGCGTGCACAAGCCACATGACTTCCCATGGTGAATGGATCGAGCACAAGACGGAGGAGAGAAGAAGCATACAAGTGGCGGGAGAAGGGAGACACATCGAATCTGCCTCATCAGGATCAATCCAAGCTACTGTACAAGGTAAGGACAAACTTAACAACGCTGTAACCCTGCACAATGTCCTCCATGTACCACACCTGAAAGGAAATCTAATGTCATTCCAAGCGTAGTAAAAAGAGGGAACTCTGTTCTTTTGAATTCTGAAGGAGCATACATATACTCTTCTGATGACAAGCTAATAGGAGCAGGCAACTTTGATGGTAACATGTACACATTGAACCTATCACGTTTATCTGAAGCAACTCATGTTCCAAACGAACATTGCTTGAATTCAAAGGACAATTCTAGGACTGCATGGCACAGAAGGTTAGGACATCTTAGTGACAACAAACTAGACCCGATTTTGAAGAACAATCTTCTAAAAGGCTTGGACTCTATAAATGGTACCCTTGATCAAGGTGATGCTTGCTCATTGGGAAAAATGACCAAAGTACCCTATGTTCACACAGATAGCAATCAGGAAAGCTACCCCTTTGAAGCCATTTATGTTGATCTCTGTGGTCCAATGAGTATAAACTCCTTGGGCGGAAGTAAATATTTCTTGACCATCGTAGATGGATTTTCTAGGAGAATATTTGTAGAATTTCTCAAAGATAAACTCTCAGCAGCAGAAGTTTTGAAGAAGTTTATTGTAAAGAGAGAAAACGAGCTAAACTCAAAACTAAAACGACTCAGAACAGATAACGGAACAGAATTTATCAATAAAAACCTTGAAACCTTCATAGAATCCAATGGAATTAAAAATGAACTAACTACACCGTACACCCCAAGAAGCAATGGGAGAGTTGAAAGAGCTAACAGAACACTATTAGACAAAGGCCGAACACTTCTGGCAGACTCCCAATTACCCCTACACTTCTGGGCAGAAGCTGTGAATACAGCTGCATATCTGTACAACCTAACTCCCACAACCAATGACCCAGACACTACCCCTATGGAAAAATGGAAAGGTAAAAAGCCATCCGTCTTTCACATCATGAGATTTGGTTGTGAAGTCTTCTATAAACTCGAGAATCATCAAAGACACAAACTAGAAGCTAAATCTAAGAGAGGAATATTTGTGGGCTATTCAAAATGCAGAAGAGCTTATCGAGTATTTGATATCACAGCGAGAGTCATTCTTGAAACCGCAGACATTCACTTCAGAGAGAACAATAATGTCATCTCGGAAGAAAAACAAAGTGATAATAATACGGACACTGACACATATTTCTTCATTCAGGAGGATGAACAACTGGGCAATCGTGTTCTATCAGATGTTGATATTGAAGAGCCAGCACCAGATAACATGATCGACAGACAGACAGAGTCAAGTGGGTCAGACAGACCACAAAGAACTCGAACAACACCTAAAAGATTCAATGACTACGTTCTGGCTACTAGGAATGAAACCATTCCGAAAGACTATGAAGAAGCCATCGCATGCGAAGACAAGAAACATTGGGAGAACGCAATGCTTGAGGAAATACAGAACATCTACTCACATCAAGTATGGGAACTGGTACCTAGACCTGTAAACGCTAAAGTTGTTAAAAGTAAATGGGTGTTCAAAATATCTAAAGACCAAGAAAACAAAACTTACAAAGCTAGACTTGTTGCAATGGGATACAACCAAATCCCAGGAAGAGATTACAACGAAAGTTTCAGCCCTGTAATTAAAAATGCCACCTTCAGGACTATTTTGTCAATGGCAACAACAAAAGATTCAGTCATTAAACTATTTGATGTGAAAGCAGCCTATCTAAATGGAAACATTGAAAACACAATATTCATGGAACAACCTGCTGGATTTGTCCAAGACAGAAACAAAGTTTGCAAACTCAACAAAAGTATTTATGGTCTACCTCAATCCGGAAGATCGTGGTATGAGAAATTCAGTCAAGTACTTCATGACTGTGGACTGGAAAAACTTAAATCTGATCCTTGCCTATTTAAATGGAAGAATGAAGACAAATACTTCTATGTAGGGATATATGTTGATGACTTTATCACTGTCTCAGATTCTGAAGATACCTCGAACAGATTCATCAATAAATTGAGACATCACCTGGAAATAAAGGATGTAACATGTAAAGGCATGTTTTTGGGAATCAAGATCATACAAGACAAGGAGGGAATTTCGCTACAGCAAAGCCACTATGTACAACAAATATTGCAGAAATATGGACTGGAAAATTGTAAGGAAGTTCCAACACCAGGTTCCAAAGAAAACAATTTGGACAATTATATTGAAGATGACAATTGTGATCAGCACACTTACCAAGAAGCCCTTGGAATGCTAATGTTTCTAGCTGTTAACACCAGACCCGACATCGCTTACATCACTAGCAAACTTTCACAGTACTCCAGACAACCAAAACAGATGCACTGGACAGCAATCAAAAGAGTGATGAGATACCTACGAGGAACAATTGACCTAGGAGTGAAATTTGAAAGAGGGAAGACTGGAATCCTGAAGTCCTACACCGATGCCAGCTGGTCGACCATCCATGACGGAAAATCCAACGGTGGATATGTATTGAAGCTCGGCGAAGCAACTATAGACTGGAAAAGTAGTAAACAACCACTCGTCGCCCTCTCCACAATGGAATCGGAAATGATAGCTGCTTGTGAAAGCTGCTGTCAAATCAAGTGGATAATAAACCTGTTGCGAGAGCTGGAAGAATGGAATTTCATGGAAAAACCAACTGCGATCTATACAGACAGTCAGTCATTGATCAACTGGATCTCCAGCCCTAAACAAAGCAGTCGCTGTAGACATATCAACAGAAAGTACCACTTCTTAAGAGACTGTTATAAATCCAGAGATATCTGCCTTCTGTACAAGCCATCTCAGGACCTGGAGGCGGATATCTTCACAAAGGACCTATCCCGAGACCAGATGAAGAAACACCTGGAGAACCTCAGCATCGTGGGAGTAAAGACAAAGTAAGGAGGGAATTGTTACGCAAACTTTAACATCAATCATCATCGATGCTGACGTCAATACTTTTACGTCACACTTCTACGCTTCATGACTTTCCTATTTGATTCTTAGCTCGCTTGTTTACAACAATTTGTATGGGAACAAGTCGTTCCTTAAATAAATATATATTTGTTTATATCTAAAGTGATGTCCTCGTAACTACAAATTACGAGAGTACAAAGCAACTCGAAATCCTTAGAAAGAATCATCGTATTTTTGCATAAGCCTATATCATAATCATATGCAAATGGAGGTAATAGATATCCAGTGCGATTCAGATTTAAAGGCAAAATTCATTGAAGTTGGCGTTTCTGAATTTTACAAATATTTGCCAGCCAGATTTGAAAACACTCGAAAATTAGCATATGAAATTATGTCCATGTTTGGAAGTACTTATCGGTGCGAGCAGTTATTTTCACTTATGAAAGGAAATAAGTCTCCAGTCAGATCGAGAATTACTGACGTTCACCTTGGGTAAATTTTAAAATTAATCACTGCGAACAAGAATTCCCCCGAAGTAGGAAAGATGGTAGCAGAAAAGAGATGCCAAATATCAGGGAGAAAATATTAACTTTACTTTCTTTTTTCTTATTAGTATTTTTTAAAATAAACCTACATAAATGTTACTATAAAAATGTAATTACTTGTTTTCTTTTTTTGCGGCCCACATAATCTTATTACTTTTTTATTTGGCCCGTGTTAAGATTTGAGTTTGACATGCATGATCTAGTGTAATATCCGCGGCTAACAATGATCCAGTGTAATCTCCGCGGCTAACAATGATCCAGTGTAATCTCCGCGGCTAACAATGATCCAGTGTAATCTCCGCGGCTAACAATGATCCAGTGTAATCTCCGCGGCTAACAATGATCCAGTGTAATCTCCGCGGCTAACAATGATCTAGTGTAATATCCGCGGCTAACAATGATCCAGTGCAATCTCCGCGGCTAACAATGATCCAGTGTAATCTCCGCGGCTAACAATGATCCAGTGTAATCTCCGCGGCTAACAATGATCCACTCTTATGATCTCCGCGGCTAACAATGATCCAGTGTAATCTGCGCGGCTAACAATGATCCAGCCAAATATCCGCGGCAACAATGAACCACTATTATAATCTCCGCGGCTAACAATGATCCAGTGTAATCTGCGCGGCTAACAATGATCCAGCCAAATATCCGCGGCTAACAATGAACCACTATTATATTCTCCGCGGCTAACAATGATCTAGTGTAATCTGTGCGGCTAACAATGATCTAGTGCAAGCATGTCAAACTCAAATCCTAACACGGGCTAAATAAAAAAGTAATAAGATTATGTGGGCCGCAAAAAAAGAAAACAAGTAATTAAATTTTTATGGTAACATTTATGTAGGTTCATTTTAAAAATACTAATAAGAAAAAAGAAAGTAAAGTTAATATTTTCTCCCTGATATTTGGCATCTCTTTTCTGCTAACATCTTTCCTACTTCGGGGGAAATCTTGTTGGCAGTGATTAATTTTAAAACTGACCCAAGGTGAACTTCAGTAATTCTCGATCTGATTGGAGACTTATTTCCTTTCATAAGTGAAAATAAATGCTCGCACCGATAAGTTCTTCCAAACATGGACATAATTTCATATGCTAATTTTCGAGTGTTTTCAAATCTGGCTGGCAAATATTTGTAGAATTCAGAAACGCCAACTTCAATGAATTTTGCCTTTAAATCTGAATCGCACTGGATATCTATTACCTCCATTTGCATATGATTAGGTACTGATTCTATATTTATCGAGAAAATCGAAGAAAACAAAGTAAACTTGCCTTCCAAAGATTTGAAATCAGAAAACCTTGTTTCAAATTCATTTCTAACACTTAAAATGTTTTCCACATATTTTTGATACAATGCAGTTTCACCTAAACTTGATTTGTGCAAGTTGCATGTCGGAAAGTGCATTAAATCTTCGTTTTTCAACTGCTTTTCCCAAAGAACTAGCTTACATTTGAATGCATTAACTTGGTCACACTTGTTGGTAATGATCTGATCCTTTCCTTGCAGTTTCAAATTAAAATCCGACAAGTGTTTTGTTATGTCAACCATGAAGGAAAAATCTTGCAACCATACTTGATCAGGAAACAAAGTGATGTCTTGATTCTTGGGTATTAAAAACTGACATATTTCTTCTTTCAAGTCCCAAAATTGTTTGAGAACCTAGGAGCATGATAGCCAACGTACCTCGGTATAGTATGATAAACCTGAATATTCGCTTTCTAATTCAGTTAAGAACAGAGAGAACTGTCGCTGATTAAAACCTCGAGATCTTATGAAATTAATGAATTTTTTGATAGGTGTCAACACATTTTCCATTTTTATTACCATCGTACATAATACTTCCTGATGTATAATGCAATGCGTATGATGAATATTGGAACTATCAGAATTTCACTTAGTTTTTTTCGCAGTAATGCTACGAAACCGTTGGTTTTTCCAGTCATTGAAGGAGCTCCATCTGTTGCTACAGAAGTCAATTTTGATTGAGGTAAATTGTATTTTTACAGGAATTCATAAACGCAAAATTAAATATATCTTCTCCTGTAGTAGTGCCATGCATCGGTACTAGTTCCAATAATTCCTCAAAAATGTTGAAATCCGTGTCGCAAGCTCGAAAAAAAAACAGCTAACTGAGCTACGCCCAATATCCGTACTCTCATCACAGGCAAAGGAAAATTATTCGAAACAAGATTATTTTTCTTTTATCTGATCATTTAAATTTCTGGCCATATCAGTAACTCTTTCCACAACGGTATTTCTAGACAAAGATATTGCTTGAAACGTCTTCACACTTCCAGGACAAACAATTTCTGCAGCTTTAATTAAACATTCCTTGATGAAATCACCTTCAGTGAAAAGTTTTGAGTGTTTAGCTATCATCTCCTATAAAACGTAGCTTGCATGCACCGCCACTTCACTCTCTTGTGATACTTTAGTAAACATAAACTGTTGTTTTTTCATTCCCAACTTGAACACTTTTAACTTTTCTTGTCTCATTAAACCTTCGTAGGTATCATATTTTGATTTATGTTGTTCATAATGGCGTTTAATGTTATATGATTTTGGTACACTAATAGCATTATATTACATATCAAGCAGATGATTTTATCTTTTTCTTCAGAGCAAAAATACTCAAATTCCCACTTTTCTTGAAAATTCCTATGTTCGTCAGCAATTTTTCGTTTATTTTACTGCCACTTGGTTTTGATGAAGACATATTGAATACAAAGGTCTGAAAAAAAATTAGTAATCGCTAACACAAAATAATAAAACGTTTTAATTAATATTTTAAAATTTTTAAAAAATTAATATTTTTTAACTTACCAGACACAGAATAACTGCACAAATTATTGAACGTAACTTAAAAAAAAAATTTCTAGTACTCCGAAAAAATATTTTCTTTAAACTTTAAGGCACACAATACTTATGGCGATGTACATACGTTATGTATGTAGGTATAATATTATCAAAACTTACGACTTATGTATGGCGACCAGTAGTTCGTTATTAATAAATAAATTATGTATAATTACAATTTTAAAAAATTAGGCTACAAATTTTTATTATTATTATTTTTTTATTTATAATTTTTTTTTAATTAAATATATTTCCTGGTGGGCCGCAAATTTATTCGCTGTGGGCCGCAAGAGGCCCGCGGGCCGTGAGTTTGACATGCTTGATCTGTTGAGTCATTTTTTTATGTCCTATTTGAGGACATCTTGACTTCGAACCTAGTCTAGCTCAGCAATAATAACATTTGTAATTGTATACCATAGTAGATTAAATTTAGATACATACACAAAAGGAAATATAGCACACACCAAGGATACACACCTGTTTTGTATTTGATTAAGGATAAAATATTACCAATACACTTTAAAATATTAAAACATTAAAATTTATTTACCTCGGTGCATTTACAATCTTTCATTTTATGGGCAATTCTACATGCACAAAAAATTTTGTTTTAGGATTTCAGGCAAGAATGAATTTTTACCTATTAAAAACATAGATATGCCTTTCTCAACATATAAAACATGCCATAATTGGCAAACATACCAAATAAAAACATAGTGGAACATGACCCTTTGTTCTACCTTGGTAGATTTTCTTACAAACTTGTACGCTTCATATCCTTTACTTAAACTTTCGTTTGTAGGCAGTACTAAATGAACATAAAATCTATTTTCTTTATCAAACTCTAATACTTCATACAAAGGACAAAATATGAATTTTTCTTACCTATTAAAATAAGCTAAAAATATGCCTCTTTGACATATTAAATATGCCCTAAATTAATAGAGAAGATGTTAACATACCGTTTCTCCCGGATGCCAGCGCTCCCTCCCGGATCGACCTTTTTCGTACGCCTCCCGCTCAAAAACTGACCGTTATTTTTCAAACAGCGCCCCAAGGTAAATCGTCATCTACCTACAGAGTAAAAAAATAATTACTTTAATATTCTTAGAATATTTATTTAAAAATAATAGTAATAAAGAAAATATTCTTTTTTTAAAACAATATTTAAAAATAATAATAAGGATAATAAAATATAATTTTTTTTTTTAATTTAAAGTAATTTCTCCTTTAAGAAATTCGAAATTGAACATCTTCTTATTAAAAGAAAAGTTTGAGATAATAAAAAAATTGATAAAATAAGGATAATAAATATATAAATTTTTCTTTAAATTTAAAGTAATTTCTTCTTTAAGAAATCCGAAATTAAACTCCTGCTTATTAAAAGAAAAGTTTGAGATAATAATAAAATTGATAAAATATAATACGTATATCCCTTAAATTTTTATATAGTAATCCTTTCCTTAAGGGACCTTAAGGCAGAGAAATGTACCCAATTTATCTGGGTATGTATTTAAATGGTTTTATTCATTTTAGAATAAAGAACGGAATTAAAATTTCCCTAAAAGGTAATATGATTTTGGAAGTTTCATTGCATATAAAAAGGGTGATTGACGAATTCATCTATTTACATATTTACATGGTTTGCATATCCTCCTCTGGGCCTGTCTGCATCAGGCTTCGGTATCCTTGGGCAGGACCCGTGTCATCTCCAGCTGGGTGTCTTCCCCGGCTTCTGGTCTTTAAAGGCATATGTGTCATCTCCACCTTTCTGGACTTTAAAGGCATAGGTGTCGTCTCCAGCTGGGCGTCTTCCCCGGCTTTGACCTTTAGAGGCATATGTGTCATCTCCACCTTTCTGGACTTTAAAGGCATAGGTGTCATCTCCAGCTGGGCGCCTTCCCCGGCTCTGGTCTTAAAAGCATCTTTGAGATTCCTCGTTGGGGAATTCTCCATCTTTCTACAGCGGGCCTTGGAGTACACGCCCAGGGTTGCTTCCAGTTCTTCATTCTCCAATCCGCCTCGTTGTTGTCCTTCTGTGGAGGGTTGGCCGGTATCTTGGTCACGGTGCCACCAGTGTCACCTCCGATTGGGCGTCCTCCCCTTCTTTGACCTTTAGAGCACCGTTGGCCACCGTTGTGGGATCTCCATCTGGACACCAAACACTTTGGCAAGACACTGTGCATATATGATGTAAATGTTTACATCATTGTTGGGTCTATTTGGTGGAAAATATGGCCCAACAATTCCTCCCCTGCCAGAATGAAAAAATGTGTTTATTCCAATTCAGATCTGTTCATGCTCTATGAGAAATATGATTTTGGAAGAAATGCATTTTTTTACGATACCAGTATATGCAATCACCGACACTCAGGCAAAGGGGAAACAAACGGGCCATGGAACCTAGGACAGGTTAACTCATCGTAATTACTGAAAGGAAATCTTATCCTACCATTTAATGGGCAAAATACTAAGCCCATCTTTCGCTGTCTGTATGCCAGAGGGTTTTGGCCCAGATGTGAGGTGAATCCACACGTTCCCGACCTCAGTCCCTATAGGTGGAGATGGGGAAGTGGTCTAGACCCAGATAATAGGGTAAACAGAAATGACATAGATATATAAGGTATACAATGCTACGAAAAAAAATTCAAATGAAAATATGCTATACGTAGAAAGGAACTGACTTGATATATATATAGGATATACAATGATAGACAAATGAATATATAAGCTGTGATTAAATTCTCCATTCAGTATATTTGTCTGAAGATGGTAACAACGCTGTTACCGAAATGTCACACACTATCTATTTATTTTGGAATCGGCCTCGTTATCTAATTTTTTTTTATAGTCTATAAATTCAAACTGTGCTCTATCTATATATAGGTATACATGAATATAATAAGAAAGGAAATATACATGGTGGATGGTATATATTAATTGAGTAAATACTATCTCAGGATAATAAATACGCCAAAATTTGGATGAATATGATACATAGGAAGGAAATAACGTTGATATGAGAGATACATTATGATAAATAAACAAAACATATATATATATACGCTGTAGCTAAACTTATTTAGTGCATTTTGTCTGAAGATGGTAACGACGCTGCTACCAAAATGTCACACATCATGTGTTTGGATTTGGTCCCGACATCTCACGTCTATAATCCAAATTGTACCTTATATATATATATATATATATATATATAAATATACATGAATATAATTAAAAAATGATACATGGTAAATGGTATTATTGAACATATAGCATAACGAAGAAATAAATATGCATTGAGGATCATGGGCATTACGCGAGTATTTCAAAATTTACATGTATTATTTAAAAATTTGTTCCTACTAACTTGTCACTTGTCTGACGTGTTCTCCGCCCCTCTTAACCATGATGGGGAAAAAAAATCTTAGTAGTCAGTAATTCTTTAAACCAGATTATCTCCAAAAATTTCCCTATCTGAGGTGACAATCTTACTTCTCTTTGTCTTTACTCGAACACTGTTGTTAACCTCTATTATACATTGATTAGCTTATCTATAGAATGTGTACTCATATTTTTAATCAATAAATTCACTTTAATAAAATATATAAATTAACTTCGAAAGAATAAATGATGATGACTAACAACCTAGGTCTAACTTATACCTTACGATACATCTTCCCACTTGAGTTCTTAATATCTCTCTGTAATTTTGACTCTTTGTCCAAAAAAAAGTAAAAAAATAAACTTATTGCTCTGGGCCATTTCACAGCCAAACACAAAGATATTGATATTCAATCCCCCCTTAAAACTTCCTCCTTCTTCAAATCTGGAATACTGTATTGGCTTGTTCTGGCAACCTGCTTCAAAGGTTCATTTAGGTGTCCTACTAATTTAAAATTTATCTTAACATAGAACGAGTTATCCTCGTGAAAAAAAAATTCTACTTACTAATTGGTATTTTAGACTTGAACTCGTTCTAACTAAACGTATGGTGGACAATAGTTTTTAATTAGGTGATTAACTTTTGCTAGCCTGGGGCGATATAAAAACACAAGGAATCTGGACAGTCCATCTGTCACTTTGCTAACTGGTACCTAAAATCTGTAGACGGAATCACCTCGTCTAATCGTAACTTGTCTCTTATATGCTCAATTGTTAACTCTCATTAGAAACCCCCTTTAGACTTTGACTTAGAAACAAGGAGTTATAGGGAATTCGATTTCTTTACCCACCACATGTTCCAAGTTTGTCCATAGAGGATTGGTTCCAAGCTGCGCAATATATAGAAGAGCATCCAACGTGCCGATCTTTCTCAACCTCCCGTCTGAATCATCCTCATCTCAGCCACGCTTAAGGCATCGTAAACTACGATGTCAGATCGGTTATCCGAGGTTTGTCGCTATGCACTTAGCTTGCGACATTGGCAACTAAATCCCCCACCTAGCACAAAGTTCTCCTGATACCTCTCCGTTCCCCCTTTTGAGGAGAGGATTTGTAGGTTTTTGGTCTGACCGTGACCTCCCACAATCCCCCAGTCTGAGGTTCGAGACATGGTCATTATCTACGACCCTTAGAATTCAAGTTGATACGATGAAATGGAGTAGTTAATTACACTAATAAAAGAAATCATACTTATACTCCTTTAAAAGGAGGCTTAACAAAGGGAGCGAATACCTTCCTATCCATAGAGTTGTACAGTCCTGTGAGGCTATCGATCCTAACAGATAAAGAAATCAAAATTAAAATCGAACCTATTAAATTCCCTAACACTATTCTAATGTACTTTTGGTCTAACAGTATAATAGTTTTTAACCTTCTTAAACATTCATTAAGCCAATCCATTCATACACCCTCCCCCCCGTCATTCACGGCTTGCATACAAACTAAAGTTAAAAATTGCTATAAGCGCCTAAATACTCAAATCTCATTATCAATATGCCTTAACAGTAAATCAAAATCTTCCAGGACAAATGTGAAATCAAATAAAACAATCAAATTAAAACAAATTGGGGACTAAATGTCCCAATTTACTCAAAGGAAATGCCTCTTACAAGCTCTATATAAATTATCTGTATCTAGATAAATAATATATATACTTAAACAAATTAAAAAATTGATTGTTAACAATCAAATGCTGAAATCTAACCTATCACTAAAACTGTGCGTCTAATAGCTTCAAAATCTTCTTCTTATCTTGACACTTGGTGTCTAAACAAGCGAATCATCAAAACTAGCACTTAAATTGGAGCGAACTGAACTTCGAGCATTTACCTCATTGCCAAACATGATAGATCTACAAGTGTTTGCCAACCCTACTTCCTATATAAAGTTATTGGCGTCTTCCCTTCCCTGCTATTCAGCTAAACCCCTCCTTTGGAATCGTAGGGCTTTCACTACCCAACCTGCTCCGGGATTTAACAACAGAGATCACTTCTTATCTCTCCTAACATATCAACTCTTAGACCACAACTGCCTTAAACACTCTCATTAGAAATTCTCTTTGGGCTGCATCCTGGACATAAGGGATTACAGAGTGTCAAGTTTTAACCCAACGCATATTCCGAGCCCGTCCATAGTGAATAGGTTATAAGCACAGCAGTTATCTAGTGCGTCTGAGTCCCTTTATCTAATTTTAAAGTTGAACCAAGGTTCAGAACCCTAAACAAAATAAAATAAACTGTTGATCTCAGTTCAATCTTTGACCACATTGTGATATTATAGACCCAACAAAAAAAAACTTTTATATTCACTTTCTAACATTGAAGCTCAATGTAGCAAAAAAAAACCTGAAAACCCCTTTACAATGACACTCGGAATCTAAAACCGAGGTTGTAGCTTAAAAAAAAAACTGAAAACCCTTTTAGGCCACATTCTAAGACCTTTAAATCACTTTCTAACACTTCATGCTATGATCAAATCTCAACTAAACTTTAGTACACATTCTATAGATTTACTTATTGGCAGCCTGGGCATGATTTACACCCCGTGGGCTTCTTGACCCTGGTTGAACGGCGTATTTCAAGGTCGCCTACATTGTCCTCAATTACCTCATTCACTATCCCTAGTGGATTTCTTAAGATTGCCGTCTCTTGTGGTTCCTCTAGTTCTACAGGCCTAGAGGAATATATAGGATACGTTGGATGTACCAGTGATCTTCATCATTGATGACATCATAACACTAAAACAAGGTTGTGAAAACTCCTTTCAACGATGAACTAACATTAAAACAAGGTTGTAAAACTCTTTAAAGATGACATACTAACATTAAAACAGGTTGTGAAAACTCTTTAAAGATGACATACTAACATTAAAACAGGTTGTGAAAACTCTTTAAAGATGACATACTACCATTAGAACAGGTTGTGAAAACTCTTTAAAGATGACATACTAACACTAAAACAAGGTTGTGACAACTCTTTAAAGATGACATACTAACATTAGAACAGGTTGTGAAAACTCTTTAAAGATGACATACTAACATTAAAACAAGGTTGTGAAACCTCTTTTCAACGATGAACTAACATTAAAACAAGGTTGCGAAACTCTTTAAAATGATGTACTACACTAAAACAAGGTTGTGACAATTCCTTAAAAGAATGATATACTAACACTAAAACAAAGTGTTGTTAAAAAAAGAAAAGAAACTGAGTAACTCCTTAAAATTATATATCAACACTAAAACAAAAATTGTAGCCAAAAAAAAAAAACTGAAAACTCTTTAAGGAAATTCTGGCTTCTCAAAAAAAAAAGGAATACATATTTGTTATTTAATATAACCTAACATTATAACTAATATAGACTTATGTATATAAATTAGTGCATATTATTACTGAACTCCGGACAAATCAGCTTATACAAACTCTCAGTGCATATTATGTACTATTTACAAATATTGGCCTCTAGGCTAGAACAAATTATCCATTAACACTACATGGTGAAGAGTCAAAAATATTTCTATCGAGGCAATAGTGCAGTCAACAACTACTCTTTTAACATTGAGCACACATTTTCCTATCATCTTCCCACCGTCTTCCTACCAACCTTTATCTTCTATTTACAAACTCTTTATCAACTTTCCTCAATTCCTTCTCTTTCAACCACTTTCCGCATCTTTCTACAGTTCTCTCTGTCGATTTTCAACATGCTTCGACACCTTCCTAACACCTCTTTCTTTCAACACCATTCGACCCCCCTTTTTTTTTCATCTCTTTCAACCGCTTTAATATCTCTCAACATTTCTTTCTGTCGATTCTCGACATCCTTCAACACCTTTTTAGCATATCTCTTTTACACTTTATAACACCTTTCACTGTCGATTTCCATCTCTTTCTTTCCTTTCATCTCTATTTCATCACTATTCGTCTTTCTATTCATCGCTTTCTACCCCTCTCAACACTTCTCATCTCTTTCAACACCTTTCAAGCCTTTCAACATCTTTCAACACTTTCTCTCTGTCGATCCTTCGACACCCTCCTACTACATCTCTTTCCATCTCTTGCAACACTTCTTTCTGTCGATTTCCACCCTTTTCGTCATCTTTCTAACAACACCTTTCAACATCTTTAGACACCTTTCTACACCTTTCTCAACATCTCTCGATACCTTTCGATACTTTCAGCATCTTTCAACCCTTCTTATCTCCTTTCGTCTCTATTCTTTGCTTTCGACATACCTCTCTCCATCTCTCTCAATACCTTGCAACACTCTTTCAACGCTCTTCAACATCTCTCTTTCAGCACATCTCTTTCAACACCATTTCAACACCTTTTCATCTCCTCTCATCACTTCTCATCGATCTCCACCTTTTTCATCATCTTTCATCTCTTTCAACACATTTCAACGCCTTTTCATGCTTTACACCACCTTTCGACACTTTTTCATCACCTTTCTCGCATCTCTCTTCCATCGCTTTCAACACATTTCACCCTTTTTTCATCCTATCTCTTAACGCCATTCAACCCTCTTTCATCATCGCTTTTAACACATTTCAACGCCTTTTCATCCTATATCTTAACGCCATTCAACTCTCTTTCAATGCTTTCAACACATTTCAACGCCTTTTCATCCCTCTGGAGTCTCCTCGAAACCCGTCATCGGGAACAAATCCCAATATTACTCTAGTCTACTTTGATATCTCGGGAGTCCTTTCTGGGAATCTGTTCCTCCCCTGTCACTTCTTATCAAAGCTGACGACCTACCCTCCTATTTGCAAGCATGAAATTTCCTCCTATTCTGTCTCCCCTTGGCCTCCCCCCTTTCAAGAGATAAGCTTATCTCGGCGGTCTTAGAGATCCTGTCTAGACTGGTCAGTAAACTTTACTGTAGTTATTGGGAATTTGACAAGTCACTCTTCTTTAGTATTGTCTCCCTCCATGCGAGATAGGGCAACCTTATCATGGAAAAAACAGAGATATATATGTGCAAAAGTCGGCTGTCCTACAACTTTGCTGAACAATATCCCCTTCAATAAATTATGCAAGCTTTTCACAGAATTGTAGGTTCTAGATGCTAACTATAACTCGGTATGATCTTATAAATATTGTACACTGGTTGAATCAGACTATGCAATTCCTCTCGTCCCAAAGGAAGTTCTTAACATTGTTGACAACTCTTAACTCACAGGGTAGTAGCTTATAGAATTAAGTCGTTTATCTAAGACATGTTCATGCGGATGAATGGAGCCCTTCTAGTAGGTCATAAGTGTTCATCTGGTAACAGTTGATCTAGGCAAATTTGTTGCCATGCGTCTTTACTTTATGCAACAGGAGATGCCGTCCTAAAGGACCTTAACATTAGGGTCAAAACTCGTTGCTCCTTTCAGAATGAAGTGGTTGTCAAAACATTGATGTGGAAGGGATCGTACATTCGACCAGTGTATATCGTTGAATATAGACTATGCCGTCATTCTCATCGTCACCCAGATACTTTAGGGTGTTACTTGGTCTATTGGCTGTTACACGCGAATCCCGTCCGGCATTCAATAAGATATCAATGGTGATCTTTGTCACGTCCAGGAGGCCATCCCTTATGCGACCAAATCAACTTTCTCCCGACTTATAATACCGTCTCATCGCGGTAATTGAAATTAACTGGAACCAAGTAGGAATCTTAATCTCGTATCTTCGTTAATTTTATTAGTTCAACTGTCTTCTCAATTTCTTCTTAATACACTGGCCTGACACACTACACTTCTCCTAATCAGCAGCAACTTCAATCAATCCCAATGAGAAGGCCACTTTAAGGCGTCAGCTTCTTGTTAAACTCATGTATGGTTCCAAAAAAAAAGAAGCTTATATATACCACAGTGGTATCTGCTCCCACTGGCATTATTATCCAATATGGTATCCATTTATTTTATTTATTCATCTGTTATTAGTAGGATCGCCGTAATCCTTTTTCATCATTACTCCTAGACCCCCGCGCAAACATTGTCTTTGATGTGGCTAATTCCTTAATGTTCTGCCTTTTGAACACCCTGTTAGTTAGAATTGTCTTAATTAATCACTGGAGTTATCTGCGTTGAGTGGATTGAGCCTCCTTATCTAGATCTCCACTCTAACTCCAGGATCTAGACTGCCCAGACCTTTTACGAAAAAAAAAACTATATCTAAACACTATTGTCATGGAAAGAAACCACATATCTGATTCACGAGCATAATCGAAGCTTGCCTCTATAAAACAAGATAATTATAAGAAATCTGAAATTTTATATATTGAATTAGCACTATTGGAATATCTCTCTCGTTTTCTCCAAGGGAAGTGGGTTTTATTAAAAGGAGATGCTCAAACCCATACCATCAGAATACCATGACTTTTGTTGATATATATTCTCTTACATTTGCCCTGACAAAGCAATCCCTTTCCCGTTAGTGTTGAAATAATTGCTCAACTCGTCTTATAAGACTTCTATAGAATCCTTACTGAATGAATATCCATTCCTGTGCCAAATTATAATATCTGCTGGTGATTATTTATTGTAATTAGATGCTGATAATGGTGTCTTTATTTGTCCTAATTCTAGGAAAGGTGCTCCAGGGAAGTGGGCAGAATCGTTGGAAATTTCATTTAAAAAAAAAGGTAAATTCTTAATTATGACATATTGAATTCTATCGTGACTGTACCATCACGCAAATGCCTATATTGTAGGTTTAAAAAAATGTGGGAAAGGTGTCGAAATTCTACACTCGAAGGATTATATTAACTAGGAAAACAACCCGGGTTATCGTGGTACTGTTACGCAAGTGTTTGCAATAAAATGTTGCTATAAACTAGATATATAATTAAATATTAGATGGAATTTGCTTACAAGTACCAAAGGGATAAAGACCCAGTAAATATTATGAATTCAGTTGACCAATTTTTTTTTTTATAATCTAAATACTTTAAAAAGGAGGCGATGAAATTAAACATTTGTCCTGGGGGGGTATACGTCCTTCGAATCAACAAGAAAATCTGAGAGATTAACATGTCGTTTTTCATAATAATCTAAAGTGCGATATGTAAATATTTGCGATAACTAGATAGAAAGAATCACGATATGGGTTACTAAAAAAAAATAAAAGAATTATCTTAAAGATGACATGTGGATTATTTGTATAATACTCAATAACTTCATACAAACAGAAATGTTATTTATGAAACATTCTGTTTTAAAGTCCATCCATACAGAGTTCAAAACAACGACTACTCACCCGTGCAGGCACGGTCACGCTCCGCCGCGTCACGTGGGTAAACATACAGTTCTCAGCACATCCCCCTTTTTAAGATTTGAAATATATATACATTACAAACTTTAAATGCATAATATAATTAATAATGAAGGTGATCCACGGGTTTAACAATTCGTCCACTCCGGGTTCTTATCTGGCCGTCTTCTGAGTCGTTAGAGGGATAATCCACAACTGGGGTCTTTTCATTTTCAACCAGTTCCCACCCCGAAAAGGTCGGCGTCGATGGGTCGGCTGGATATTGCACTGTATCTCCTTTTCGTAGATGGAACCTGTTTCGACGTAAAGTCCCAATTGGAGTATCAACCATATATGACCTTGGTGTCGATGCTTTCTGCTTTACAATCCCCCAGATTCGCATATCTTTAATCCAAACCGTGTCACCTTCGGATAGCTCCTCCATGTCCGTAGCTCCGCAGCGTCGATCATATCTGGATTTCATATCCTTTCTCCTTCTCCACTCCTTTCTTTTCAGGGTCTGAGAGTCCACCAACCTTGGATTAAGATTCTCTGGTGCAATTGGCAAGGTTGTTCGGAGTTTACGTCCCATGAGAAGCTCAGCAGGGCTGTAACCGTTCTCCAAAGGGGTCGATCGATACTCCAGGAGTCCAAGCGATGGGTCTTGATTTTTCTTGAGGATCAACTTAGCAATTTTCACACCTGCTTCTGCCATCCCATTGCTCTGCGGGAATCGAGGACTTGAAGTGACATGTGTGAATCCGTACTGCCTTGCGAAATTTGCAAATTCACGAGCAGCTCCAAATTGCGTCCCATTATCGCTTACAACAGTTTCTGGTATTCAATGTCGGGTAAATATGGATTTGCAACTACGCACCACCACATTGGCTGTGAGCCGATCCAGCTGAACCATTTCAGGAAATCGAGATTAATAGTCAATGACGACTAGATACCACTTATTCTCGAACTTGAACAAATCCATTCCAATCTTTTGCCACGGCCGTGTAGGAAAGTTGGTTGGTATCAAAGGTTCATGTTTTGAGGCGGCTTCCTGGATACAGACACTGCATTTTCTGACCGTTTCCGCGATCTCTTCCGAAATTCCAGGCCACCATTCCGTCTCACGTGCGCGAAGTCTTGTTTTTGTAATTCCGAAGTGCCCAGCGTGCAACCTATCTAGGATCTCCAGTTTCATACTTGCAGGAATAACAAGACGACAGCTACGCATCAGTAGTCCATTTTGAACGCCGAGTTCATCCTTGACATGCCAATAAGAGAGCAGAGCCTGTGACCTTTTCTTCTTATCTGGCCAGCCTTGCTCAAGGTAGTTGACTACTGCTTTCAGGGTCGTATCTTCTTGTTGAGCTTCAAATATCTTCGTCAACATCTCGTCTTTGTCGGTTATACTCGAGAGAACTGCATTTATATGCGCTGAGGTTTGCCGTTCGTTTTCACCTCCCTCGGTTGTAAGAAGTGGCTGTCTGGATAATGCATCGGCGTCGAGCAGCTCCTTTCCAGGAATGTCCAATCTTGTTTTGAGCTTTTCCATCAAAGGTATTGGTACCCGTCGAGGAGTATGCACCGCATATGGTTTTGCTCCAGGTTTCAATTTGATTTCGTATGGGTTTCCGATCTGTCCCAGTCCTTCAAATACTTCAGGGAATTCCTTGATCGGGTTAATTCTCGTCGCACCCACTTCAATCCGCCTCGCCAGGTTCAAGAGCTCACATGCCCGGCGACTCAGAAGAGGTTCACTCAAACGACGAATGACATAAATCTTCTCCTTGATTTCATAATTGCCATTTCGCAGCGTTGATATAAACATACCCACAGTCTGAAGTTCGGAGAAATCAGCAGCTCTAATGTTGATATCACTTTCCACTAGTCGTTGCTTTCCCATTATCTTCTTGAAGAGACACAGAGGAACACATGTAACGTCCGCCTGGGAGTCGAGCTTGAACTTCACCCGTTTCCCGTTCACTTGAATTTCTGCTGTCCATCGCCTCCTGCACTCGCCTTCATCATCATCGAGATTAGATGAATCCTCCACAGCTGAGACCTCCAGAAGATAACCAATTTCTTCATCAAGTTCAGAAACTGCTTTGACTTCCGCAGTCTTCGCCTGCTTATCTGGGCAGCAATTTGCAAAATGGCCAGTTTTTGAACATAGGTTACATCTTTGTCCTTCAGCACGGCAAGCCTGTCCTTCCCTGTGGGTGAAACCTCCGCACTTTGGACATCGTGATCTTGTTTTGGCTGACTTCTCCTTTTTCCTCGAAGGCTGCTGTTGTTGTTTCGGTGATTGTTTCTTCGAGTTGAACTTCACCTGATTGACCTTTTGGCTTGTTGAGGGACGCTGCAGGTCGACTTGCTGCTGTCGAACAGCTTCCTGCTGTCGGACCATTTTCACCGGCTTTTCCAAAGTCAGTTCGCTGTCCAACTGCATTCTTTCAGATAAAGCTTTTTCCCTCACTCCAACCACTATTCGGTCACGGATCAACTGCTCATGAAGACCCTCAAATTCGCAACTATCAGCCAATTTGTACAATGAGGTGATGAATTCGTCCACTGGCTCCCGATCCTCTTGGATTCTTGAATTAAATTTCGCACGTTCATAGATAATATTCTTTCTGACACAGAAGTGGCTGTCGAACGCCTTGAGGACGGAATCGATTTTCGTTGCCTCTTCCTCCTTTTCGAACTTGAAGGTCCTGAATATATCATCCGCGCGGTCACCCATCAAGTACATGAACAAATCGATCGTGTCCGCCTCCTCTTTCTTCTTCATTCCACTGACCACGAGGTATCGTTCGAATCTCTTCCTCCATTTGGGCCATTCGTTGGGAGTCGAGAAGTCGAAAGTTTCTGGAGGTTGAATCTGAGCCATGTTGAATTATCTTCCAAGGTACGCAAAAATCGATATTTTTCAATATACGGGTTCGTATTTTATCCAGTTATCGCTGCCACCATGTTTTAATGTCCATCCATACAGAGTTCAAAACAACGACTACTCACCCGTGCAGGCACGGTCACGCTCCGCCGCGTCACGTGGGAAAACATACAGTTCTCAGCACACATTCTATCATTTTAAACTAAAAGAATATACTGAATATGGGGGCCGTCTTTATGCATATCATATCCGTACAATATAAAATCGAAATATGCTAGTTTAATTGTGGGGGAGGTTAAGTTAAAAAATAATGCATAAACATTAAACGCTGGTAAAATATATAAATAAATTTATACTGCTTTATCACTTTAATGATTAGATTTGGGGTAAATAAGACTAAATAAATATAATTATTAATCGTAAAGTTGGATGTAACATGAGCTGGAAGTCGGGCGTTGTACGCGTCCCATTGACCGCCATTTTGTAATTTTATCGTGATTGTACCGACATGTAAGCAACTATTGTAAATTATACCATATTGGGATAAAAAAGGATGGCGAAATTCAATGACTTAAAGAAGCAAACAAACTATTACTATGCTATCATAAAAATTAATAGAAATACGCTTGTCTAAATATCGGGGGGTTAAATAAAAAAAATGCACATTCACTAAAGTTAGCAAAATAAATAACCAAATTACTGTTTTATTTCATGTACACTACCGGGAATGTATACTGACTGTCACCTAGAAGGATCATTGCATAAAAATAGATTAATATAGAGGTTTAAGGGTAAGCATGACTAAGCGCGTCTACAATTGAAAATCGAAGCGGACACTTAAGTCTGAATATTATGTTCGTATAAGGACATAAAATAAAAAAGTAAACAATTGAACTATCAGGAAAGAAGAGAAAAAAAAATCAGTATGCTTTTAAACCTGTCGGATGAAATCACTTAGTAAAAAATAAAAAAGATAATAAAGCACAATTTGGATAATAGATTATAATAAAAGAAAATAAGACCTAATCCAAATAATTTATTAGTGTGTGACGTTTCGGCAACAACATTGTCACCATCATCAGACAAAAGAATAAATGAGAAAACATGTTATAGCAAGTTCTTATATAGTCCTGTTATCAAGTGTTTAAACAAGATAACAGATAAGGAAAATAGTTTTTAAGTCAACTTGAAATATTCTTCTTAGAATTAAAAGTGGATTTTTTAAAAAATATAATTAAAGGCATATCTGTAAATATCATTTATATTTCCCCTTTCTTCCATTCTATTAATTGAAGCACATGTCTTTTGGATCAAAAAGGCTTCTTTGAACTGTCTTTTGTAATAATTTTTTTCATAGTCCAGTGTTCTTGGGTTTTCTAAATTGAATTTATTGTGTCCTGTGTCCCTTCTGTGTTCTACAAGAGCAGAATTTTGAATTCTATCCCACTTCAGAGCATATTTATGGTTTTCCATCCTTTCTTTTAATGTTCTGGATGTCTGTCCCACATATCTTTGATCACACTTCTCACACTTAACTTCATAGATCAAACCTGCTCTTTCTGTTAATTGGGTGTTCTTGTGATGGTTTAGGTATTGCGAGATAGGGTTACATGGTTTCCATGCAATGTTTATTTTTCCATACTTTTTGAATATATTAGTAAAATTTCTTGCAAACTTTTGGTTTATAAATGGCAATGAGATAAATTTGGCTTCTTTGTTTTTGCACTTTAGATTTTGAATTAAAGAATTATTCTCATATTTTTGGTTCATGTCTTCTATTATTCTATTTATCAATTTGATGGGAAAATCTTCATTGATTAGTTCTTTTTTGATGTTGTTAATTTCTATATTTCTTTTAGTTGTATCATTAATGAGTGTAAAAGCTCTATATATAAGAGCTTTTACTAATCCTACTTTTTGGCTGAAGTGGTGCTGTGAGCTAAAGTTCCAATAAGTTCCTGTATGTGTTGGTTTTTTGTATATAGAGGTTGTAATATTGTTATTACTGTATGATAAGTTCATGTCCAGGAAATTAATTGATTTGTTGTTATCTACTTCCATAGAGTAATTGATATCAGGTAATAAATTGTTGAAAGTATCCAAAATATTTTGTTCACTTCCCTGATTAATAAATAAAATGGAGTCATCCACATATCTTTTAATATAATAAACATCATTTTTAAGTGAATTTAGAGCTTTTATTTCTAATTGGCCTATAGTAATACAAGCTGCGTTTGGTGATATTGGACTACCCATTGTTGCACCTTTCATTTGGAGATATATTTGGTCATCATAAATAAAGTATGTTGTTTTCAAACAAAATTCTATTCCAATTAAAAATTCAGATTTTGGCAAATTATTTATTTTTGATTCTTTAATCACATGGTTTAATTGTTAGATTTAATTACCAAGCTTATTATCATTGATTATATTTTATTGATATTGGACTACTCTGTTGTTTGTTGATTGTTCGATAGCACATTTATTAATTAGATTGCTGTATTTCCCATATATATATTTTTCTTCCTATTATGTTTTAATTGTAATGTTTGTAATGATTAAATAAAATCATTAATCTAAAAACTCCTTCATTAATTAAAACTTCCTTCAATGGTTATGGGCCGAGCACTTCTCCCACCGCGCAAATAAAAAAGGCTTAATAAAAAAGGCTTAACTCGAGCGTCAACATTCTTGAAAATAAAACAAATTTACCGAAAAGGTAAGATATACACATCTTCAGAAAATGGAGAATAGTGTACAAGTTCCCAAATTTGACGGGAAAAACTTCGCTTCTTGGAAATTTAGGATCGTTTCAATTTTAGAAGGCAAAGAATTGGACGACCTTTTGGAATGTGATCCGCCAGAAGATGAAGTTAAATTCAAAGAATGGAAGAAGAAAGATGCTCAAGCTAAAGGAATCATCACATGTGCAATGACTGACTCCTTAGTCGCCTTAATATTAAATTGCAAAACAAGCAAAAATATTTGGATAGCGCTGCATGAAAGATATGAAGGAGATAAAAAGAAAAGGATCATTGAGGCCCGAAACGACGTTTCAAGATTGACAATGAAGAAAGAAGAAAATTGGGAAGAATATCTATACAGATCAGAGAAGCTATTAGAACAAGCAAGAAACCTTGGTGCAGAGATAGAAGATCAAGAATTCACCACTTCAGTGATCAGAGGACTACCCCAAAAGTATAACCTTGTTGCACTTCAACTGAATTCCCAAATGAAGGTAAGCATTTCTGATCTTAAAAATTGCTTAAAACTATACCATGAAAGATTCACTCATGAAGAAAAGGAAGGAAATTCCAAAGCATCCAATACAACACATAAAGAATCTTTCTCAAACAATAAGCATTTCCACAAAAATAGAAATGGTAATAAGCCTATTTGTTTCATATGTGCTAAGCCTGGCCACAAGGCTATAGAATGTTGGCATAATCCTAAAAATAATAGAGCGACTGAAAATAAACAAACCTCAAAGAATAAACCTGAACATCAAAATAAGGCAAAATTTGTAAATTTGCAACCTGAGGAACATGTGTCCAACATCAAAGAAAATGAAACTACTCAACAACCTGAAGAATGGGTGATTGATAGTGGGGCTAGCTGTCACATGACATCAAATAGAGATCTATTAAAGGAAGAAAGAGAGGTTCACAAAACAATAAAACTTGCAGATGACTCTGAAATAATATCCAATGCAGAAGGAGCAATTGAAATTGAAGGACAGAATAAGTTGATTAGGCTTAATGATGTCCTATATGTTGAAAAATTGTCAGGTAACTTAATGTCTGTTAACAAACTGGTAGATGACAATAAAAAAGTACTTTTTGATAAGGATGGAGGACATATAATGGAGGAAGATGGAGAGGAAATTTTGATGGCCCAAAGAATAAATGATTTCTACATAATCAAAACATCAGCACCAGAAGAAATTCCATCACAGGCTTTAAAGGCTACTCTTCATACCTGGAATGATTGGCACAAAAGATTGGGACACCTAAATGAAGAATACATGAAGAAAATGTTGAAGAATAATTCAGCTCACAATTTCAATACCCAATCCCTGAATATGGACACTTGTCAAGTTTGTATTCAGGCCAAACATCCTAGAACACCCTTCAAACCAGTTCTATATCCTCAATCTACTAGACCATTGGACTTAATACATATTGATTTGATTGGACCTATTCAAGAGGAATCAATTGGAGGTGCTAAATATGTATTAACACTTGTTGATGACTTTTCTAGAAAAATATTTGTAGAATTTCTCTCATCCAAATTGGAAACTTTTGACATCATCAGATCTTTCATTGAAGAAATTGAAAAGGAAAAAGAAATCAAAGTCAAACAATTAAGATCAGATAATGGAAAAGAATTCACAAATAATCAAATGACTCAATATTTAAAAGGTAAAGGCATAAAGAACCAACTGACAAATGTTTACACACCCCAACAAAATGGAATCTCAGAAAGGTATAACAGAACACTGATTGAAGGAACAAGAGCTTTGCTGATAGACTCACAACTTCCATTGAGATATTGGGCAGAAACAATGTCAACCTTTGCTTATTTGAAAAATAGAACACCTTGTAAAAAATTGGGATGGATAACTCCTGAAGAGAGATTTTCAAATAGAAAGCCAACTGTAGCTCATCTAAAGATATTTGGATGCATAGCTTACTACTATGTACACAAGCACAAAAGAGGAAAATTTCAACCTACAGCCAAGGCTGGAATATTTGTTGGCTATTCAAGCACAAGAAAGGCTTGGAGACTAATTGATCCTGAAAATGAAAATGTAATTGAAACAAGAGATGTTAAATTTCTTGAAAATAAATTAGGAAAGGAAATACTAAACAAAAATGATTCAGATGACACTCAAAAATATTTCCTTTACAATTTTCCAGAAGAGACTATCCCAGGAACTTCTGAAGAAGTAGAAAATCATGATGATCATTCTCATTCTGATCTTGAAAATCAAGATGAACATTCTGAACTTCCTTACAATCTCAGACCAAATTTGAAAGATAAACTTTACTATGAGCTTTCTTCAGATGATGAACCTATTGAAGACAATGAAGACAAAGATCCCACCTATGATCCAACTGTAGGAGCACTCAAGCTTTCCCATGGAAACTTGCTACCATCATCTTATGAAGAAGCAATTAATCATCCTGATTCACCTTTGTGGCAACAAGCAATGGATAAGGAAATTCATTCTCTTCAGAACCATCATGTATGGGACCTTACTGAATTACCTGAAGGTGCTAAAGCAATAAAATCCAAATGGATATTCTCAAAGAAAATGGATCCTCAAACCAATCAGGAGATCTACAAAGCAAGACTTGTTGCTTTGGGCTGCTCTCAGGAATATGGGACAGACTACACAGAAACCTTTTCTCCAGTGATGAAAACAGATTCATTCAGAACTCTTCTAGCCTATGCTACAATGGCAGGATATGAATTTCACCACTTTGATGTTGAAACAGCATTCCTGTATGGAAAACTTTCAGAGACCATCTATATGACCCAACCTCCAGGCTACCAGGATGACAAGAAAAAGACCTCTGTATGTATACTAAATCAGGCATTGTATGGACTTAAACAGAGTGGTAGGGTATGGTATGAAACATTTACAGAATACCTTTTTGAAATAGGTTTAACACAACTTAAATCTGATAAATGTGTTTTTACTTTTAGAAATGGCAATTCACATTTACTTTTAGGACTGCATGTTGATGATATGATAATCATTAATTCTAATCCTGAAATTTTGCATGATATAATACAAAAATAAGACTTCACTTCAAGATAAAGGAAAGTTTAACAACTTGTAACATTTTAGGCATTGAAATTATTAAAGAGGATGTTAGACTGATTTTAAAACAGGAAAATTACATAAATAAAATTTTACAAAAATATAACATGCAAGATTGCAAGCATATTTCAACCCCATTAGATCCTAACACTAATTTAGATAATTTTAATAGCTCTAAGGAAGTCAATAAGACTCAATATCAAGAATTAATAGGTTCTTTGCTTTATCTCTCAACTAAATCTAGGCCTGATATTGCCTTTGCAGTTACTCTTTTAAGCAGATATAATCAAAACCCTAGAGAAATGCACATGGGTGCAGCTAAGAGAATTCTTAGGTATTTAAAAGGAACTAAGCAGTGTGGATTAATATATACTAAAGGAGATGTCGAATTAAAGGCTTACACAGATGCATCATGGATTTGTGGCAGATCCAATACAGCAAGATCAACTGCTGGATTAACCTTTTATTTAGATAAAAATCTCATTTCTTGGTCAAGTAAGACTATTAATAACACATGTCTTTCAACTTGTGATAGCGAAATATGTGGATTACTTCAAACTGTAAAAAAGGCCATTTACATCCAATACTTATTTGAAGAAATTACATCTAATTTTGTTAAAATACAAATATTTTGTGATAACAAAGCATCAATATTTTTGACTAAGTCTGGTCAAACAACTGATAAATCTAATCATTTAGTTAGATCTATTGCTTTTTTACATGAGAAATTGAAAAATAATATTTTTGACATTCAATATGTACAAACTGAAGACAACATTTCTGACTTTTTAACAAAGGCTTTATCAAAGGAAAAATTAATCCATTTGTTATCTTTATTTAATTATAAGACCAACTCAATATAAAAATGTGTGTATATAATATTCCTTTGCTATTTAGGCCTAAATGTTATCTTTTTTCCGGTAAACAAAGGAAAGTCAAGTAGCGCCATCTTAGGCCGTGACGTCACGTTGTGACGTAGCAGCTTAGCTATGAATGTCTGTCGACATTCGCCTTCAAGATATTTAGCTTGAAATTAAAGGGGGCTTTGTTAAATTTAATTACCAAGCTTATTATCATTGATTATATTTTATTGATATTGGACTACTCTGTTGTTTGTTGATTGTTCGATAGCACATTTATTAATTAGATTGCTGTATTTCCCATATATATATTTTTCTTCCTATTATGTTTTAATTGTAATGTTTGTAATGATTAAATAAAATCATTAATCTAAAAACTCCTTCATTAATTAAAACTTCCTTCATTAATGCATCCATAATTGTGGGCATAGGGATTGATGTAAACATGGATTCAACATCTAAAGATATAATTCTTTGATTTCCATTTAGCTTCATGTCAATAATATCTTCTTTGAATTCACACATAGGAGTTAACAATTTCATTTTCATTAAAATATTGATAGATTTTTAATTGTTGTGCTAACCATTTTGACAAGGCATATGTTGGTGAAGGTCTATTATTTACTATTGGGCGTAATGGACAGTTAGGCTTGTGGACCTTTGGAGCACCATATATATTGGGAACATGTGCATCATAATTTTTCAACTTGGTTAAAAGCCTGTAATTAATATATTTGTTTTTTCTCCAGTTTTTAAGTATGGTGTTCAATTTATTTTTGAAGTTTTTTGTTGGATCATTTTGTATAGGAGAATAGGTCCCATTGTTATTCAATAAAGAAAGCATTTTTTGTTTATAGTCTTCTTTTTTCATTAAAACAATTCCATTTCCTTTGTCATATTTTGTTATTACATATTTTGTTTGTAGGCCTTTAAGTTTGGAGGTCAATTTTCTATCAATACTATTTGATTTATAATTTTGTTTTAATGTATTAATAACTTCAAATCTTATATTTGCTGCCTCATTAGGGTTAAGAAATTTGCATAATTCTTCTGTTTTTGAAATAATATCCAATTTTTCTTTTTGTTTCAGATTACCCCCTAATGCATATTTATAACCTTTGCTAAGCAAGTCTAGGACTTCATTTGGGATACCTTCACCTGTTAAATTCATTATGTTATTTTTTGGATTAATTTCAGAGTTGAGTACTTCATTTTTCTTTTCAGGGAAGAGTTTTTCATTAATAAAATCAATTTCTTTATATTGGCATAATAATTTTAGCATGTCATATCTCTTTAAAATACCTGAATTTTTAATTGGAATTGAATTTTGTTTGAAAACAACATACTTTATTTATGATGACCAAATATATCTCCAAATGAAAGGTGCAACAATGGGTAGTCCAATATCACCAAACGCAGCTTGTATTACTATAGGCCAATTAGAAATAAAAGCTCTAAATTCACTTAAAAATGATGTTTATTATTTTAAAAGATGTGGATGACTCCATTTTATTTATTAATCAGGGAAGTGAACAAAATATTTTGGATACTTTCAACAATTTATTACCTGATATCAATTACTCTATGGAAGTAGATAACAACAAATCAATTAATTTCCTGGACATGAACTTATCATACAGTAATAACAATAGTACAACCTCTATATACAAAAAACCAACACATACAGGAACTTATTGGAACTTTAGCTCACAGCACCACTTCAGCCAAAAAGTAGGATTAGTAAAAGCTCTTATATATAGAGCTTTTACACTCATTAATGATACAACTAAAAGAAATATAGAAATTAACAACATCAAAAAAGAACTAATCAATGAAGATTTTCCCATCAAATTGATAAATAGAATAATAGAAGACATGAACCAAAAATATGAGAATAATTCTTTAATTCAAAATCTAAAGTGCAAAAACAAAGAAGCCAAATTTATCTCATTGCCATTTATAAACCAAAAGTTTGCAAGAAATTTTACTAATATATTCAAAAAGTATGGAAAAATAAACATTGCATGGAAACCATGTAACCCTATCTCGCAATACCTAAACCATCACAAGAACACCCAATTAACAGAAAGAGCAGGTTTGATCTATGAAGTTAAGTGTGAGAAGTGTGATCAAAGATATGTGGGACAGACATCCAGAACATTAAAAGAAAGGATGGAAAACCATAAATATGCTCTGAAGTGGGATAGAATTCAAAATTCTGCTCTTGTAGAACACAGAAGGGACACAGGACACAATAAATTCAATTTAGAAAACCTAAGAACACTGGACTATGAAAAAAATTATTACAAAAGACAGTTCAAAGAAGCCTTTTTCATCCAAAAGACATGTGCTTCAATTAATAGAATGGAAAAAAGGGGAAATATAAATGATATTTACAGATATGCCTTTAATTATATTTTTAAAAAAAATCCACTTTTAATTCTAAGAAGAATATTTCAAGTTGACTTAAAAACTATTTTCCTTATCTGTTATCTTGTTTAAACACTTGATAACAGGACTATATAAGAACTTGCTGTAACATGTTTTCTCATTTATTCTTTTGTCTGATGATGGTGACAATGTTGTTGCCGAAACGTCACACACTAATAAATTATTTGGATTAGGTCTTATTTTCTTTTATAAAAAAGATAGTTGGGAACATATATAAAATTAAATAAATCGTATGACATAGGCAGATTTTTCCTTTAAATTAGATAAGAAAAATAAAGGCTTCAAATTTTTATATTTATATTGATAACGCTAAATATCGTAAAGATAAGAGAGGACTAAGAGAACAATGGTATTAACAAATTCAAAATACCTTCAGACTTATCGAGCGGAATCAATTGTTGGAAAGAAAATAATTGAAAAATAAAAATTATTAAACCTTGATATATAATGAGATAAGTCGTATTGATATTACTATTTAAAAGATAATGGTGAAAAACTAGAAGAAGATGGAATATTCAAGAGGAGGTAGTCTTCCCGCAAGGGCGGGAAGAGGTAGCAAAAACCGACCTTTTCAATTCAGATGCTTGGCAGTCAACTCAGCCCTTAGTTGTTTTCTCCTTCCCGCCTATAGTGAACACATGTGTTCCTGGAGGGGGGAAAGGTTCTAAATTTGGAACCTGCGGGAAATTCTCAGGTTTTGAGAAAGGCATTGTTTTTAGGCCTAAGCTCTCGTCCTGATACCTTTAAGAACTATATAAAAATAATAATATTCAGAAAATAGACTAAAGCATGAGTTTTTCACTCGTAAAACATTGTTTTTGATCCAAAGCTCGCTTTAAAACATGAAATACACTAAAATGGACAAATTTGACATTAGACATCTTTTGAAAAACGAGCGACCTTCTTAAAAAATATATATATTTTTTAACTTATAACGGTTGTTCGCCATTGTAACGTATATTTTGGATATTACAAAGTTCGCTTTAAAAACATGAAAATACACTAAAATGGACAAATTTGACATTAAACATCTTTTGAAAAACCAGCGACCTTCTTAAAAATAGAAAATTTCAACTTATAACAGTTGTTCGCCATTGTAACGTATATTTTGGATATTACAAAGTTCGCTTTAAAAACATGAAGTACACTAAAATGAACTAAATTTGACATTAAACATCTTTTGAAAAACCAGCGACCTTCTTAAAAATAAAAAATTTTAACTTATAACGGTTGTTCGCCATTGTAACGTATATTTTGGATATTACAAAGTTCGCTTCAAAAACACGAAATACACTAAAATGAACTAAATTTGACATTAAACATCTTTTGAAAAAAACCCAGCGACCTTCTTAAAAATAAAATTTTTTAACTTATAACGGTTGTTCGCCATTGTAACGTATATTTTGGATATTACAAAGTTCGCTTTAAAACATGAAAATACACTAAATGGACAAATTAGACATCTTTTGAATAAAAGGAAATGACACACGCACCCGGTATAATGTAATTTTCAAAATAAAATATGTGGTGATACTAATTTTCACTTTATAGTAACAATTGCCCAGCAAAACACATAAAGAGGTGTATAAATATGGTACGCGTTTTTATTTTAAGCCTAACGTATTTTTTATATATTAACAATTATCCAGCAAAATACATAAAGAAGTGCATAGATATGGCGCGCGTTTTTATTTTTAAACTCAGGCATGCGTTTTTAATTTTTTAAGCCTAACGTATTTTACAAGAATAAAATATGCAGTGATACGAATTTTCTTAATCTCAGGGGTTTGTAGGCCTACTTCTCACAAATTTTAATTTTATTAAAATTTGAGATTTTCGGGAGACTCGGCCCCACGTTGAAAGGCGCCAAAATGTTGAGTCATTTTTTTATGTCCTATTTGAGGACATCTTGACTTCGAACCTAGTCTAGCTCAGCAATAATAACATTTGTAATTGTATACCATAGTAGATTAAACTTAGATACATACACAAAAGGAAATATAGCACACACCAAGGATATACACCTGTTTTGTATTTGATTAAGGATAAAATATTACCAATACACTTTGAAAACATTAAAACATTAAAATTTATTTACCTCTGTGAATTTTCAATCTTTCATTTGTAGATAACATGAGTGGGCTAAAATTTCGAACCTGGTCTAGCTCAGCAATAATAACATTTATAATTGTATTCCACAGTAGATTAAACCTAGATATATACACAAAAGGAAATATAGCACACACCAAGGATACACACCTGTTTTGTATTTGATTAAGGATAAAATATTACCAATACACTTTAAAATATTAAAACATTAAATTTTATTTACCTCGGTGCATTTACAACCTTTCATTTTATGGGCAATTCTACATGCACAAAAATTTTTGTTTTAGGATTTCAGGCAAGAATGAATTTTTACCTATTAAAAACATAGATATGCCTTTCTCAACATATAAAACATGCCATAATTGGCAAACATACCAAATAAAAACATAGTGGAACATGACCCTTTGTTCTACCTTGGTAGATTTTCTTACAAACTTTCGTTTGTAGGCAGTACTAAATGAACATAAAATCTATTTTCTTTATCAAACTCTAAGACTTCATACAAAGGACAAAATATGATTTTTTCTTACCTATTAAAATAAGCTAAAAATATGCCTCTTTAACATATTAAATATGCCCTAAATTAATACAGAAGATGTTAACATACCGTTTCTCCCGGATGCCAGCGCTCCCTCCCGGATCGGCCTTTTTCGTACGCCTCCCGCTCAAAAACTGACCGTTATTTTTCAAACAGCGCCCCAAGGTAAATCGTCATCTTCCTACAGAGTAAAAAAATAATTACTTTAATATTCTTAGAATATTTATTTAAAAATAATTGTAATAAAGAAAATATTCTTTTTTTAAAAGAATATTTAAAAATAATAATAAGGATAATAAAATATAATTTTTTTTTTAATTTAAAGTAATTTCTCCTTTAAGAAATTCGAAATTAAACATCTTCTTATTAAAAGAAAAGTTTGAGATAATAAAAAAATTGATAAAATAAAGATAATAAAATATAAAAAATGTTCTTTAAATTTAAAGTAATTTCTTCTTTAAGAAATCCGAAATTAAACTCCTGCTTATTAAAAGAAAAGTTTGAGATAATAATAAAATTGATAAAATATAATACGTCTATCCCTTAAATTTTTATATAGTAATCCTTTCCTTAAGGGAATTTAAGGCAGAGAAATATGCCCAATTTATCTGGGTATGTATTTAAATGGTTTTATTCATTTTAGAATAAAGAATGGACTTAAAATATCCCTAAAAGGTAATATGATTTTGGACGTTTCATTGCATATAAAAAGGGTGATTGACGAATTCATCTATTTACATATTTACATGGTTTGCATATCCTCCTCTGGGCCTGTCTGCATCGGGCTTCGGGATCCTTGGGCAGGACCCGTGTCATCTCCAGCTGGGTGTCTTCCCCGGCTTCTGGTCTTTAAAGGCATATGTGTCATCTCCACCTTTCTGGACTTTAAAGGCATAGGTGTCGTCTCCAGCTGGGCGTCTTCCACGGCTTTGACCTTTAGAGGCATATGTGTCATCTCCACCTTTCTGGACTTTAAAGGCATAGGTGTCATCTCCAGCTGGGCGCCTTCCCCGGCTCTGGTCTTAAAAGCATCTTTGAGATTCCTCGTTGGGGAATTCTCCATCTTTCTACAGCGGGCCTTGGAGTACACGCCCAGGGTTGCTTCCAGTTCTTCATTCTCCAATCCGCCTCGTTGTTGTCCTTCTGTGGAGGGTTGGCCGGTATCTTGGTCACGGTGCCACCAGTGTCACCTCCGATTGGGCATCCTCCCCTGCTTCGACCTTTAGAGCACCGTTGGCCACCGTTGTGGGATCTCCATCTGGACACCAAACACTTCGGCAAGACACTTTGCATATATGATGTAAATGTTTACATCATTGTTGGGTCTATTTGGTGGAAAATATGGCCCAACAGATCTAGTGTAATATCCGCGGCTAACAATGATCCAGTGTAATCTCCGCGGCAAACAATGATACAGTGTAATCTCCGCGGCTAACAATGATCTAGTCAAATCTCCGCGGCTAACAATGATCTAGTGCAGGGGTGGCGAACCTTTTTATATTAGAAATCCAATTTTCATTTTACCATTTTTGAGAAGGCCGCATCCATATATATATATGTACGATTTAATTAAAGGGATTTATATACAAAATTAAAATACATAATTTTCTTTGCAATTAAATAGTTTATTTTTTCAAAATGACATACAATTAATAAATTCCAAAAAATTTTACATTCAAATTTACAATCCAGAAAATTTAATGGGGTTTCTGTGGTTGTTTATTGGATGACAAAAAAAAATATTTGGTTCATTTGACATGGTACGTAATTTAAGTTGATCTTCCAAATGAACATCACTTATTTGACTTCTTAGGCGGTTTTAATTTGAGTCATGTATGAAAATGTTGCCTCGTAGCAATATGTACTTCCAAAACATGAAAGAATTCTTCGTGCGTGTTGTCTTAGACGAGGATAAATAACTGCAGTCTTCCATATTTCAATAGGATCTTTTTTTGAATCGAATTGTGATTTAAAGCTATTATCTTCTCCTATCTCAAATAATTCCATTTGATATTCTTTGAGCGCTACGTCGATATCAACAAGGTGTGGTTCGAAAGTTAATTTAAGTGTGAGAACATGTTTTTCAAAATCTGAGAACCTTTTATTATATTCTTCATTTAATATATCCAGAACAGAAACATACTCATCCATATTTTGGGGGGAATAATTTTGCTCCATCATAATTTCCGATAACTGTGGGAAATGTTCTTTAGAAATTTCTAATTGACCTAGTAAAGATTTAAAGAATAAATGTTTTTTTTTTCGAAAAGCTTGAATTTTTTGTCACATTTCGTATATATAAAATAGTAATGAAAATTAAGGAGAAAAGATTTTTATTCAGATAAACGTGTGACATGCTTTCGGGCAGTCACGCCCTTCAACAGGTAGCAAACTAAGGTAACAAAAGACTTTATATAGGAATCTATCTGAGGTATATTTGCATATGTGATGTATATAGAACGGCGAAAATACAATTCAGGTTAAAAATTTTTGCATATCTAAATTACTGATATATAACAAATACGTAAGCATGCTAATCGTGTAATGTTAAAGAATTAAAACGATACAAATTGCAGAATGGCTATGGTACAACATGAAATCGGGAAAGTAACTTGAATCTGCGCTAAAAAACTAAAATCTACGATAGAGTTCTCAAAAAAACGCGTATTCAAGGCCATATGCAACTATTACGGAGTCAAATCACCAGATATCAACTGTTCAACCCGCCATCAGCGGCCACACAAGACCAATAGACGGGGGGGGGGGGGGTTTATCCGTTTTTTAAGTTACTACATATATCATGATATTGGTCAGGTAAATCAATATGACGATTAATACTGTTTTTGGAAATGGATAAAATGGCCTCTATGATTAATCTTCGGTGTTTACTGGGAATGTTAGTGTATAGGGTGGTGGGGGAAGCTAGATTGAAAGAATGGCCTGTATTAAGTGTGTGGTCGTATATGAGGGATCTGCTGTCTTTATTATTGATACATCTGCCATGTTCGATCATCCTGATGGCCACGGACCTACCAGTCTCACCCACGTAGGTTGCACTACAATCGTTGCATGAGACCGAGTAGACCGAGCCACCAGACGATCGAACACTGGCAGGTCTCTGTATGCGGGTAATGGGGTGTCTAAGAATGGTGGCCAGGCTTTTATTATTTTTAAAATAGGTATTGATGCCATGGGATTTAAGCATGCGGGCTATGGTAGCGGATTGTGGTGAATAAGGCAAAATGCAGGTGTTTCTATGAGGTGCAAGGGGTTTCAAAATAGCAGGGTTGTATTGGTATTTGTGTATGAAATGGCGAGGGTATTGGGAGAGGGCAAGCTGTTTTTTGATGTTGGAGAATTCTATTGACCTAAATATGGGCAGGGAGCAATGTGTGACCAATCTCTTGGTAAGTGTTCTGACTGTATTAATTTTGTGGGACAAAGGACAAAAAGAATTAAAATTGGTATAGAAAGTTGGGTTACTGATTTTATGATATACTGTTGTGTGGTAGTGTGAAGGGGTACGAATAAGGAGTATGTCGAGAAAAGGTAAAACACTATTAACTTCTGGTTCATGACTGAAGGAAATATCGGGGTGAAAGGAGTTAAGTACAGATAAGATGCTAAGCTCATGTCCGGTTTCACATATACAAAGGATATCATCAATATATCTCCTCCATATGTGAATGCCCGGTGTGAATTGCTGTTGGATCCAGTTGTCAAGAGTGGACATGACTATTTCAGCTAAGGGTGATGATAATGGGCTACCCATGGGTGAGCCCCTAATCTGTTTGAAAAATAGGTTATTGAAGGTAAACTCAGTGATGTCCAAGCATATGGAGGAAAGCGCGACTATAGAAGAAACAGTTTTAGGGTCTAACTGGATGTCTTGTAGGAATTTTGTTAGCTGAGTAATGATCAGCTGGTGGGGTAGGGATAAATACATAGAGTTGACATCATATGACACCATGGTGGAGTTTTGAAGCGGGGTGAGAGATTGGACAAACTGTATAAATGCAGGGATGTCTGTTATGGAGAAAGATTGTAGGCGGGTCTTTACCAGAGGTGTAAGGAAGGTTGACAGGTATTTAGAAAGTTTGTATGCCGGGGAGAGGTGATAGGCTATGATGGGGCGGAGGGGGACGGTAGGTTTATGGGTTTTGGGTAAGCCATAGATGTAGGGTGTATTAGTCATATCAGATGTGAAAGTTTGGTACTGTTCAGATGTGATGGAGCCAGACTTTTTTAGGCGTAATAGTTTCAAGCGGAATGTTCTGGTGGAGGAGGAAATATCGAGTTGGGTAACTGGTATGAATGTGGTTCGGTTGCTAAGTATGTCCATCATCTTGGAGGTATAATTACCTGTGTCCAAGATGACGGTTTGGGATCCTTTGTCTGATCGGGTAACCATGATTTGTGAATTCTGTCTAAGGGATCGAAGGGAGCGGTACTTACCAAGAGATAGGTTCAATTGGGGGGTTGGTTTTCGGAGAACTTGGGATATAGATTGCCGTATGGTGTACTGGGTGGTGTGGGGAAGCTGGCTGATGGCGGGCTCAACTCCCGCGATGATCTTAGGTATGTCTGCTCTGGATGGGGGTCTGTATTTAAGACCAACGGACAGTATTTCCTTTTGGATCGGAGATGGCTCAAATGCAGTCAAGTTAAGGAAAGTGGGAGCGTGGGGTCTGCCGGGGAGGAATTCTGCAGGGAAGCCATGTTTGGTGGTCCAGTGGGATAGTTTCGAAAGGTGGCGGGCCCTGCATCGGCTATCCTGGCGCTTGACGTCTGCCGTGGCCAGCATCAGAAAAGGGGCTATGACGAACTGGGGGAGAAGGGTGGCAACTATGCATCCAGAGCAGACATACCTAAGATCATCACGGGAGTTGAGCCCGCCATCAGCCAGCTTCCCCACACCACCCAGTACACCATACGGCAATCTATATCCCAAGTTCTCCGAAAACCAACCCCCCAATTGAACCTATCTCTTGGTAAGTACCGCTCCCTTCGATCCCTTAGACAGAATTCACAAATCATGGTTACCCGATCAGACAAAGGATCCCAAACCGTCATCTTGGACACAGGTAATTATACCTCCAAGATGATGGACATACTTAGCAACCGAACCACATTCATACCAGTTACCTAACTCGATATTTCCTCCTCCACCAGAACATTCCGCTTGAAACTATTACGCCTAAAAAAGTCTGGCTCCATCACATCTGAACAGTACCAAACTTTCACATCTGATATGACTAATACACCCTACATCTATGGCTTACCCAAAACCCATAAACCTACCGTCCCCCTCCACCCCATCATAGCCTATCACCTCTCCCCGGCATACAAACTTTCTAAATACCTGTCAACCTTCCTTACACCTCTGGTAAAGACCCGCCCACAATCTTTCTCCATAACAGACATCCCTGCATTTATACAGTTTGTCCAATCTCTCACCCCGCTTCAAAACTCCACCATGGTGTCATATGATGTCTACTCTATGTATTTATCCCTACCCCACCAGCTGATCATTACTCAAATAACAAAATTCCTACAAGACATCCAGTTAGACCCTAAAACTGTTTCTTCTATAGTCGCGCTTTCCTCCATATGCTTGGACATCACTGAGTTTACCTTCAATAACCTATTTTTCAAACAGATTAGGGGCTCACCCATGGGTAGCCCATTATCATCACCCTTAGCTGAAATAGTCATGTCCACTCTTGACAACTGGATCCAACAGCAATTCACACCGGGCATTCACATATGGAGGAGATATATTGATGATATCCTTTGTATATGTGAAACCGGACATGAGCTTAGCATCTTATCTGTACTTAACTCCTTTCACCCCGATATTTCCTTCAGTCATGAACCAGAAGTTAATAGTGTTTTACCTTTTCTCGACATACTCCTTATTCATACCCCTTCACACTACCACACAACAGTATATCATAAAATCAGTAACCCAACTTTCTATACCAATTTTAATTCTTCTTGTCCTTTGTCCCACAAAATTAATACAGTCAGAACACTTACCAAGAGATTGGTCACACATTGCTCCCTGCCCATATTTAGGTCAATAGAATTCTCCAACATCAAAAAACAGCTTGCCCTCTCCCAATACCCTCGCCATTTCATACACAAATACCAATACAACCCTGCTATTTTGAAACCCCTTACACCTCATAGAAACACCTGCATTTTGCCTTATTCACCACAATCCGCTACCATAGCCCGCATGCTTAAATCCCATGGCATCAATACCTATTTTAAAAATAATAAAAGCCTGGCCACCATTCTTAGACACCCCATTACCCGCATACAGAGACCTGCCAGTGTTCGATCGTCTGGTGGCTCGGTCTACTCTGTCTCATGCAACGATTGTAGTGCAACCTACGTACGACCACACACTTAATACAGGCCATTCTTTCAATCTAGCTTCCCCCACCACCCTATACACTAACATTCCCAGTAAACACCAAAGATTAATCATAGAGGCCATTTTATCCATTTCCAAAAACAGTATTAATCGTCATATTGATTTACCTGACCAATATCATGATATATGTAGTAACTTAAAAAACGGATAAACCCCCCCCCGTCTATTGGTCTTGTGTGGCTGCTGATGGTGGGTTGAACAGTTGATATCTGGTGATTTGACTCCGTAATAGTTGTATATGGCCTTGAATACGCGTCTTTTTGAGAACTCTATCGTAGATTTTAGTTTTTTAGCGCAGATTCAAGTTACTTTCCCGATTTCATGTTGTACCATAGCCATTCTGCAATTTGTATCGTTTTAATTCTATAACATTACACGATTAGCATGCTTACGTATTTGTTATATATCAGTAATTTAGATATGCAAAAAAATTTAACCTGAATTGTATTTTCGCCGTTCTATATACATCACATATGCAAATATACCTCAGATAGATTCCTATATAAAGTCTTTTGTTACCTTAGTTTGCTACCTGTTGAAGGGCGTGACTGCCCGAAAGCTTGTCACACGTTTATCTGAATAAAAATCTTTTCTCCTTAATTTTCATTACTATTTTAAATAACCAATGGAGAAAGTTTTCATGTAGTTCTGATTTCGTATATATATTTACTTTTCCCCTGCAAATTTAAATTCACTTCATTTTGCTTCATTGTCATGTCACATAAAAAGGCAGCATTTCTACAAAATTCTTTATCTGATAAATCGCAATATTTCTTTTGTTCTTCAAAAAATTTAATTATTTGTTGACGCAGGGTGAATTTTTTTAGCAAAACTTGTCCTTTTGATAACCAACGTATTTTGCTATGATATGGTAAGTCTCCATTGAATGTGTCATTATCTGACATTATTATATCTCGAAATTGACGATGACGCATTGAATTTGATCGAATAAAATTTACAATACCAATAATTTTTTCTAAAGTATTGTTCAAACTAGCCGACTTATCACATAGGTTTTGTTGGTGCAAAATACAATGAAAAGAAATCAAATTTTCTAAATTAGCATTTTCTTTTTTTAATAATGAAATCTTCTCGCTTTCCAATGGCTGGTTCACCATCGGTACACACACTTACTAAATTATTTATATTTAACCCTGCTTCTCAAATTTTTATTTTGAAGTTCTCCAAGATGTCTATTCCTCGTGTCCTGCCTGAAAGTGTTCCTAATGCAAGCAACTCTTCAAAACATCGAAAATCCTCAGTAATATCTCGAATAAAAAAAATAACCTGTGCTGAATCGGTATTGTCTGTGGATTCATCCAATGCTATGGAGAAATATATATTTTCTTCTTTAATAATCTTGTGTTTTGTGTGTGTTGTGCAGAACTGTTGTTTTATATTTGTAGCTAATTCGTGTTGTCGTTCGGTGATGGTTCCTCTTGAAAGAGGTAATTGTTTGTATTTATCTACTTTTTCTGGATGTAAGCATTTGACCACTTCCACAATACATTCTTTTATCATTTCAACGTCGCTAAATGGTTTTCCCCGTTTTCCAAGAATGTACGCTACTTTGTATGTTGCTTCCGCGGCATTATTATTTTGTTGAAAGAACTTATTGAAAGTTTGTTGCCGGTGAAGCTTTTCATTTTTAAGTTGTTGTAATATAGTTTTACAGGCTTCTCCTTCAAGAATTGCATATTTATGATTCAAATTAGTCATGTAATGTTGATTAGCATTATACTTTTTAATTGTAGTTGTAACCAAATACATAAAAAACAAACCCTTTTATCGTTGGAACTAATTAAGAAGAATTGCAATTCCCATTCTTCATTAAATAATCGACTCTCGTCCTTTAGAGTCCTTTTTTGTTTTTTAGACATGATTCTAAAATTAGAAGATATATGAAAATTTATACATAAAAAGTCCATGCCGCACATAAAATTGTATTTTGAAAATACGGGAGAAATGGACTGATATCGAAATCCACATTTTTTTTACATAAGTTTACTTTCACAGAAAATTAATTATATTAATAATTGTTCAACTGAAAAAAAATTTAAATTATGCAATGATTATTAAAATTTAAAATTAATTTACCCGTATTTTACTACAATACAATAGAAAACATTGTTCGATGTTTGTAATATGTATTATCTTACAACTTACCTTATTAAAAAAATAATAACCATTTAGTAAAACGATGATTTTGTAATGTAGAAAATTAGGAAAGACAAAATTCAGGATGACACAGCAATTTATTTGAGACAAGAATAATGATACAATTCCAAGGCAAAGATACTATTCCTTTAACTTCCAATTACCGAGGGAACCAATTAATATTAATTTTATTCAACTTATCGAGTATTTTTCAAGGGACCGGGAAAAAATGTTCACTAGATAAAATGATGATTTTGTAATGTAGAAAATTAGGAAAGACAAAATTCAGGATGACACGGCACACAGGGACCGGGAAAAAATGTTCACTTTATCGAGAGATTCAAATTTACGAGTTTCAAATTATCAAAATATATCTTTATTTATTTTTTTTTATAAGTTTATAGAGAATTGTTTTAACAAATGTTCGTTAGACAAACCTTTACTCGGGTAAAACCTCAGGCGAAACAGGGTACATCCGCTAGTTTACTATATTATATATATTATATATAATATGACATTCGTATTAGATATTTTCAATAAAATAATGAAAGTTATTGAAAACTGCGAAACAAAAATTATAATTTAGAATTTATGAAAAGGCCACAACTTGGGCAAGGAAAGCCCACATGCGGCCTTAAGGCCGCACGTTCGCCACCCCTGATCTAGTGTAATCTCCGCGGCTAACAATGATCCAGTGTAATCTCTGCGGCTAACAATGACCCAGTGTAATCTGCGCGGCTAACAATGATCCAGTGTAATCTCCGCGGCTAACAATAATCCAGTGTAATCTCCGCGGCTAACAATGATCTAGTGTAATCTCCGCGGCTAACAATGATCCAGTGTAATCTCCGTGGCTAACAATGATCCAGTGTAATCTCCGCGGCTAACAATGATCCAGTGTAATCTGCGCGGCTAACAATGATCCAGTGTAATCTCCGCGGCTAACAATGATCCAGTGTAATCTCCGCGGCTAACAATGATCTAGGGTAATCTCCGCGGCTAACAATGATACAGTGTAAATTCCGCGGCTAACAATGATCTAGTCAAATCTCCGCGGCTAACAATGATCTAGTCAAATCTCCGCGGCTAACAATGATCTAGTGTAATCTCCGCGGCTAACAATGATCCAGTGTAATCTGCGCAGCTAACAATGATCTAGTGTAGTATCCGCGGCTAACAATGATCCAGTGTAATCTCCGCGCTTACAATGATCCAGTGTAATCTGCGCGGCTAACAATGATCCAGTGTAATCTCCGCGGCTAACAATGATCCAGTGTAATCTCCGCGGCTAACAATAATCCAGTGTAATCTCCGCGGCTAACAATGATCCAGTGTAATCTCCGCGGCTAACAATGATCTAGTGTAATATCCGCGGCTAACAATGATCCAGTGTAATCTCCGCGGCTAACAATGATCCAGTGTAATCTCCATGGCTAACAATGATCCAGTGTAATCTCCGCGGCTAACAATGATCCAGTGTAATCTCCGTGACTAACAATGATCTAGTGTAATATCCGCGGCTAACAATGATCCAGTGTAATCTCCGGGGCTAACAATGATCCAGTGTAATCTTCGCGGCTAACAATGATCCAGTGTAATCTCCACGGCTAACAATAATCCAGTGTAATCTCCGCGGCTAACAATGATCCAGTGTAATCTCCGCGGCTAACAATGATCTAGTGTAATCTCCGCGGCTAACAATGATCTAGTGTAATCACCGCGGCTAACAATGATCTAGTGTAATATCCGCGGCTAACAATGATCCAGTGTAATCTCCGTGGCTAACAATGATCTAGTGTAATATCCGCGGCTAACAATGACCCAGTGTAATCTCCGCGGCTAACAATGATCCAGTGTAATCTCCGCGGCTAACAATGATCCAGTGTAATCTCCGCGGCTAACAATGATCTAGGGTAATCTCCGCGGCTAACAATGATACAGTGTAATCTCCGCGGCTAACAATGATCTAGTCAAATCTCCGCGGCTAACAATGATCTAGTCAAATCTCCGCGGCTAACAATGATCAAGTCATATCTCCGCGGCTAACAATGATCCAGTGTAATCTCCGCGGCTAACAATGATCCAGTGTAATCTCCGCGGCTAACAATGATACAGTGTAATCTCCGCGGCTAACAATGATCTAGTCAAATCTCCGCGGCTAACAATGATCTAGTCAAATCTCCGCGGCTAACAATGATCTAGTGTAATCTCCGCGGCTAACAATGATCTAGTGTAATATCCGCAGCTAACAATGATCCAGTGTAATCTCCGCGGCTAACAATGATCCAGTGTAATCTGCGCGGCTAACAATGATCCAGTGTAATCTCCGCGGCTAACAATGATCTAGTGTAATCTCCGCGGCTAACAATGATGTTGGGTGGAAGGATGGACAGAAGGCACACACACCTTTCTTAAAATATTTTCTACTTTTTAATGAACAAAAAAACATATGCAAATTTTCTATTATTAATTAATTTTTTTACACAAAAATTTACATATATATATTTACAAAAATACATTTTATAATTAAATATTTTAAAAAATACAAATTATTTAAATAATCAAATTTACAAACAACATAGTATATTATATTTATAGAAAAAATGATCAGCTGCAACAATCGGCCCCATGATCATTTCCCCTGGTTTACAACATGATAGCTACACAAAATTATAAAGAGACAGAATGAGATAAATAGCACAGAGCAGTGAAGGAATTTACAGATGATGCAGAGTCCCTTGTCAACTTGTACAAGTAGTGGACTTCACACTCCCTCCTGCTTCGGGTCCAGTCTTGTCTGAAGATGAGTCTTGGATTAATTTGTAGACAGTTCATCTCCAAAACAGTCTCTCTATGAAACGACTTAGTTTCTCTTTGGATAAAGGTTTAGTTAGGAAGTCAGCTAAGTTTAAATTACTATTAACAAATTTTAAAGTGAATTCTTCTTCTTCAACAAGTTTTCTAATGAATTGTAGTCTGAGAGAGAGAGAGAGAGAGAGATATCAATATGCTTGGTTTTTATATTTTCAACACTATTCTTACAGAAATATATAGCTGACTGATTGTCACAGAATTGAATAGGTTTTCCCACATTAGGTAGTACGTCTATTTCTTTTAATATATTAAAATACCATATTGTTTCTTTTACACTTTCAGTTAAGGCTATAAATTCGGATTCCATAGAACTTAATGCAATACACTTTTGTTTCCTTGATTTCCATGTAAATGGGGTATCATCTAAATATAGTATGTATCCACTTGTAGAGTGTCTATTGGTCAAATGACTTCCCCAGTTTGCATCAGAATATGCATTTAAGATGCCTCTATTAACATTTGTTAGATTTATTTTATAATGTTTTGTCCTAAAGACATAATTCATTAAATCTACAACGATTTTCCAATGTTGATATGTGTATCCATTACAGAATTGAGTCATTGTGTTTACTGAAAAAGAAATATCTGGTCGGCTTCTGTCTGCAAGGAAAGATAAACAACCTATTATTGATCTATATGGGTATTTTCTCATGAGTTCAGTCTCAATAATTTCATCTTCCTTAATTTTTGGTGGTAACCAGCACCCTGTTTTAAAAGGTAAATTTACCAATGTCTTAGGTAAATCTGTAAAACTAGTTATAAGTCTGTTTATATATGTTTCTTGATGTAAGTATATGCCCTTGTCTGTAGTTTCAAAGTTAACTCCTAACAGATATTTGACCTTTCCTAATTCTTCTATATCTAACTTTTCTTTAATAATTTGAATAGTTTTTCCAATTACAGATGTTTCTATTCCAAATAACAAGATATCATCAACATATACTATCAAGATAACACTATTATTCATTTTGTATACACAGTTGCACCATTTAATGGTCTCAAATCCTATTGAATTCAAAATTGAATCCAATTCTTTATTACATTCTCATCCACTCTGATGTAACCCATAAATAGTCTTTTCTAAAAGACAAACTTTATCTTCACTACCTTTTAGTTTGAATCCATCAGGTTGTTGCATGTAAATTTTTTCCTTCAAATTTCCATAAAGATAGGCTGATTTAACATCTAACTGGACATGCTTCCATTTTAGCAAAGATACTAATATTATAAATAGGAATCTAATTATTGAAAAATTTACAACTGGTGAAAAAATGTCAGTGTAATCTATTCCATATTTCTGTCTATAACCTTGGGCTACAAGCCTAGCTTTATATCTTTTTATATTATTTTTATCATCCCTTTTTACGCTATATACCCATTTATTACCTAATATTTTCACACCTTGAGGTGGGGGATCTACTAATTTCCATACTTTCCTATCTTTCATCACCTTAAGTTCATCCTCCATTGCCTTAATCCAATTTCTTTTTTCCTGTGATTGTTGTACATCATTAAAGTTTTTAGGAAGTTCTACATTATAGATTTCCTCATGAAAAATACTTTCGTACAAATCATCTTCTAAACAATTTGTTTCTATTTTAACTTCATTTTCCTCGCTTATATCTGGTTTTTGTGGTCTAAATGAAAACATTTCAGAATTGAATTCAAGCTTTTGTGTTTCACAATATTTTTGTACATCATTTAATGATCTCAATTTTTGATCACCAGAAGGGGGGTAATAGTATATGTCTACTCTTGATCCTGTCTTTCTAGGTACCTCTAGTCTTTTCCATTGAGTTATGTCTATTGGTGTAAGTGTATGCAAATTATGGTTATCACTATCATTATTTTCATAAGGGTAGTTATCATCCTGTGGGTAAAAAACATATTGTACTCTAGAAGCAGTACCAAACAAAGTATCCACACCCTTCTTAGCTTCATCAATAAATACATGAATGGTTTCTATTACTTTTCTATCTGCTGGCAACCAGATTCTATAACCTTTTGTTTTGGTTGCATAACCTACCATTATGCCTGAATTGGCCTTAGGTTGTAACTTATTTCTTTTCATTTTAGGGACATGTACATAAGCTAATGAGCCAAAAATTTTAAAATGTCTTACAGATGGTTTATGTCCTGACCATAATTCCATTGGACTTACTCCTTTTGTTAAGGCATGTTCACATCTGTTTTTGGTGTATACAAAGGTATTTAGGGCTTCTGCCCAGAATCTGGGTTGTAACCCACTATCTAAAAGCATTGCTCGAACACCTTCAATTGCAGTTCGATTAAACCTTTCAGCTATTCCATTTTGTTCAGGACTATAAGTTGATGTTCTTTCTATTTTAATACCCAAATTTACTAGAAAATTTTCAAATTCTTTGTTACAGAATTCTAATCCGTTATCTGTCCTAATACATTTTAATTTGGCATTTAATGCTCTCTCAGACTCATGCAAGTATTGCTTAAAATAGTTAAAGACTTCTGACTTTTCTTTTAGGAAATAAACATTAACCTTTCTAGAGTAGTCATCTATGATAGAAAGAAAATATTTACTGCCACCAAGTGATCTCACTGGTGCAGGACCCCAGATATCCATATGCACTTTTTCTAAAGGTTTTCTAGTCAGAATTGTATAGCTAAATTTAAATGATGATCTGGTGATCTTAGCTACTTTACATATATCACATGTGGTTGGATTACCCTGAACTTTTTCTAATCCTTTGACAGTATTCTTTTTACTCATAGAATTGAGTATTTCTGAATTAATATGGCAAAATCTCTTATGGAGAAAATTAAGATTTGAGTTATAGGAAACTGAATAATTTTGAGCTTTGGCTCTATTAGGGTATCTATCCATTTACAATATATAACTTATCTACTCGTCTTGCTGTGAAAAAATATTCCCCATTATTTTTAAAGATTGTCATTTTACCATTTTTCCATATAATCTTATTTCCTGCTATGTCTATGCATGATCCACTAATGAGATTCCTTCTCATGTTTGGTGCATATAAAACATTAAGTAGAGTTACCTCTACAAAGGTGTTATTAATGTCTCTTAAAACAAAGTTAATATCTCCCTTACCTAAGATTGTTGACTTGCAGTCGACATCTCCAATCAAAGCGTCCATCGGGGGGATATCCTGATAGTTCACAAACCAGTCCTTTTCTTTACAAAAATGAGATGTAGCTGCGCTGTCTATCAGCCATTCTCCCCATTCACTAGTTGGATCACTTGCTCTTTCACTAATGTGGTGAAAGCTTAGAATTTCTGAATGAAATGCAGATTTTCCCCTGTAGTTCTGATCCTTTCTGTAGTGTTGCCCTTGAGAGTTTTTGTTTCTAAGAAAACAGTCTTTTATAAGATGGCCAGTTTTCCCACAGAAGGAGCAATTCCTTATATCATAGGTTCTTGCTGTTCTTGGATGCACTGTTGGCTCCAGCATGCTTCCACTGCTATACTGTGCTTTTGCAGAAAAATAATTTTTCTTTTTATTTCCTTGGTACATCCTGGGAGTTTTTGTTTGACAAGCATTTGCCACAATATCAAGTCCATCATCTTTTTTCTTTTGTTGAACTCTTCCCGATTCAGTTATCAAGTGGGCTTCAATGTTTTCAACATTAAATTGTTTTTCTTCTAGTCTGTATAGAACTTGGACAATGCCATCATAATCTTGAGGCAATTTCCTTATCAACTGAAAACACACAAGTACTTCAGGTAGATCAAATCCTGCTTCTTTAATAAGTTGTTTTTTCTCTTGGACTCTTTTAATAAATATTCCAATAGTTTCTTCATCAGGATCAAATTTTAGTTCATAAAATTCATCAATCAAACCAGCCAGTCTGGCTCTTGAATTTGGCTCAAAATTCTGCTTTAAAATGTTCCAGGCTTCTTTTCCATTAGCAGCATTAGCAATCAAGGTTTGGTATTTTCTTTCTACTCCTTGGTAAATTGTAGTGAAAGCCTTATCCTTCCTCCATTTAAATTCTCTAATATCTTTGGCTGTTGCCTCAGCTGGAAGATCAGGTTCATCTTCAATGATAAAATCCCAGCTTCCTCTATCAATCAGAAGGACCTTCATATCCACCTTCCATATATTATAGTTAAAAGCATTTAGCTTAGGAAAAGTGAAACTTGTATCAGTCATTTTCAAACTTTTAATGCGGCCCCAAAAGTTTAGCCAATTCTTTTTTCTTCTTAAGTTGCTATAGTAAACAGCTAAAAGCTTGCTAGTAGGCCCATAACCTATGTTGGGTGGAAGGATGGACAGAAGGCACACACACCTTTCTTAAAATATTTTCTACTTTTTAATGAACAAAAAAAACATATGCAAATTTTCTATTATTAATTAATTTTTTTACACAAAAATTTACATATATATATATATATATTTACAAAAATACATTTTATAATTAAATATTAAAAAAAATACAAATTATTTAAATAATCAAATTTACAAACAACATAGTATATTATATTTATAGAAAAAATGATCAGCTGCAACAAATGATCTAGTCAAATCTCCGCGGCTAACAATGATCTAGTCAAATCTCCGCGGCTAACAATGATCTAGTGTAATCTCCGCGGCTAACAATGATCTAGGGTAATCTCCGCGGCTAACAATAATCCAGTGTAATCTCCGCAGCTAACAATGATCCAGTGTAATCTCCGCGGCTAACAATGATCCAGTGTAATCTCCGCGGCTAACAATGATCCAGTGTAATCTCCGCGGCTAACAATGATCCAGTGTAATCTCCGCGGCTAACAATGATCCAGTGTAATCTCCGCGGCTAACAATGATCTAGTGTAATCTCCGCGGCTAACAATGATCCAGTGTAATCTCCGCGGCTTACAATGATCCAGTGTAATCTCCGCGGCTAACAATGATCTAGGGTAATCTCCGCGGCTAACAATGATACAGTGTAATCTCCGCGGCTAACAATGATCTAGTCAAATCTCCGCGGCTAACAAATTATCTAGTCAAATCTCCGCGGCTAACAATGATCTAGTGTAATCTCCGCGGCTAACAATGATCCAGTGTAATCTGCGCGGCTAACAATGATCCAGTGTAATCTCCGCGGCTAACAATGATCTAGGGTAATCTCCGCGGATAACAATGATACAGTGTAATCTCCGCGGCTAACAATGATACAGTGTAATCTCCGCGGCCAACAATGATCTAGTCAAATCTCCGCGGCTAACAATGATCTAGTGTAATCTCCGCGGCTAACAATGATACAGTGTAATCTCCGCGGCTAACAATGATCTAGTCAAATCTCCGCGGCTATCAATGATCTAGTGTAATCTCCGCGGCTAACAATGATCTAGTGTAATATCCGCGGCTAACAATGATCCAGTGTAATCTCCGTGGCTAACAATGATCTAGTGTAATATCCGCGGCTAACAATGATCCAGTGTAATCTCCGGGGCTAAAATGATCCAGTGTAATCTCCGCGGCTAACAATGATCCAGTGTAATCTCCGCGGCTAACATAATCCAGTGTAATCTCCGCGGCTAACAATGATCCAGTGTAATCTCCGCGGCTAACAATGATCTAGTGTAATCTCCGCGGCTAACAATGATCTAGTGTAATATCCGCGGCTAACAATGATCCAGTGTAATCTCCGCGGCTAACAATGATCTAGGGTAATCTCCGCAGCTAACAATGATACAGTGTAATCTCCGCGGCTAACAATGATCTAGTCAAATCTCCGCGGCTAACAATGACCTAGTGTAATATCCGCGGCTAACAATGATCCAGTGTAATCTCCGCGGCTAACAATGATCCAGTGTAATCTCCGCGGCTAACAATAATCCAGTGTAATCTCCGCGGCTAACAATGATCCAGTGTAATCTCCGCGGCTAACAATGATCTAGTGTAATATCCGCGGCTAACAATGATCCAGTGTAATCTCCGTGGCTAACAATGATCCAGTGTAATCTCCGCGGCTAACAATGATCCAGTGTAATCTCCGCGGCTAACAATGATCCAGTGTAATCTCCGCGGCTAACAATGATCCAGTGTAATCTCCGCGGCTAACAATGATCTAGTGTAATCTCCGCGGCTAACAATGATCCAGTGTAATCTCCGCGGCTAACAATGATCCAGTGTAATCTCCGCGGCTAACAATGATCTAGGGTAATCTCCGCGGCTAACAATGATACAGTGTAATCTCCGCGGCTAACAATGATCTAGTCAAATCTCCGCGGCTAACAAATTATCTAGTCAAATCTCCGCGGCTAACAATGATCTAGTGTAATCTCCGCGGCTAACAATGATCCAGTGTAATCTGCGCGGCTAACAATGATCCAGTGTAATCTCCGCGGCTAACAATGATCCAGTGTAATCTCCGCGGCTAACAATGATCCAGTGTAATCTCCGCGGCTAACAATGATCTAGTGTAATCTCCGCGGCTAACAATGATCCAGTGTAATCTCCGCGGCTAACAATGATCCAGTGTAATCTCCGCGGCTAACAATGATCTAGGGTAATCTCCGCGGCTAACAATGATCTAGTGTAATCTCCGCGGCTAACAATGATCTAGTCAAATCTCCGCGGCTAACAAATTATCTAGTCAAATCTCCGCGGCTAACAATGATCTAGTGTAATCTCCGCGGCTAACAATGATCCAGTGTAATCTGCGCGGCTAACAATGATCCAGTGTAATCTCCGCGGCTAACAATGATCAGGGTAATCTCCGCGGATAACAATGATACAGTGTAATCTCCGCGGCTAACAATGATACAGTGTAATCTCCGCGGCAACAATGATCTAGTCAAATCTCCGCGGCTAACAATGATCTAGTGTAATCTCCGCGGCTAACAATGATACAGTGTAATCTCCGCGGCTAACAATGATCTAGTCAAATCTCCGCGGCTATCAATGATCAGTGTAATCTCCGCGGCTAACAATGATCTAGTGTAATATCCGCGGCTAACAATGATCCAGTGTAATCTCCGTGGCTAACAATGATCTAGTGTAATATCCGCGGCTAACAATGATCCAGTGTAATCTCCGGGCTAACAATGATCCAGTGTAATCTCCGCGGCTAACAATAATCCAGTGTAATCTCCGCGGCTAACAATGATCCAGTGTAATCTCCGCGGCTAACAATGATCTAGTGTAATATCCGCGGCTAACAATGATCCAGTGTAATCTCCGCGGCTAACAATGATCCAGTGTAATCTCCGCGGCTAACAATGATCCAGTGTAATCTGCGCGGCTAACAATGATCCAGTGTAATCTCCGCGGCTAACAATATCCAGTGTAATCTCCGCAGCTAACAATGATCCAGTGTAATCTCCGCGGCTAACAATGATCCAGTGTAATCTCCGCGGCTAACAATGATCTAGTGTAATATCCGCGGCTAACAATGATCTAGTGTAATCTCCGCGGCTAACAATGATCTAGTGTAATATCCGCGGCTAACAATGATCCAGTGTAATCTCCAGCGGCTAACAATGATCCAGTGTAATCTCCGCAGCTAACAATGATCCAGTGTAATCTCCGCGGCTAACAATGATCCAGTGTAATCTCCGTGGCTAACAATGATCCAGTGTAATCTCCGCGGCTAACAATGATACAGTGTAATCTCCGCGGCTAACAATGATCTAGTCTAATCTCCGCGGCTAAAATGATCTAGTGTAATCTCCGCGGCTAACAATGATCCAGTGTAATCTGCGCGGCTAACAATGATCTAGTGTAATATCCGCGGCTAACAATGATCCAGTGTAATCTCCGCGGCTAACAATGATCCAGTGTAATCTGCGCAGCTAACAATGATCCAGTGTAATCTCCGCGGCTAACAATGATCTAGGGTAATCTCCGCGGCTAACAATGATACAGTGTAATCTCCGCGGCTAACAATGATCTAGTCATATCTCTGCAGCTAACAATGATCTAGTGTAATCTCCGCGGCTAACAATGATCTAGTGTAATATCCGCGGCTAACAATGATCCAGTGTAATCTCCGTGGCTAACAATGATCCAGTGTAATCTCCACGGCTAACAATGATCCAGTGTAATCTCCGCGGCTAACAATGATCCAGTGTAATCTCCGCGGCTAACAATGATCCAGTGTAATCTCCGCGGCTAGCAATGATCCAGTGTAATCTCCGCGGCTAACAATGATCCAGTGTAATCTCCGCGGCTAACAATGATTTAGGGTAATCTCCGCGGCTAACAATGATACAGTGTAATCTCCGCGGCTAACAATGATCTAGTCAAATCTCCGTGGCTAACAATGATCTAGTCAAATCTCCGCAGCTAACAATGATCTAGTGTAATCTCCGCGGCTAACAATGATCCAGTGTAATCTGCGCGGGCAACAATGATCCAGTGTAATATCCGCGGCTAAGAATGATCCAGTGTAATCTCCGCGGCTAACAATGATCCAGTGTAATCTGCGCGGCTAACAATGATCCAGTGTAATCTCCGCGGCTAACAATGATACAGTGTAATCTCCGCGGCTAACAATGATCTAGTCTAATTTCCGCGGCTAAAAATGATCTAGTGTAATCTCCGCGGCTAACAATGATCCAGTGTAATCTGCGCGGCTAACAAAGATCTAGTGTAATATCCGCGGCTAACAATGATCCAGTGTAATCTCCGCGGCTAACAATGATCCAGTGTAATCTCCGCGGCTAACAATGATCTAGGGTAATCTCCGCGGCTAACAATGATACAGTGTAATCTCCGCGGCTAACAATGATCTAGTCATATCTCCGCAGCTAACAATGATCTAGTGTAATCTCCGCGGCTAACAATGATCTAGTGTAATATCCGCGGCTAACAATGATCCAGTGTAATCTCCGTGGCTAACAATGATCCAGTGTAATCTCCACGGCTAACAATGATCCAGTGTAATCTCCGCGGCTAACAATGATCCAGTGTAATCTCCGCGGCTAACAATGATCCAGTGTAATCTCCGTGGCTAGCAATGATCCAGTGTAATCTCCGCGGCTAACAATGATCCAGTGTAATCTCCGCGGCTAACAATGATCAGGGTAATCTCCGCGGCTAACAATGATACAGTGTAACCTCCGCGGCTAACAATGATCTAGTCAAATCTCCGCGGCTAACAATGATCTAGTCTAATCTCCGCAGGCTAACAATGATCTAGTGTAATCTCCGCGGCTAACAATGATCCAGTGTAATCTGCCGCGGCTAACAATGATCCAGTGTAATCTCCGCGGCTAACAATGATCCAGTGTAATCTCCGCGGCTAACAATGATCCAGTGTAATCTGCCGCGGCTAACAATGATCCAGTGTAATCTCCGCGGCTAACAATGATCCAGTGTAATCTCCGCGGCTAACAATGATCCACTCTTATATTATCTTCGGCCAACAATGATCCAGTGTAATCACCGCGGCTAACAATGATCTAGTGTAATCTCCGCGGCTAACAATGATCCAGTCAATTCTCGGCGAAATGATTCCTGAGTCGGTTTTGCTGCCCACCACGGAACAGAAGGACTTTGGATAACCCATATGGGCTCATATTTTAAAATAAAATACAACCTTTCGCAATGAGTTTTCTTGAGGCGCATATCATAATAAAAGAAACTCATTGCGAAAGGTTGTATTTTTATTTTAAAATTTGTAGCGCAATTTTTTCATTTACTTCAAATATGGGCTCATATGATCGAGTAATCCTCAATGCAATGTGCATCGGCGAGGTGAACCTACTGGACGAAAATCACCTGACAGCCATCTGCGATACTTCAAACGAGAGATTACTAAAGACCTCGCCTAGTCTTACCTATATGATAAGCCCTGACTTATCAGGACTTGAAAGGATCAATATGGGCTCTATCCTTGTAGATTCAACCAAATATTTGAGTTCAATATAAGTTCCCGTATACTTCTATAAACCAAACCAAGTACAAAATAAATATAGCTGATTGTATCCCGATTAAACGCCGTCCATACAGAGTGTTGCAAATCGAACGTCGAACTATACAGAAAGAAGTCGACAAAATGTTTGAAAGGTGGTATCATTCAGTCCTTTGAAGGTCCATGGCCCTCTCCTGTGGTAATGATTTTTAAAATGGCAGTTTGCTTTATTGTATCGATTACTGACAGCTAAATAAGATTATCATTTTAGTTTCACTTTGCAGTCCCGTTGCGCAATGTCACGAGTGTTATTGTTTTTTTTTTTTTTTATGAGGGAAGTTAGGCTTCGTGCGCTAATTAATATTATTTTCTTTTTAATTTTCAGAATTGAAATATTTTTAAATTTACTAATAATTTCCTTTTAAATAAATAAATCTTCATAAAATATGTAGCCACAATGATTATGATAACATTTTATTTGAATATTACATTTGTTGTATTATAAAAGATTTAAAAACAAAATCAATAACATCTACAGCAACAGTAGATGCCTTTAATACAATAAAAACATTAAGAATGAAATACTTTATGAGGAAAGAGTTTCTTTATTACACAAAATTAAATCACAAGCTTTCGGGCATAATCACCCTTCTACTGGTGTAAAACGAGACAAAATATTAGTGGCATTCAGCTATATATATATATATACAAAAGGTAAGAAAATAAGACAGATATGTAAAATTGTGCCAGAGAAAATTAACATAATATTGGAGGATCATTCACAAAAGTTAAGCAAGGCAAGTAAATAAACGCATAATACATTCAATACATGGCCACCACAGAAACTAAGTACGAACAACGACTGTTAAAAGAAATAAAACAAAATAAAATAGAAATAAAATAAAATAAAATAACCAAAACTGTCATTGACGTGTAAAAGTATAAGTATGTTATGAAACCTAATCTTTCAGGTAGGAGGTTCCAGTACTAAATTATCATATATTTCAGGAAGGTCTATTGCTCTATTGATGCTTTTAAATTTTTTGGTGAGTATAGCTTCCAGGACCAATCGCTGGTGTTTGTTCTTAATCTCATGATAATGGGCCGAGGGGTTATAGATATTGAATGTGTGGCCTGTGTCCCGTATGTGTTGGTAAACTAGAGAGCGGGGATCTTTCCTTTTTACCGATCTATCATGCTCCACCATTCTGGTCTTCACCATTCTCCAGTCTCTCCGACATACTTGGCATCACATTGCTCACATGATATGGAGTAAATGGCATTGTGGGTGTTAAGGGAATCAATGGTTACACTACTTCTTGCTATTGTCTGTTTTAGTTTGGTTGCCAGACTGAGTGTGTTGGAGAAATAGTGTTTTACACCATTTCTATTCAGAATTCGTGCTATGGCCGCCGATTTGTAAGAGTATGGAATAAAACAGGTGGACCGGTATTGAGCAGTATTTCTTATTCCTGGGAAAACATAAAAATGTTTGCAAACAAAGGATGTCGGATAGCCTGCAGAGTTGAGATTCTTGATTATGTTCTGTTTCTCTATTGCCTGGAAAGATGGAAGGGAACAATGGGGTGTGTATACGCTTAGATAAAGTTTTTATAATACTGATTTTTTGGGAATTGGGACAACAGGAAGTGTAATGCGTGTAGTTGGGGAGGAAATCTTTTTTGTAATATACAGTAGTGTGGTAAGAGTTTGGAGTTTGAATTATTAGAACATCAAGGAATGGTATTACAACCCCCTTGAGCTATTTCTATGGTAAACAACATATCCTCATTGTAACTGTTAAGGGATGCTAATATAGTTTCGTATGAACTCTGATCACAGATACAAAAGATATCATCTACATATCTGCGCCATAACACAATGTCTGTTCTATGTTTCTCATTGATTGAATACAACCATTATGAAAAGGTTGAAAGATCGGAGTGACATCATGGTCTGCAACTCTGATAAAGGATCACAGACAGGTCGTTATGGATATCTCAACGTATAGATCCAAAATGATGGACGTCCTTACAGATGAATCTACTTTTATTCCCATAGATGAGGATGCCAAGCTTCGCACCTATCAGGATTTCAGGAAAGCTCTATTAGAACAAAAAAGACCTCTCCCAGATTAACTCTGAAGAATTCAAATTATTCACATCACGCATTACCACAGACGCCTACATATATGGATTACCTAAGATACACACACCTAATGTCCCACTGCGCCCTATCGTAGCCTGTCACAGATCACCCGTCAGCCCCATTAGCCAGGTAATTTATCCAATTTTTTCTCCCCGTTACTGAAAAAATATAACCATAAATTCACGGTACACAACACACCTAATTTCATTGAGGAGTTATGGAAAATTTCCCCTGGTCCAAACACCATAATGTGCTCTTATGATGTAGTTTCATTGTTTTATAAGCCTACCCCACTCAGTATTCGAGAAAGCATAGTTGCCTTCCTGACAGAAATACAGACCGATGCATCCACCATACAAACAATAGTATGCCTGGCAGATATTTGTCTAAATATGAGTGTATTTAAATTTGAGTCACAAACATACAGACAGATACGGGGTTCCCCAATGGGGAGTTCGTTTTCAAACCGTTGCAGCAGAATTGGTGATGATCATGGTTGACAAATCAATCAATGAGAAACATAGAACAGAACATTGTGTTATGGCGCAGATATGTAGATGATATCTTTTTGTATCTGTGATCAGAGTTCATACGAAACTATATTAGCATCCCTTAACAGTTACAATGAGGATATGTCGTTTACCATAGAAATAGCTCAAGGGGGTGTAATACCATTCCTTGATGTTCTAATAATTCAAACTCCAAACTCTTACCACACTACCGTATATTACAAAAAAGATTTCCTCCCCAACTACACGCATTACACTTCCTGTTGTCCCAATTCCCAAAAAATCAGTATTATAAAAACTTTTATCTAAGCGTATACACACCCATTGTTCCCTTCCATCTTTCCAGGCAATAGAGAAACAGAACATAATCAAGAATCTCAACTCTGCAGGCTATCCGACATCCTTTGTTTGCAAACATTTTTATGTTTTCCCAGGAATAAGAAATACTGCTCAATAACCGGTCCACCTGTTTTATTCCATACTCTTACAAATCGGCGGCCATAGCACGAATTCTGAATAGAAATGGTGTAAACACATATTTCTCCAACACACTCAGTCTGGCAACCAAACTAAAACAGACAATAGCAAGAAGTAGTGTAACCATTGATTCCCTTAAACACCCACAATGCCATTTACTCCATATCATGTGAGCAATGTGATGCCAAGTATGTCGGAGAGACTGGGAGAATGGTGAAGACCAGAATGGTGGAGCATGATAGATCGGTTAAAAAAGGAAAGATCCCCGCTCTCTAGTTTACCAACACATACGGGACACAGGCCACACATTCAATATCTATAACCCCTCGGCCCATTATCATGAGATTAAGAACAAACACCAGCGATTGGTCCTGGAAGCTATACTCACCCAAAAAATTTAAAAGCATCAATAGAGCAATAGACCTTCCTGAAATATATGATAATTTAGTACTGGAACCTCCTACCTGAAAGATTAGGTTTCATAACATACTTATACTTTTACACGTCAATGACAGTTTTGGTTATTTTATTTTATTTTATTTCTATTTTATTTTGTTTTATTTCTTTTAACAGTCGTTGTTCGTACTTAGTTTCTGTGGTGGCCATGTATTGAATGTATTATGCGTTTATTTACTTGCCTTGCTTAACTTTTGTGAATGATCCTCCATATTATGGTTAATTTTCTCTGGCACAATTTTACATATCTGTCTTATTTTCTTACCTTTTGTATATATATATATATATAGCTGAATGCCACTAATATTTTGTCTCGTTTTACACCAGTAGAAGGGTGATTATGCCCGAAAGCTTGTGATTTAATTTTGTGTAATAAAGAAACTCTTTCCTCATAAAGTATTTCATTCTTAAAGTTTGGTGAAGGAATTATTACTTCAACAATAAAAACACTTTGTTATTAAAGCTTTTTAGATGGCAGAGGCGCCATCTAGTGGAGCAAGAATAAACTAAACCTTTATTTAGCTTACTCGTGATATTTGGCCAACCCAATTTCTTGATAAATCAAGAAAAGCCATCCATGAACGCATTTTGTGCTGATGGCGCTCGGCAGTGTGGAGTAGGCTGTAACCACTGCGATCAATGTTCGTGGATGGCTTTTCTTGATTTATCAAAAAATTGGGTTGGCCAAATATCACGGAGCAGGCTAAATAAATGTTTAGTTTATTTTTGCTCCACTAGATGGCGCTCTGCCATTTTATTTTGCTTCTAAGGGAATCCCTACCATTTTATGCCAGGGCTTTAAAAGATATTCCTCCATTATCAGATTGAATAGCATATCTCAAAACTATGACAGCGACTTCTTCCTGACCTACCTCTATATGGTGTAATAATTTCATCCAGATAGGTATTGTGGAAACATATGCGGGACAAACAAACAGACATGTAGATTATATACAGAGAAACTTGGATAATTCAAAGTCCAAGGGACCAAAAAAAAGTGATTTATCAAAAATTTGAATTAAAGGGACCAAATTCTAGGGATCAAGATAGGCAATTATAACACGCTGAATTTATTTACAAGTATATATATTTATATGCTTAAAATCCTACAAACTTTTAGCATATATCCTTATATATATAAAAATGAAATGCGAAATCGATGTTTGTTATCGCATCACGCAAAATCTACTGACTCAATCATTATGGAATTTCGCATGTAGGTAGCTGAAGATTTCGTTTAACATATAGGCTATTCAAAAAACTAAAAAAGTTTAATGTGCTTTTTTAAAAAAATAAAAAAACCAAAAAGCGTTAGTTCCAGTCTTTTACCGCTAGGGCGCAGCACTGGTCGCGACGATAAATGAATTTTATTTTTTTTAAAGCATCGGTGGTTCAGTGGTAGAATGCTCGCCTGCCACGCGGGCGGCCAGGGTTCGATTCCCGGCCGATGCATTTTTTTTTTTACAATTTTTAAAACTCATTTATATTATATCTATCTATATTAATAAAATGCAAATTTCATAAGTGGTGTTCGCTAAAAACTTTCGTTACAATGCATCAATTTCGACCAAATTTTCAACATTTATGTAAAACGAGATGGAGCAGGTTTTGCTTAACATCAAAATATTTTTCCTAACTTTAAAATACATAACTTTGCTGTTATCGATAAAATACAAAAAAATTCAACAGAGTTAATTTTATTTATATATAAATACAAAAAAAAAATTCAGCAATTCATTCAACTCAATCTAAAAAAATATTCAAAACAAGCAATTTTAAGATAACACCATATGTAAAACAGTCGGCCAAGAAAACAACAACGATATTACATCTTTCTCACATATTCACACACAATCTTGATTAATAATTAAAACTAATCTTTAACATTGTTTATTATACTTCATAATATATAATATTCGTTAGGCAAACTTTCAGTCGGATAAAACCCGGGCGAAGCCGGGTACACATCCGCTAGTATATATATATATCTAAACTTGAATATAAATTCAGCATGTTATCATTGGCTAGATGTAGTACTTCTGGGTTTCCATGTTGAAGGGCATGTTAGCCCAAAACCTCAAGAAATAAAGAATGGTAAAAATAAACCAAACCCTAGATTCCTTATTTATTTAGTCAAAAAAGTAACAATTATTAGATAAGATTTGCATTGATAATTTCACATGGTTATCATTGCTTGTTTGTCCTGGATACCTTTTCATTTATCATGTAAATACATGTATACACAATCAGCATAATTATGGCTTCTATGTATATCCATGCATCATTATTCTTTTAATTAGGAGTGAATTATTATTTTTTTTAATTTCACTTTTCCTTTGCTTCAGAGGTGTGAATACTATGAGGGTAGGACAATGTCTCAATAAATGCTTCATGTGTGTCAAATAGAATTAATTTACAAATTTCAAAGATAATTTCCATTTATTAAAAATATATGAAATATGGAGTTGAAATATAATTTTGTGTTAAAAATTTGACAAATTTACAAACAAAAATATTTTATATACATTTCTTCCTAATTAAAAATTATTAATAAAGCAATGGTCATTTTTGTATTTAGTCTAATTTCATAGCGTTGAGAAAATTTTTTGGGTTATAGATAGATTATTAGAAATTAGTTTTAGAAAATACTAAGAACAAAATGAAGAATCTTAAACTTTCTGGGCACAAATGAACTAACACAAAACCCTTTATTAAGATGTATAGATTTATACAAGGATTTACCACGGAGTCGGCAAATGAAAATAAAAAAAGTAAAAACTAATCACATTTGATGGTGAAAAAATGGATTTAATATACAGGAAAACCTAAGTAAGACAATTTAGTTCATAATAGAAATTCCAAAAAAGGGGGTAGGGTTCAGGCTTTTAATTAGTGTGAGTTCCAATATGTTTCCTTAAGGTGTTAGAGCTTATTGTTCTGTACTCACAGTGTGGACAAAGATGGGGCTTCTCACCAGTGTGGGTTCTAATATGTGTTTTTAAGACATATGAGTAATTTGTCTATAATCACAATGAGGACAACGGTGGGGCTTCTCACCAAGGTGGGTTCTAATATGTATTTTTAAGGTATTAGATTGATTTGTCCTATAATCACAATGGGGACAAAGGTGGGGCTTCTCACCAGTGTGGGTTCTAATATGTTTTTTTAAGGTAGTAGATCGATTTGTCCTATAATCACAATGGGGACAAAGGTGGGGCTTCTCACCAGTGTGGGTTCTAATATGTTTTTTTAAGGTACTAGATTGATTTGCCCTATAATCACAATGAGGACAACGGTGGGGCTTCTCACCAAGGTGGGTTCTAATATGTATTTTTAAGTTACTAGAATGATTTGTCCTATAATCACAATGGGGACAAAGGTGGGGCTTCTCACCAGTGTGGGTTCTAATATGTGTTTTTAAGGTAGTAGATCGATTTGCCCTATAATCACAATGAGGACAACGGTGGGGCTTCTCACCAAGGTGGGTTCTAATATGTTTTTTAAGTTACTAGAATGATTTGTCCTATAATCACAATGAGGACAACGGTGGGGCTTCTCACCAAGGTGGGTTCTAATATGTATTTTTAAGGTACTAGATTGATTTGTCCTATAATCACAATGGGGACAAAGGTGGGGCTTCTCACCAGTGTGGGTTCTAATATGTTTTTTTAAGGTAGTAGATCGATTTGTCCTATAATCACAATGGGGACAAAGGTGGGGCTTCTCACCAGTGTGGGTTCTAATATGTTTTTTTAAGGTACTAGATTGATTTGCCCTATAATCACAATGAGGACAACGGTGGGGCTTCTCACCAAGGTGGGTTCTAATATGTATTTTTAAGTTACTAGATTGATTTGTCCTATAATCACAATGGGGACAAAGCTGGGGCTTCTCACCAGTGTGGGTTCTAATATGTGTTTTTAAGACATCTGAGTGATTTGTCCTATAATCACAATGGGGACAAAGATGGGGCTTCTCACCAGTGTGGGTTCTAATATGTCTTTTTAAGGTACTAGATTGATTTGCCCTATAATCACAATGGGGACAAAGCTGGGCTTCTCACCAGTGTTGGGTTCTAATATGTCTTTTTAAGGTACTAGATTGATTTGTCCTATAAATCACAATGGGGACAAAGCTGGGGCTTCTCACCAGTGTGGGTTCTAATATGTGTTTTTAAGGCATCTGAGTGATTTGTCCTATAATCACAATGGGGACAAAGATGGGGCTTCTCACCAGTGTGGGTTCTGATATGTTTTTTTAAGTCACTAGAGTAATTTGTCCTATAATCACAGGGGGGACAAAGGTGGGGTTTTTCATCCGAGTGTTTTTGCTGGCAAGCTATTAAACTTTGCATGTATATTGTTCAAATTTTAAAGAATGAACAGGTATAATTTTTTTCTCTTGTGTGGTTGTGAGAAAAAATGCTTGATATATTTGGGTTTGAAACAGGTGAGCAGTTTTACATTAAATTGGTACACTATTTTTCCTTCAGTAGTGCCCAGAATTCTTGGCCTCTCTCAAAGGAAATACTGGATGTATTCACTGAGATATGCTGCACCAGACATTAATCATTAGTAAGAAATTATTTTAGGTTGTATTAAAAAAATAATTGAAAATCAGGTTTCAAGAGGTAAATATACTTTTTGATGTGATCATAGTTCGATTAAAAAAAGCCAACCTGTATACCATGGTTTCGGGTTTGACCCTATTATATTGGTACATGAATAACATCATAAAAATAAAAAAGACACATTCCTTGACTGCTCACAGTATTTTTGATGACACAGCACCATCTGTGTGATTGTAAACAAATAATTTCAATATGCTATTTAAAGTGCTCATGCGAGCCGTCAGGGTATGCCTTTTTTTTTTTAAACAGTAGAACAACCTCCATGAGAGGATACTCCCGCTAGAGGTCACTGATGTAAATGGACTTAGAGTTACGCAGACGTATAAAAATAATTAAATTGAGTATATATTTATTTATTGGGTTTTGACTAGGACTAGAGAGTAAACACTTTCTGTGTCATTTAGTGTTCTCGAAACAAAAGTAATTGGTTTCTCAATGCCGTTAACAAAATGGGAAATATATCCTCCTATACCATAGTTTGATGCATCACAAGTAACATAAAGAGGTAAATCTTGCAAATAATGCGTCAAACTAGTTTTTGTATTAATCAAATTTTTACATTTTTCGAAAGCCTGATAATGTTCTTTTTTCCAATTCCAATTATAAATTATTTTCAATAAAGAGAATAAAGGATGTGCATGTATGAATAAATTTTTAACGAATTTACTGTAAAATGGCAACATGCCCAAGAAAGATTTCAATTTGCAGACGTATAAAAATGATTAAATTGTGTATATATTTATTTATTGGGTTTTGACTAGGACTAGAGAGTAAACACTTTGTCGAGAGATATGTAAATTTTGATTGTTTAATTTTTGGATTAAATTTGTTTTGTTAAATTGCTTTATGTAAATATTTTTAAAGAAGGTAAATAAACTTTTTTTTTATAAGTTCTGATTATTTTTATTTTGTTTAAAATAAATGTGTTTATACTATTTTTTTTTCTAATAAATTAAGAAAAGAAACAAAATAACAGTCACCTCTCTACAAAGTACAGTTTTCATTAGCAAAATTATCCTTTACACTATTTAGCAACTCTCCGGTAAGAGGACACCTCTCCCTAAAGGACACTTGGCTCTGCAAATAGGTGTTGTTTACAGGGAGGTTCTAATGTATCTTGAATAATGAACCTTTCCTATTTGATTTTTTTATTTCCCACCTATATATATATATATATACAAATATCACGGAGCAAGCTAAATAAACGTTTAGTTTATTTTTGCTCCACTAGATGGCGCTCTGCCATCTAAAAAAAGCACATGTGCTCGTGGTCAGGGGATGCCTTTTTTATTTTTAATATCAACACCTGACCCACTTATATTTTATTTTTTTCTATTGTTTTTTCATATATATATGTTATGAATAAATTTGTTGTTGTTGATAAAGGGTTGATAAGACAAAGGGTCGTTAAGATAAAGGGTTGAGGTGCAGTCGTGATAAAAAAAAAAAGATATTTATTCACGTCAAGTAGCTTTTATTTCAATTACTTGAGGAAATATTACATAGTTAGTTTTTTACATTATATAGAATTTATAAGTTAATCCTATATTAGTGATTTAAAATGATTGATTGGTTAACTACGCATATTTACAACAAAATTATATAACTAAACTGAAAATCTTTCTAAAAAAAACGATGATAACAAAATAAAAATATCAATGAATAAAATAAAATATATATTTTTTAAATATAGGGAATATTTGAGTTTTTAGATTATATAATATTTTTAGATTATATAATATATATATATATATGGTAACTAGGACACATACAAAATAATAACATTCCATTTCTGTAACAAATATATCCCGAAAAATCCCACAATAAACCCCTCTATAGTGAACCCCAATGGGACAGAGCTTTTGGTTCACTATAAGCCACGGTTTGGCTATTTTTTTTTTTACTTTCAAAATTTTTAGACCGTATAATTAAAGGACAGCCAATACACACAGCAAGAGGCTTCCTCTTAATAGTGGTCACTTTGTTTTAATTTCCATAATTGATCAATTTCCTTACATTAATACTGAATAACAATAGAAATCATTAGATGATAGGTTCTTCTTATCATTAACATACATGTACCTCTATGTCTAATTTAAAAATCAAGACAAATCCTAGGCAAAGTTTTATTAAATATATATTCAAAGATATAAAAATGATTTTAAAACATATTTATCACATTATATAATACAATGTTTACTTGGAAAAATGACTCTAATGTTGCTTCAAAGCACTCTTCAAGCATTGCACCATTCAAATAAAGTTAGTGTTTTTCTTCCATTTCATGTTTCCACATATTCTTCAAGGTCTAGATTTCGTTTTTTAACCTGTCATGCAAAACATTGCTGACTTTAAAATCACCATAGTTAATGGCATAAAAATAATTTTTTGTTTCATCACGGGACCATATTTGGACTTTTTTTTTTTTGCCTTAAAACGTACGATCGCGATCGCGGCAAAAGTTGAGGTTAATTCCTCTTTGTAACAATTTTTAATAGCTTTATATTTTATCTTTTATAATAGAAAAGTTATATTCTCTTATTTAATATGTTCTTAACATTTTGCTTGTGTTGTTTCACTTTGAAAAGTTCTGAAAATGGCCTTTTTTTTAAGAGAAATAACGTTTTTGTTTTTAAATGACTTGTTTCTTCATTTTTTTGGAAGCCATTTGCATTTTTTATATTCACATTTAATGGAGGCAAAGATATTCTATTTGATTAAAAAGTATAATGTGTAAAAATTTATACATTCATACAGGCAAAAATAAAGTGCAAAATCAAAACAAACAATGCCGGCTAATTCATTGTTTTGAAATCGCGAACCGCGAGCTGATAACATGCTTAAAATTTTATTGTTTTAATTTTATTTTTAATTACAATTCCAAGTTCGTTAAAAGTCATATGGTATTTTTAATAGATTTTATTATTTGGGACCGAAAATAGGTTCGTTATAGGGGTAGTTCGTTATTCTAAAAATCGCAAAGTTTGTTATAACGATGGTATTTTTAATGGAATGGAATTGGGAATCGGCGTGGGTTCGTTATAAGGGAAGGTTCGTTATATCCAGGGTTCGTATTAGCGGGGGTTTTACTGTACAATAAAAAAACCCTAAATAGAACCCAGGATATAGTAAACCTTCCCTTATAACAACATACGGTAATCCCCAATTCCATTCCATTAAAAATACCATTTAAGACGAATAATCCTTTCAATAATTATAATAACGAATAGATTCAAAAAGGATAAGTTTCTTTATTTGAAAAATCAATTCGAGCTTTCGGGCGCAAGCTGCCCCTTCTACAGGAATAATGGATACAATTTCAAGTAGTCATGTATTTACAGTTATATATATTTTCTTTAAATGGTTTCTCGCTTTGGTCTTGTATAGCGTGAGTGGATCACATACCCACGTGATTTAGTTTAAATCAAAGAAAAGCCTTGATAAAGAGAGGCGTGTTGCCCCTAGAAATACTAACTGATTAATAATTTATATCCAGTATATGTCCTATATTTATTTATACATATATATATATAAGCTATTTTTTTCATATCTAGGATTATTTATGAAGTTTTTTATTTTATTATTTAAGAAAAATTATTGCTATGTAAATTAGTCAATTGGTTGATATTATTATATGCAAAATTGTTAAGTGGTTTGATGAAGAGAAAACGGATAATTCTATTTTAGTTTTTGGATCAGCCTATCATATGTCTCCGGGATATCTATGTGTCTATTTATACTATTATATTTTGATGAAATCAGTGCTTTCAGTATTAATCTTTTGTGGCCACGAAACCAGATAGAACATTGTTGACTCTCTTCCGTCCTTTCTTCTGTCCCGGGCTTTATGAAATATTCTGTATCACCAGCTGTGGAGCCGCGCCTTTCAATGCCAGACCCTAATAGATATGAATTTCAAAAAGGAAAACCGAGAAGAATCTTGAACAACCATCTTTATAAATGGTTATGATGCCTCCTGTGATGAAAATCATCAAGTTTTCAATGTTCCCATTGATATCTGTAACAATCATTCCTGATGGAGCGAGAAGTTCCCAAGAACATTCAAGTTTTCAGTTATTCAACAACTTCCACCAGGTTGGATCGAAGATGATTGAAGTCTTGAAAAAAAAAAATATATATAATAGTATAAATAGACACATAGATATCCCGGAGACATATGATAGGCTGATCCAAAAACTAAAATAGAATTATCAGTTTTCTCTTCATCAAACCACTTAACAATTTTGCATATAATAATATCAACCAATTGACTAATTTACATAGCAATAATTTTTCTTAAATCTATATATATAAAAATGAATGTCTGTCTGTCTGTCTGTCTGTGTGTGTGTGTGTCCTCTATGGATTCAAAAACCATACATCCAATCGCCGTGAAATTTTGGGATATTATGAGGTGTATCCCCGGAAAGGTTTACGAAAAAAAATTTCTTGAATATCTTGAATATCCTTAGAGTTATTTGCAGATTTGTATATTTAACTCGCAAGCAGCCCTACCATTGAGACGGAGATAGGCTTAGTTTGCTGCTCCTGATGACCTTGGGTCATCGTGTGAGTCACAGCATGATGCTACAAAAACACTCTCTCTGGGGATTTTACAGCGTCGACAACCTGTAAGATTGCCTCTCTCATATATTATACTTTAAACATCTGCTTAATTAAAGCATTTTTCATTTGAAAGAGACTGCTCTCTTAACCCCCTTTAGACAACATTAAATGATATCCCGTGTCGATGATTTTGTAATGTATAGAATTAGGAAAGACAAAATTCAGGATGACACGGCTCACAGGGAACGGTAAAAAATGTTCACTTTATCGAGGAAATACAAAATTCGGGATGACACGGCACACAGGGACCGGGAAAAAATGATCACCTTATCGAGAGATTCACGACCATGATTTTATTCAACTTATCGAGTATTTTTCAAGGGACCGGGAAAATATGTTCACTAGATAAAACGATTATTTTGTAATATAGAAAATTAGGAAATACAAAATTCAGGATGACACGGCACAAGGGACCGGGAAAGAATGATCACTTTATCGAGAGATTCAAATTTACGAGTTTCAAATCATCAAAATATATCTTTCTTTTTTATATGTTTATAGAGAATTGTTTTAACAAATGTTCGTTATACAAACCTTTACTCGGGTAAAACCAGGGCGAAGCCGGGCACATCCGCTAGTAATAAAATAAAAAACTTCATAAATAATCCTAGATATGAAAAAAATAGCTTATATATATATGTATAAATAAATATAGGACATATACTGGATATAAATTATTAATCAGCTAGTATTTCAAGGGGCAACACGCCTCTCTTTATCAAGGCTTTTCTTTGATTTAAACTAAATCATGTGGGTATGTGATCCACTCACGCTATACAAGACCAAAGCGAGAAACCATTTAAAGAAAATATATATAACTGTAAATACATGACTACTTGAAATTGTATCCATTATTCCTGTAGAAGGGCAGCTTGCGCCCGAAAGCTCGAATTGATTTTTCAAATAAAGAAACTTATCCTTTTTGAATCTATTCGTTATTATAAAAATACCATTGTTATAAAATATTTTGATCAAAATAACGAACTACCCTATAACTAACCTAATTTTAGGTTTTAAACAAAATAATCAATCTAATTTAAAAACTAGGCTACTGATAAACTTAAATTTGTAATCAAGAGAATCTGTAAAATAAAATAAAAAATTGAGCATGTTTCAGTTCACAGAAAGCGATTTTAAAACAACATATTTAACGGTATTGTTTGCTTACATTTACATTCATTTTTCCTGCATGTTATATACGTTTTTATATATTATACTTTGTATTAAATAACTCTTTGCATTCATCAAATTTGAAATAGAAAAAAGGCAAATGGTTTACAAAATGAAGGGGAAAGAGCAAAGAAAGGTGTTCTAAAAAATAAAAAGCTATTAATAGAAAAAATCCATTATCAAAGCTTTTCAAAGAGAAACAACACAGGCAAATTTTCAGAGAACATGTTAAAATAAGAAAATGCAACTTATCTACTAGAAATAAATTTTGTTTAAAATATTAAAAATTGCTACAAAGAGGAATCAACCCCAACATTTGCTACGATGGTATGTGTTAGCATGCGCGTTTAGAAGAGTTTAATATCTAGCTAGTTTAACTTTGGCTAAAAATAATATCATCAAATATTATCTCTAC